>CM029118.1:1425000-1897500 GCA_016859345.1 Istiophorus platypterus
ACTGCCGAGTCCTGACCCGCAGTTCTGGTTCTGGCCTCCTCGCGATGACCATGCGGGGTCTCGCATTTGTTCGGTGGCTGTTTGGTTCCAGTCACATATGGGTCTGTACGTCCCTCACTGCATTTGTCTGCATCCACTACATTGCTTTCCTTGGGTTTGGGTGTGAGGTCTATCAGTTGAACCAAATTCTGTGACTGAGTGTGTTGCTGGGCTTGAATAAAAACACAGGTGTAATGTGGCGCTTGTTGAGGATCCTCCAGAGTTTCTCCGATACAGTTGGGATCACGATGTTGTTGCATTTATTCTCCTTTTAAATTCTTGTCCAATTTAAATACGGTCAAATCACATCTGGTTTATTACAGGTCAGGTCCTGTTTTCCAGGGTTTTTTGTACTCGCTAGAAATCTGAGACGGTGACGTCAGTGAGTCTGATGGGTAAAGGAACACCACCGGTCAGGTTTTTAACAAACCCACAGTTTGTCCAACTGAAAGCGAACGCACCTGAGATGTCAGTAATACTCCCTCACTGGGCAGGAAAACCACGCACAAACAACTACGGTGAGCACATTAGTTCAAAGTTGAAGAAGCAAGTCGGCAGGTAAATTAATGGAGAGTTTGGGCAATATTTTTCTTTTCTACAGGTCTGTTTATTTCTGAAAAGCCTGGTGCAAAATTAATTTGGAAATCTGCCACAGGAAGCGCATTCGGTATAGATCTACTTTCTGAGCTACAAACAAATGTCTTCTCTTTTGGCTTCGTCCTCTGAGCACAAATCAAAAGTTTGGCTCGCTGAATTTAATTTAAATCAACACTGTAAAAATACGGCAGTAACAAAGCAGCGATGCCCGTTCTGACGTTTTAACTGCGGTGATTTATTTAGAGGAATCAACGTAAGAGTCAGAGAGAACAGAGTGCAGATGTCTTAGCAGATTTCAGCTACATTACTGTGATAAGTGATCATATCCGGAGATGAGGAGTTCCATGTTTTCCCCCGAGCAACACAGGTGAGGACCCCCCCACCCTGAAGTTTGGTGTAACAGGTTAATGATAAATTAGTCCCAAGCGCCGCTGACAGGAAAACACAAAGAGACATCAGAGAGTCGGACCGCTAACTAGAAAACAGAGGAACAGCTGATTTGATGCCACTGATAAAACTCTTAAATAAATCATGTACACTATCTTATTTGACGCAGAAAATATGACTTAGAGCAGCAGCCATTGTTTGTCTGCGTCCCTGAGAACATCTGGGAGACCTGCAAGGGGAACCCGAGATGGCGGAGGAACCGCAGTCCTGCTCTCGGGCGCACGGAACAGGCGAACGTGAAAACCGCGTCGTGACGGAGGTGACTTGTGGCGACCAGTTCGTCGGGACGACACGGAGATTCGTCCAGACCAGGTTTGTCACAGCTGTTCCGCAGCTTCTACTTGTCTCATTTTGTTACTTTACTACTAGTGAAGCCGCACTTACGTCGGCTACCATCAGCTGAAATTAGTCCTGCTGTAAATGTCGGCAGCGTATGTTATGTTGCTCTATTATTCCATCCTTCGCAGTATTGTTTGTCATTGAAAAAAGGGCCATCAACAGGATTTTTCATGTTAATTTTGTCAACTACATTGACAGAATACCTTTGGTATTTAAAAAAAAATGTTTTAATTAATATAAATCAATTTTCAAAACTGCCGTTGTCATTAATTGTCAGACTGAGGGATAAAGTGAATATGTCAGCACAACAACAATAATATAATAGTTAAATAACATAATTCTGATGGAACCTGACGGCAGCAAACATCATCTAACGCCATTTGTGGCTTCAGATAAAACAAGAGTAGGATGAGGAAGTGCTGAGGAGGAGATAGTGAACGACAGCAGGAGGAGGGAGAGAAAGAAAGCGAGAAAGACAGGAAGGAAAGAACATGAGGGTCTGGAGCCTGGAGATAAATGGGAACGGAGAAGTTTTCTCAAAGCTCAGGTGGCGTTATTAAAATGCTCGCACTGTCGTCCCAGACGCGACATGACTGAGAGTCACTTCGGCAGCAATCTGGAAAGTAATCAGGCCAATTTGTTACCTAAATGACTCGTGTCCCACCGGCGAAATGCTGGTCTGAAACCAGCTGAGTGATTTGTCATGCTGACAGGAACAAAGCTGAAGCGGCGGCGTGAACAGCCAAGCTTGGCAGTGACTAAACAACAAATTACAGCAACTTCTGACCCGAGTTAGCGGGAGTCGCACAGACAGCGAAACTCGCTGCCCGTGAACCCAGGGGAGTTCAAAAAGTTTCAAGGTTTGTGAGTGAAGGAAGGGGAGGAATCGGCAGGAATGAAACAAGAGAAGGGCGCGTCAATCGCTGATCATCGGATGCCGAGCGTCAGGTTTATTTTTAGACTGGAGGCTATAATCTGGTAAAAGAAAGAACCCTGGACTGTTTCCGTTCGGGGACAAGAGACTCTGCATCCCACAGCTGGATCATGAAGAAGTTTATCTACTTTTCCATGTAACCATAAGGGACTTAGGTTAATAACATGCTAAACTCGTGCCGATCAAACAAAACAAAACAAAAATAACCAACAAAGAAAACACAGCTAAACATGTCATATCTTCAGGGAAACGTTAATGTCTATGGTCATCGTCTTTGGCCACATTTGACTGGATGTGACAGGAGCTGGGCGTCATAACATGAACAACACGTAGATCAACCAGAGGAACTGAAGGTAGAGTTAACATGCCAGAGATTGTGCCTGTTTCACGTCACCACAGAGGAGCCCATGACGACGTCTCCCGGTGAGTTTCAATAGAGACGTTTTTATACATTAATGCACATGACTGTCGCAGGAAAACATGATGTTAGGTTGTTCAAAAAAGTCCAACGGGGAGGAACTGCAGTCCAAAGATCACATGGGCTGCAAATGAAAACCCATTTTTTCTCCAGAGAAGAAACTGAGAAAAAGCAAACCCAAACTGTGAGTGACACCCCCCCAGTGCACATGAAAACACTGCTCGCAACAGTGGGTGGATCTGGACAAGGTTGAATCAGGAAGCCGCTTTGGGTTGGACGGCAAAGTCCTCATCTTACAAAATGTCTCAATCCATGAGGTCAAAATGACAGAAATGAAATAATAAAAAAGTGGACAGGTGGGCGGAAATTGGGAGTTTACTGTGATGCAGCTGGCCGTCAGTTTACCTGAGTGATGTACTCTGTACTTTCCTGAGCTCATCTCATCTCATTCTGTCAACAGTGTCACCTTAGGTGTGCGTTAAAAAAAAATCTGTGCTACTGACTCGATGTTTCTGAAGTTTGAGTGTGAGTCTGACACAGAGAGAAGAGCACTGTCATTTATCTTTTCATGTCAAAAGCAAACCGAAGACACCCTCGAGTCAACATACCTGCTCGAGCTGTCGTTCCGGTGGACCCCGGCGCCGAGGGACCGACAGATAATCGGTGAAAGGAACGTCCTCCGTCTGGCTCCAGGCCTCAGGCTCAGACCTGTAGTATGTAAGAGACACACCAACACTTATATTAGGACAAGTAGACATAAAATCTCTGAAGGGTTTGTGTTCCTGGCCGCTTTAAATGAAGAAAATCCGACTTTTTGCCCCTGTAATCTCATACGCTGCAGTCTAACGCCCGTCTGCATGAACAACGAGCAGGATCCTCGGTTCTGTCGTCAATCAATGCCACTTTTGGCCCGTGAACGTATAGTAAACCTGTCGTCTCTGTTCTCCCACTCCTCTGTTATCCAGGCCGCACTAGAGTATTAATTAAAATCAGTTAATAGCTCTTGTGCTGGAGCAATACTTTCAAACCCTTTATCTAGTACCCGGGAACACAAACTGTATTTCCAGTGACATTAAATTATTTTGGAGACAGTGTTGTCTTCGCGTCTACTGCAAAACAACGTCCTTCACCTTGCACTACCAGAATTATTAATAACATCCCGACAAAAACCAGCAGCGGTGGGAAAGTCAGCCGGACGTACTTTTGCCAAAACAAGTGTTTTCTCTTGTTAAACCAGAAAACAGTGTTGAGCCCATTCGGACTGGATTTGTGCCTGTAGGTTTTTGGGGATTTAAACCTCACCTGCCCTGGTCAGTGAATTTATCCTGTCCTGGCCTGTATGTGGGCCACCCCTGTAACAACTACAGCCACAGTTACCTACTGGTTTTCTATCGATGCTCAGGCTGCTCGTCCTTTACTTTAAAGCCAATCCGAAGCGACGTCCTGGCAATTTTAAGCGAATCTCGGTTGTTTTGGGGGGTTTTCTGGCTGATTGCCCTTGTACTTTATTTTCTGATCAACTCTGTGGGGAATTTTACTTTCACATATGTGAAAATGGAGGAGGCTGAAAATATTTCCGCCGATCGGATGCTAACGCCGAATCGGCGACAGAAAATAGCGGAGTCAGATGCGCTGCTGTAATGTGAGGCGCTGGCTCTGTCTTTTGGCTTTGTCCTGCTGAATGTCCGTGTCTGCTACAGAGCGTATCCTGTCGTTACCTGATGGTTAAAAGATCTGACATGTTTCCTCAGAGCGCGGTAAAGATTTCGTTCACGACCCCTCCCTGTAGTGTTTATTCTGTCCAACTGGGGCCTCAGACATGCGTCTTCTTATGTCTTGTCTGCTTGAGTTTTCAAGTGTGACATCTTTTGCGCCTCAGGGGGCTCATTACTGCTTTCATCAGAAATTCTAATTTGCTAATTAAAGTGTGTGGTCCGCTCAGACCTACAGGATTTTATTACGGGAAAATCCAATGAAGGAAGAAAGAGCCTATAAAAATTAAAATGTGCCTGGTGCTGTATTTACTGCGGCACTGTCCAGCCTGAATCTCAGTCTCAAAGGTTCTACAAAGTGAGAAAGTGCAAAGTAGAGACACAGTTTAATACAATGCAAACTGAACATGGGTAAACAACACATACCTTAATCATAATTATTTAGTTTTTGTTGATAACTTGTTAGATTGTCAGTTAGACAAAAAGTATAAAAAATATTCTTAATGCACAAGTGTTTCTTTTTTTATGTATCACCCTGTTTATTATGTGCTTCTTCTAAAGCGCAACATGAGCCATGTGTGATCCGGATTGGTTTCGGCTGCCCCGTCCCAGTCCAAAGTCCTGGCCTGGTATTTTAACTCCCATTCCTGATTTCCCGTGAACCCCTTGTGCCCCCCCCCCACCAGTAATGGTGAAAAACCAGTAAAAACGAAGCAATCATAGAATGTAAATAGATTAAATGGTTGCTGCTGAAAACCTGCCGGCGGTAAGTGGTATCGAAATGGTGGTCTGACATAATGAAAATCTGTAGGATTAGAACTGCCATAAGAATTCAAATGACTTTTCTGTGTAGATGGGAACTAAGCTGTGGAGAGACGGGGACGCATCGGTGGCTTCACGTCTCTTTTTGATGTGACGGTTTATGACGCTATTAGTCCACATGTGTACGCCGATGTGTCAAAAACAGGATTACTGACTTAAACTCCCCTCAGAGATCCCTGCTTTTCATCGTGCCTCTGAAAGCAAACAGCATGCGTGTGTGTGTGTGTGTGTGTGTGTGTTAGTGTGTGTGTGTAACACCTGCAGCCATTCAGACCCAAAGGTGTGTTTGTGGCTTGTGTGTGAAGCTTTCTGTGTCCGGGAATCCAGGGTAGTTGGATTTTATGTGTCCGTGGGGCTGAGACACTGCCAGTCGCAGTCAGAACTCCCTCTCCTGCCAAGCCTTTCCCTAATGCTTCCCTTTTTTATGTTAATAATATAACAGATCATACAATTTGATACAGGATGAGCCACTGATGTGGTATGAAATGAAAAATTTTAAAAATTCATTCATTCACTGGTGCAGCATTAGCAGCGAAGCGCAGCCTTATCACTGTTGTGTGTGCGCGCAGCAGACGAAGTGGAAGTTTCAGCCTCCATCTCCGTCTCATGTTTGTAAATGAAAGATGAAAAACAGTGAAAATGTTTACTGATTTTTGATTTGGTGCATGGCTGGATTAACCACGTGAGGGGCCCTGGGGCAAAATCTCTCGTTGGGCCCCACTCCACATGGTGGTTTCATCATCTCCCAGGTGCCAAGAAACCTGTCAGTATTTTATTACTTGAGTTGTTTTTTTTAAGCAAAAAAGGCCAAAAATTCACCAGACCAGTTTCTCAAATATGAATATTTGCCTGTTCTCTATGACCGTAAACTTGAATGCTTTGTTTTCTTTTATCTTTGGTCAGACAAGAAATGAAAGTCAGATGTATTGATAATGAAATCCTATAATGGATTAATGCCATCTTGCCCGAGGTGTGTGTTAATTACTGACTGAATGAAAAAGTGTTCGGGAGTGTGAACAGGGAAATCCTCCGGAAGCTTTCAAGACATCATTCAGCGACCGCTAAGCTGTAAGCTGTTGATAATTCTTATCGAGAATGGCTATGAAATGACCTGAGGAGTGAAGCATGACCAACGGGTTAGCAACGGGTTCAAGATCAAGACCAGGGTCAGACAGGGTTTCCTATTATGCCCATTCTTGTTTCTACCGGCCATCATCGAGATAATGAGAGCAGCAGCTGAACAAAACCACAATAAGGTCCAATGGACTTTATGGACACAGCTGGATGGTCTCGACTTTTAAGAGGACTTGGTGCTACCATCTCAACGCAGTCAACACCAGATGCAGGATAAGACTACGGCACTTCCTCACAAGTAGGATTTAATATCCATAAGGGAAAAGACGAAGATCGTGAGGATGACTGCAACCAAGGCTGAACCAATCACACTTGAAGGTAGCAGAGTCAAAGGAGAAGAGTCCTTCACCTGCTTGGCAAGTATCATTGACAAACCGGCAGATACAGATGCAGATGGCAGAGCAAAAGCAGGCAAAGCAAGAACAGCCTTTGAAAAGCTCAACAAAATCTGGCCATCTGGACTGATACCGCGACAAAAATAAGAATCTTCAGCTCCAGTGTTAAATCAGCGATGTTTTGTGGAGCCAGGACCTGGAGAATTACAATGACCAGGGTAATAAAGTGCAAATATTTATCGACACCTGCTTATCAACTAAGAAGAATTTTTAATATCCTCCGGCCAGACAAGATCAGCAATAATGATCTGTGGACGGGGCAACGACAACTACCAGCAGCAGACGAAAACATAAAGGAGATGGAGATGGATTGGAAACAGACTATGGAAACCAGTGTCAAACACCACCAGAATCCTCAACAGGAAGAGGTAAATAGGCAGGCACCTGGCGATGGGACCTCCAGGCAGACATCCAGAGACTGGGATCACCTGCTATCAGGTGGTATCAGATAGTATCAGATTGTATCAGTTGGTATCAGATGGTATCAGATTGTATCAGGTGGTATCAGATTGTATCAGTTGGTATCAGATGGTATCAGATAGTATCAGATTGTATCAGATGGTATCAGATTGTATCAGATGGTATCAGATTGTATCAGATGGTATCAGTTGGTATCAGATGGTATCAGATTGTATCAGGTGGTATCAGATTATCAGATAGTATCAGATTGTATCAGATTGTATCAGATGGTATCAGATTGTATCAGATGGTATCAGTTGGTATCAGATAGTATCAGATTGTATCAGATGGTATCAGATGGTATCAGATTGTATCAGATTGTATCAGTTGGTATCAGATGGTATCAGATTGTATCAGTTGGTATCAGATTGTATCAGATTGTATCAGTTGGTATCAGATGGTATCAGATAGTATCAGATGGTATCAGATTGTATCAGTTGGTATCAGATGGTATCAGATTGTATCAGATGGTATCAGATTGTATCAGGTGGTATCAGATTGTATCAGATTGTATCAGTTGGTATCAGATGGTATCAGATAGTATCAGATTGTATCAGGTGGTATCAGATAGTATCAGATGGTATCAGTTGGTATCAGGTGGTATCAGATTGTATCAGATAGTATCAGATGGTATCAGGTGGTATCAGATGGTATCAGTTGGTATCAGATTGTATCAGATGGTATCAGATTGTATCAGATGGTATCAGATTATATCAGGTGGTATCAGGTGGTGTCAAATGGTATCAGATGGCCGAAAACACTGGAAGTCCCTTGTCAAAGACCTAGACTCCAGACGGGGAGTCATCCATAAGTAGTACGTTCTACCAGGCCCTGGTCCAGGGGCCTGAGAGTTCAGGGGCCCCTGGTTCAGAGCAAAACTCACAAAACAACAACAAAGAGATGAAAAACAACCACAGTCCTGTCATTTGTAGTCGCTCTGCATCTCTTTCAGTCTGGGACTTCTACCACCCTACATTTTACCTACTGATACATCTGCACTAATCAATATTTCATATGTGACCAGTGGTTCACACTATCGCCGACCGTTTCGGCCTCTCTCAGGTCCTGGTTTAGGTTCTGCAGTCCACCGCCACCACTCAGCCCCACTCTTGTCGTCAACCACACCGTTCCGGCCTTGGAGTTGAGCCGATTAGTGCTTTTTAACCTTTGGACCGGATTGATTTGATCCATCTAGGACGGTCTAGAAGTGAAATTCCCTATCACACGCCCTAGTTTACAGTCTTGCAGTCTATGTCTTGTATCGTATTATAGCCGACACTAGTAACAAACAACACGAGAGCCGCTCCGTGTGCGAATGTCGCCATTGATTATTTGATTTTTTTTTTTTTTCAACAAAAGCTGTTCACAAGCCAGACTGAGGGGGATACGAGGCTTTATGGGAACAATTACGCGCCAGTGTTTATATCTCAGTCGGCATCCGTTTGAGCTGAGTGTGTGTTAATCATCTCTAATTGTGGGGAAAATAGCTCATTAGAGCGAGATCAGACACCGACCAAATATGAAATACATGTAAATCTAATAGTTGTATACACACACAGACATACACACACACAGTTGGATCACGGTGGGGGATCAGGCTCCTCAGGAGAAATACGATGAGCTGTAATGGACCCGAGCTGACGCCGCCGACAGACGCGAGGCGGATCGGACTGTCTGAGAGGGACGGCGGTGGCGTCCCGGGCGTCCAGGGCGTCCAAGGCACTCAGGGCTTCCCAGACCAGGGCTTCCAGGGCGTCCAGGGCGTCCAGGGCGTCCCAGACCAGGGCGTCCAGGGCGTCCAGGGCGTCCAGGGTGTCCCAGACCAGGGCGTCCAGGGCGTCCAGGGCGTCCCAGACCAGGGCGTCCAGGGGGGCCCAGTGTCCCCAGCAGAGGCGGCGTCAGGTGTCCCCACACAGGGTCAGGGGGGGGCACCAGGAGAGGCAGGGGTTGGATTTTTTCCACACACACACAACACACACAAGCAGTTTGTGTTTGGTGTGTTTTCGGACCTTAAAGGTCACGAGTCAGGGTTATGTGTTTGTATCCGGGCGGTTTCGTTGAATGCTATTATTGTTAACCTTTTTTATGATAGCATCTTTTTTTTAAAAACAGGGAACTTGAAAAGGCATAAGACAAGATAAATGACAATGAGAAAATAACAAACACAGTATCCATATGTGAGCATTTTTACTGATGCGATTAAAAAAAAATAAATAAATTGAAAATTAAATACATTCATCACATTAATTTAGTTAGTCACTGATGTTGAAACTAAGCTTTAAATCATTCTGAAGTATCTAAGATCATGTTGTGACAGTTTTTGGTTCTTTAATCTTTTTTTTGGTCATTAATGGAACATGAATAATCTATGTTGACATTAGAATAGACAGAGGACAGGCAGTGTTTCCACAGAGGGGGTGGGCTGAGTGTGTGTGTGTGTGTGTGTGTGTGGGGGGGGGGGGCTCTTGCTTTGTGGCGGTTGTGTAATTTCTTCTTTTATGTAATAACTGTGTTTTTTCTTTCATTGGTTTATTTTTGTAAATACATGAAAATGATATCACTTTATTCTACATTCTTTATCGGTTTAATATATTTTACAGAACATTTACTTTTATTCTCGATTTCACTTTATCTTACCTAATTTTCTAACTTTATCTTATTGATTTAAGATCTATACTTGTGCCTTTTCATTGTGGCCTTCTGGTGGGAAAAACCACAGACCAGAGCCAGAGGTTTTTGCAACAGCGTTTTTGAATCAAAGTTTGTGACAATGGTTGTGAAGTTTTGCATTTGTGTTTGGAGTTTTGGAAAATTGAGGATAATTTGAAGAAATATCTTGGCAGTCAAAAAAGAACAAAATCACTGCAATTCAAAGAAGATATTCTTGTTATGTCGAGCTCACACACTAAACCTGATAAACTCTAATGTCACAATCAAAAATACTCAACTTCATTCTGTGTTGCAGACGCACAAAAACACTTCTCTCTCCACAAGGACACACAGTTTCGGCTTCTCTGGCTTTCCGTTCAAATTTAATTCATTAGAAGCTTTTTAGAACTGAAACTCAAGTTCTGTCGCCAAAAGTTGGACACAATGTGCAGAGCAGGAGGAAAAATCAGCGAAACGTCCTTTAAACCGGAGCCAAAGGAAAAAGAAGTGTCTTATTGGACACTGACAAATGAATTTCCAATAATCCCAAGGTCAGATAGTCCAGCACAAAAACACCAATACACTATCAGTTTATCACCAGCTACACGAGTTTATTGAATTTGTCTTCATAATGTCTGACTTCATTTCCTGAGAACTTCACCTCGGAGGGAGAGAGGGAGGAGAGAGAGCGAAGGCCATCACACTCATTAGACCTCCCTCGCCCCAGCCCGGTCGCTCGCTCTCTCGCTCGCTCTCTCTGCAGCAAAACATTTCACCGCCATCACACCTGCACACACACACACGTCGAGTTTGACACTGCTGCCCTGAGATTGTTGTCATATAGGTTTAGGTTCAAGTCAAAAGGTTTTTTGTATAGAACAATGTGGCAAAAGAGGCAATTCAAAGTTTCTCAGGGAACGAAAGAACAGATCAGAACACAGACGGAGGCTGGTGACACATACACATCACAAAACCGATCAAAGCCTCATTGTAAACTAATCAAGAGTTAGAATTAAATAATCTCATCTTTAAAAGGAAACCGTGTTGTGCTGGTTCCAAGCTTTAGTCCCGTAGATCCGGCAGGTGGGTTCTAGGTCCCATAATCTGGAGCCAGTCCAGTTGGCGCCTCGTAGAACCAGGAGCGAGAGCCGGCAGCTGGCCGATCTGTCTGAGAACCGGGCGGATGTGGTCGAAGGTTCCGCTGCGACTGTCGGAACGAGCTTTACGCTGCTGGAAGGATTTTAAAGTGGATATATAATTTTATTTAAGAGTTTGGCTCCACCACTTTTTATTGTTTGTACTTCACCTCTTTAAGTTATTAAGTATAATTTGATTTTAATTAATACTATTAGGATAATTTTTTTTTGAGATATTAGGAGGAGTGTCGTATCAGCAGCAGGTTTTTTCTTTTTTTCTGAGCAGGGGAACATCCAAATAAAATATTAACAATGCAGAGGGAGCTCTTGCTTTTTATCAATTAATTCCATTTCATGATGAATAATTTCATGTTTTTTTCATTTTAATTTTACCATCGGCTCTTCCCGTGTTTCTTGTCCTGCGGTGGATGTACAGTATGAACATGTGGCTGCTCCAGGTTTACTCCTGGCGGGTAAAGACTCAATGGCCAGTTATTCTCATGTTTACTGCAAAACATTCACCCCCAGAAACATGAAGGTCGCGTGAAAAGTGCCAGAAATGAATTTTCCACGTTTTTTTTCAGTTTCATGATGCGACAGTGCTGCAGTAAAGGTTTGGTTTGGTTTAGATTGAGGAAAAGAATAATAAACGTGTGGGTAAGGTTGACGGTTGTCATGGTTAGAAAAAGAACACAGGAAATGCAGACCCCCCCCCACCCTTCACCCGTGTTTAAGTCCAATCTTCAGTTGACTCCTGGACCCCCTCCCTCTGTGGCTCTATGACAGCATCACCGACTTCCTCCTCCACCTCCGTCGTTCTTACTACGAACATCAGAGGCGTGAAATGTAGAAAATGAGGCTCATAGATGTTCAGGAACGTTCAGAAAATTTCCTGGAAATCTGCCCGTTGGCTTCACAAATGGTGGCAACTGTGGTGCTAAAGGAAAGGTTTGGGGGGGGGGGGGCTTTTGTTGAGATCCAGCCACTTTATTTCAGATATACTGCAGCGTGGTTTGGATTCATCAGACTGAGATAATTAATTCATAACTGTATAATAACTTTATACGTCTTCTGTCCATTTTGGAGAAAAAGTTTTCTTTTTTATTTGGTTTCTTTTATCTGAACTTCCTGCTCTTTTGAAATCAGGTTTGATAAGTAAAAACAAATGTCAGAGCCATAAATTCTCATGCATCACTAAAAAACCTGACTTCTTTGACATTACATAAAATAGTGTGACAAAGCACCATCTGCTGTATAAAATTAAATTTACTGCTGATAATGAATCAGTCGACGTGCAGAAGGAACTTTTCTATACTTTGACTTTTGGTGTCAATCTGGGCTGTTGTTGACGTTATTGACTAATATATTGGAAAACCTCTCATCGCTTAGTCAATAACTAGAATTCCAGTAAATCAAGTTGCAGTTTACATCCGTATATATATATAACATATGTATGGAGGACTTTGAAGGGATTAAATAACAGGCACTGAGCGTATATTTGGTGAAATGGAAGTTCTCACTATATTCACGTGTTATTCCAGTGAATAATTCGGGATCAAACCAAATGTGAGAAGCGGTCACAATCTCCCCTCCTGTTCCTGAGTTATGACCAGAGAAGTGTTTTGCAGAACATTACAATGTCACAGTGAAGCTGACCTTTGACCTTTTGGATATAAGAAGACATCACTTCATCATTTTTAACCGATTAGACATTCAAGTGAAATTTTTGTCATAATTAGCAAATAAATTCCTGAGTTAGGGACAAAAACGTGTTTAATGAGTTCACGGGAACACAGACCTTTGACCTATGACCTCTAAAATCTAATCAGTTCATCCTTGAATCCTGTCTGTCCTTCATCCTGCTGAACAATCAAAGACATTAACTGTCGCTGTCAAACAGAGAGAATCAATAAAACTTTGCAACTGAAAAGTTAAAACCAGTAAATATTGATTTTTTGTACTTTTTAATGTATTGTATTTTTTTCTATCATTGTGTGGCTGCTTTCACTTAAGCAAAGAATGAGAGTGTTTCTTCCTAAGTGGCCGCTGCTTCACTGAGGAGGCTCCAGTTAAATCAGAGAGCGAAGACAGAGCATCATTAATTCAAAGAGACAGTTCAGGAAAAAACTTTTTAAAGTCAGGTCATCGGCTGGAACTTCTTAGTGCTGCTACGCTTTAAATGTGCTCCTCCACATCCTCAGGAGCACACACACACACACACAGGCAGGCGTGCACACACACACTAACCGACACGGGTGCACACGTTCACACTCGACTGCACCGAGTCCTGCATGTTTTTATATATTACTGCAACATTAAGTCCACTTGTGATGTTACTGCACAGCGATGGTTCATTCAGCGGCAGTCAAACACACAGACGCTGAAGGGTCGGTAGGAGGAAGAGGAGGAGGAGAATCGGGGAGAGGAGGATGGGGGGAAGGAAGAGGAGGGGGGAGAGGAAGAGGATGATGACGATGGGGGAGGAGGAGGAAGGGGGAGAGGATGAGAATGAATAAGAGGAGGAGGAGGAGGAGAAGAATGAAGAAGAGGAGAAGACAGAGGAGGAGACGGAGGAGGAGGAGGAGGCACGATGGTGCGAGGAAGCAGAACAACTACCAGAGAGACATTCAGCCACCTGTGGTGGTTCCCTCTGAGATCTGCTCCACGTTCCATTCGTTGTTGGTACAAACTAGAATCAGCTTCAACCAATCAGGTTCCAGTTCACATCCACATCACACAGACTCATAATATATGACCTGAAGACGTGATGAAGGTCATTGGTGTTTGTTTTTTTTAATTAGCCATGAATTCATGGCCAAAAACCTGATTTGTGCAGTTACACTGAAACATCTCGTTCACAAGGATCAGATGAACGCTAGGTCCAAGCAACCTTTGACCTCCAAAATTTGGGGGGGGGGGGGGGGGTCCAGGACCCAAATGTCTCAGAACACATTGGTCCCGTTTAGTCCTCTTTTTGCAGCGGCCTGAGGACGGTGATGCCGGTGGGTTGAATGAATCCTAATTGCCTCAGTGCCTCTCTGCCCTGTCCTACCGCGCCACCATCAGGCCAAACTTCCCCGGCTGTGAGGCACCGGGCTGGAAACGGCAGGACTCCGAGAAACTCCCTAAACAATAATCTCTCAGACTTTTTGTTGCTTTCCTCAAGCGTCTCAACCAGAAAGACGAAGCTTTGACTCTAAAATACATAAATCTCCACAACTGTTTTGGTACGTTGAGTTTCCATAAGCACCGCCTCCTCTGGCGACGGCTACCAGGACTCTGAACCGGGTCACGGTGGAGTAAACGCACCCGACCCTGGTTGTGATTCCTCCTGTTCACCTCCTGCTCAGGTTCCACCTCAGACAGCCTCTGATCCGACTCCACCGGCCGCCGGGACGCCCGGGTCATGACAGGGAGGAGGGATACGCTCCCCACGGGGGGGCGGAGTCAGGCCACGACCCCCCCCCTGCACTGCCCTGCTTACGGGTCCCAGAGAACAAAAAAAAACACGGGGCCACTCTGCCAGGAAGCGAGAGGCTAATTGTGGAAGGAGGCGCCGAAGGAGCGGAGCTGAATGAACTCTAATTAGGACAAGATTAAGGCAACTCTCACAGCTGTAAAAATCCATTAACCTTTAATCGACAGTTCATCACACACTTGAGGTTAGAGAGAGAGTGTGTGTGAGAGAGAGAGAGAGAGAAAGGAGGGCGTCTCTGTGTGTACGAGGGCAAATGAAGCCATGTGGTTTGGAGCAAAACACATTACGATCCGGTCAAAAGCAATAGGGTGTGAAAAGGGACCCGAAAATAACGTCGTACATGGGCACACACATACACACACACACACACACACACAAACACACGCGCGCGGACTCAGGTTTCATTTTATTAGGAACACCTGCCGACCGGTGCCGGGCAGGTAGAGAACAGGTGGGTTTTATCAGAAAACAGCTGAGACCGAACCAGACCAGGAAATGAGCCAAAAAACGACAAACTAGGAGCAAAAAGAGGCTAAGAAAAGGAAAAAGCTGCAGCTGAAATGAGTCAGAGAAGGTTAATGAGTCATTTGGCCTGCGGGCCAATCAGTAACAAGCTGTTGAGCTCTGATTGGTCAGCTCGGTGGCATCACATTTCCAGCTCCTCCTCCTCCTTTGCCGCCGTTGTACACACCGTCTCCTCCGACGTCTCCTCCGACATCTTCTTTTGTTTCTGCGTCACAGTGAATTCAGGGAAACTAAAACTGCTGTTCAGCAGCTATCAGCTCTGATTCTGCTGAGATCTGCTCAGTTTCAGTCGGCGTTGATTCGTAGTGATGCCGGCAAACATGTGGGAAACGGCGGCGAAGAAACTCAACACAGTGACATATAAACACCGCCGCCAACTAGTGGTTTGGTGGAGTAACTGCGCAACACCAGCGTAGATGTATAAATACTTACAACAGTGTAGACTTGTCGTGCTTTACCTTGAATAGTTAGCTGATGAGTTAAGAGCCTGCAGCAACAGCTGTGAGGCTAAAGTGCTCACGGTCGTGGCTACATGCTAACGTGCATATGACGGAAGGTTAAGCAGTTTTTAGCAGGTTTTTTTTTTTTTTTTATAACCATCGCAATTTAGCACGATAACGTCAGCTAACTAAAGAAACAGAGCTGTGATGGATGGGAATGTCATTCGCTTTGCAGGCGTTTGGACGTTTAAGTTTTAACCTTGACGATGGCAAAAGGAAGAAAAGTCAGGGGATTCGGCTCAACGTTCTTTTCCCCCAATGTGGTTCGGCTTCATCCTGAGGGGAACGTGAACACCTGAGACCAAAGTTCACGGCAAAACATCCATTGATTATCAAGATATCTTGTAAAAGACCAAAACACCAAAAATTAAAAGTAACGACCTGCTCATGACGCCGGAAGTCGCTAGGATTCATCCTCTGAGGAACAAGACTTCATGGGCTGAGACAATTAGAAATCTCCAGACTCGTGTAGTTAGAGAGCTAAAGCTAAAAAAAAAGAAAAAGTATGGTCTCACTTTACAGTGTTGAGAAATCTGCAGCCTCCATTTCAATACAATGCACATGGATAATTTCATTATTTCTATATTTACTGTGCTGCTCAAAACACTGAAAAACTTATCAGAATTTCAATCATTTCTCTGGTGGAAAGTCGTCCCACTGGAAACCGTTCAACCAGGACAGTGATTACAGATTCCTTCCTGGTTTTATAAACTCCCCGCGTTGACGCTGCAGAGTGAGGCGATGTAAACCTGACGGTACCAGACCCCCCCACCCCCCGAGCAGGAAGAGGCTCGGCCCTAGGTCGTCTCGACCCTTTAATAACAGGCTTCACCTCCTAAATCGCTCCATTACAGACAGATGAAGGGCTGGATGAAGCTGCCGGCAGCCGAGCTCAGCGTTCCTGCCTTCACCCCCCCCCCGACCCCCCCATATGACGGGCTGCAAACACAAACAACAGAGACACACAAGCCGTGTGTGTGTGAGAGAGACAGAGTTCTGCCTTTCCCTGCTCTCTGTGAAAGACACTAAACACCACCTGTTGGAGAAACTGAAGTAGTGCAGAGATGGTCAACCCCCCCCCGGACTGACGGCTCTACACCCAGACAACACACAAAGGGAAGGAGTTGATGAAGATGATGATGATTCTGAATAGGAGGAAGAGGAGCAAGAGGAGGTGGAGATATCGTGGATGTTTACACTGGAAATATTGGGCAACGAGACACAATCTTGGTGAGCAAACCTGGGTCACGTCCGGTGTCTGGCGGCAGCGTTTATACAGAAATCTGAAGAATATTCTGCTAAAGTCTAAACAAGGAAAGTGTAGCATGTAGCAGTGGGGGGGGGGGGTCAGACCTCAGACAGGCCCTTTTTTGACTGAAATCTGTCAAACAGCTGCATAATTGTTCTATCGACTGCTACAACGTACAAGCCAACGGTCCTGTTTCATGATGGGGGGCTGGCTGGTCGCTTTAAAGCCCATTTGATTGGATAAACTCGTATGTACCCCCCCCCCCATTCCAGAAGTATTTTAACATGTTACAGGGGGAGAAACAGAGATATTTTGATATTGAGGTGATCTTTTTTGTGCAGTATATTTGGCAGATGACCTCATGCAGCTGTTTTATTCATCCAAACCACGTCCATTGTTATTTTTATTTATTTATTTATGATCCGGGTTTAGGACAAATAAACTGCATCAGAAATACGATGAGAAGGAAACACAACATGACCTGGTCATGTTTTTTATGAATTTAAAGAGGAAATGTTAATTTACATATTTACTGGTAAATATGTTGATAGTGAACAAATCAGTAAAGTGAAAAATATTTTTGTTTTCCACCAGAATCTCTGATCCTGCAGCTCAACATCCACCTGCAGTGACACCAGCACATTAAACTGGTTGATGGTTCTGGTTCAGATCCTCACAGAACCTGGTTCAGATCCAGGAAAAGATCCTGGTCTGGTTTAAAACAGAAGAAGTTCACAGTGACTTAAGACACGTTCTGTTTATTTAGATTGAACCAGAACCATCATCTTTCCTGAACCTGAACCACAGACGGGGGTCAGGACACGGACCTGGTCTCTGGACATGGACCTGGTCTCTGGACCTGGACCTGGTCTCTGGACCTGGACCAGGTCTCTGGACCTGGACCTGGTCTCTGGACCTGGACCTGGTCTCTGGTCTGACAGTTCCGTGTTTGATAATTCTTTTAATTCTTCACTAAGCCAGATCGTTTTCACTTTACTGCTCTGGAACCTGATCAATCAACATTGATTAAAACACAACAAATATAACTGATAATATCATCTGGAATAATCAATAATGAATCAATGTGATTGAAAACTGGACTGTGATCAACAGGAACTGAAACCAGATGATTCTCAATGTGTCTTAATGTCTGGTTGTGTTCAACATGGTTTCATGTCGTTATAAACACGTATTAACACACGAACATCAACACGCTGATCAGTCAACGATACTCTGATCCCAGAGCTGTTGGTGGGACGATGTCTGAGCCGTCCCCTTCTGATTCGATTCCAATGATTCTGATTCCAATCTGATTCCAATCAGAGGCAAGTATTTTCATATCATCAAGCCCAAATACAAAAACAGGAAAAGACGGAGGTGGTGACGGAGGTGGACGGAGGTGGTCCCAGCAGGTTTGATGGCTGGGAACGAAACAATGGCCGCCTGACCACGACAGGTGAACACACGCACACACACGCACACACACACACACACACACACACACAGTGTTGAGGACGGAGCAGCAGCCTAAAAAAACTCTGATGCATCACTTGTTGCAGCTGTTGTATTTAGTAGAAGAAAATATTAAACACATGCACGCACACACATCAACCCCAATCTCTCTCTCACACAAACACACAGACACACACAGACACACACAGTATGTCAGAGCTAGAGGGCGTTATTTAATGACCGTGTCAGCAGGCAGGTCACCTCAAGGCTTTGACGGTGGATTCAAGCTGATTCTCTGACCTTTACACTCAGCCCCGGAGACACACACACACACACACACACACACACACACACACACACACACACACACACACACACACACACACACACACACACACACCACGCCGCTGGACGTGGATGTTGAAAATTAGCATCCTGACAAATGTTGACTTTAATTATACATGATGATGCCGACCACAAACATGACGGAGCCAATTACGCTGGCACGTTAGTGGGATGAAATCTTATTAAAGCACAATCATGCTCCCACTCAAATAAGAGAAAGCATGTGTGTGTGTGTGTGTGTGTGTGCCACATTTGTAAATGTTGTCAGGTGTGTCATCTTCAGTATCTGCTTGTGCCTTGTTGTTTATCCCCAATGTCGCTGAGCTAAAACGGTATGTATGCCCTTCCTCAGCATTGTGTTTGTGCGTGTGTGTGTGTGTTTTGTGAGCACCAGCCCCAACACGCCACCACCAACGAGCATAACTCTACATTAAGGGCTCCGATCAGCGGCGCGACTCGGGAGGAGATGTAATCACCGGCGTCCGCTGACCCAGGTGAGTCTATCAGGTGACGTCGAGCACTGACCCGGCTACAACGGCCGATAATGGATCCGTCCTCACGCAGGGTCGCAAATTAACAAGGGTTCAGAGGGAACAAAAAAAAAAGAAAGGACGCGTCCTGGACAAGTCAAAGCTGCTGTTGTGTTGTTTTTATTGCCTTATCTATTCCAGCTCCTCCTCTTATCTGCCTTATTTAATACAGGACATTTAGAGGCCGTGTGCTCGCATAAAGGCAGTGGAGGAGTTAGGCGATAAAACGCACCGGTACGGTTGCTTATTTGACAGTTTTTGCCCGGGGGGGGGGGGTACAGGATGTTCACCTGTAAGTCACTGAGAGAGAGTGAGAATCATTTTATTTGTATTTTTTATCCTTATTATCGAGGCTTTTTTGAAGGTGATCTGGTGCAGCGTCCTGCCCCCCCCCAACACAGGTTAGCTGGCGACTCCAAATCGACCGTTTGAAGTGCGTGTGAGATTACGAGTGGTCGTCTGTCTCCACACATCAGCCCTGAGACCGGCTGGCGACCCGTAATGGTCGGACCATTTTATGCCTTCAGCATTAGACATGGTTCCTGTTGCTGTTCCTTCACATTAAATGCATTCCATTAGCAAAACACAAAATGGGGGGGGCAGAGAGTGTTTTTTTTCCACCACTAATTGCTATTGATTTGGGTATTTTTGGCACCAAAATACTAGTTTAATCTAGTTTAATCAAACAGCAAAACACGGAGGAAAAAAAATATTTTTGTAGTTTTACATGGAATCTACTTCTGCTGTGTGAGAGGCATGAAAACACGTTTCACTCAGTACAGGCTAGTTTATACTCTTAATGTGTGGGAGACTATGCCAGCGTGAGCATTTATACTTCTACGCTGGTGTCACATTGCAGTTATGCCACCAAACCACCAGTTGGCGGTGGCGATTATATGCCAGCGTGTTGAGTTTCTTCGACCAAAACCGATTGGATCTGGATGGAGTCGGAGCTGATGGACGTTCAACAGCAGTTTTAGAAAGGTGACGCTACCGAGCCAACCAGTCACAGCTCGTTGTTCGTGTCACCAGGACAACATCAGTCCCAGGATTTCTTTTTTGTCTGCGATTAACATTATCATTATCATTATTATTATTATTACAGTCCAATGTGATTGAATCTGCAGCAGCTTTACCCCAGAACTGACACCAAAACTTCCAACTATTTCTACACTATTATGTGATAAACCGAATATTTAAAGCTGCAGTAATCGATCTCTATATGTTAACAGCAGTTAAAATGGCTCATGAAGGAAAGAGTGTTAATCAGTTGATAAGATATTAGACAGAAAAAATTTGTTACTGACTGAGGGTTGTTTTGCTTTTTTTAAAGCGTCCTCCTCCAGTTGTGGTTTCATTTTATGATGAAAAAAATAGTAATGCTACTGATTTAAAGAGTTTATCACCTCACAAAAACGCTCCGAGAAAATGATGTGTGTGTGTGTGGGGGGGGGTGAATTTCTTTCTCAGCAGATTAAAGGATCCACTGCCACAAACCTGCTGCAAATACAGACAAGATGAGGCTTGTGATGTGGTTATGGTTTCATGTGAATTGAAATGTATCACCTCATCATGTTTTATTATGGTTAAATATAGATGCAATGGGCTGTATATGTGAGTGTGTGTGTGTTTGTGTGTGTTTTTGTGTGTGTGTGTGTCTGTGTGTGTGTGTGCGCGGTCTCCCAGGTTTTTCCTCTGCATCCATCACCGTGGCAGCACCAGACAAACCAATCTCCTCCCTGTCTCCTCTCATTCCATCACACCCGTCCGACCAGCGGCCTCATCAGCCCGGCTTTCATTTGGGGGGGGGGGTCTTGCGGACTAACAAACCTCAGCGAGTCCACAACACTCCCGTGCACCTGAGGACAACATCCACAGTGTGTGTGTGTGTGTGTGTGTGTGTGTGTGTGTGTGTGTGTGTGTGTGTGTCTTTTGCAGGTGCCGAGAAAACTCTGCTGGAATCAATCATTTACTGAAATAATGGAGGTTAATTTTCATCTAGAAGTTCTGAGAATGACTTACATTAATGATAATCAAAATTCTCCACACCTCGGGTTCCTCCTTTAAACACACATAACTGTGGTGACGAGTATAATTACTAAAAGTTCCAGTAAATATGACCAAAAACTTATAGTGGTTTTATTCATATTTCCTTCGATTATATTAATTACATGTAAGGTTTTAGGAAAAGGGTCAAAAATATTTTAAACAATATTCAGAGCTTATTAAAAACTATACATCTGCATTTTATCTTCTGATTAATTTAATGTGAGCAACTGTAGTGAAATGTCTACATGAACAATAAAGCTGAGACATGGTTTGTTTCAATGGGAAAGTCTCTTCTGTTCAAAAAGCCTTCGCCAGAAACTGAAAAGTAAAATTCAGTCAACAACTTTTATAGGTGTTGAGGTTGTTGTTCAAGTATGTTCACTACATTTAAAAAGGAACAACTCTCCATAACTATAAAACATTTCTTTAATCTCATTTATTCGTTTATCTTATGTTTACACCAGTAAAACTTAAACTATGCTGATTTCAAAGAAACACACGGACTGATACAGTTTCAGTAAAGAAAAAACAAAGGGACAATTTCAACATGTGTTTCCATCTTTAAACTGATTTATTTTACCACTTATGACCTATTTATGCTCCTGATTCGAACCTACGCTGCCGTGAGCATTTATACTTCCCTGGTGGCATCCCTCTGCAATGACACCGCAAAACCACTAGTTTGGGGCAGCGTTTATACACAAATGTGTTGGGTTTCTTCGTCACGGTTTTCCCACTTCAGAACCACAGCGACTGAAACTGACTGAAACCGAGTGGATCTCGATGGAGTCGAACCTGATTGATGCTGAACTGCAGTTTCAGTTTCCCTGAATTTACTGCGACACGGAAACGAAAGATGGCGTCGGAGGAGCCGAGTCTGTACGATGGCGGTGAAGGAGGAGGAGCCGAAAATGGGACGCTACCGAGCCGACCAATCATGGTCCTCGTGGTCCACGTCACCGTGACACGTAGTTGCATTTTTTGGGAGGAGCATGGTCAGGCTATGGCGAAGGCTCGACGTACATAAGAAACTCAACGCAGTGGCATATAGACAGGCAGCTAGTGGCGGTGGTGTCCAACAGCGTAAGACACATGAAGCATAAATCCAGCATGAGGCACATTGGATTTACACTTTAAGCACAATAACGGCCTATTATCACCTTATAAAGCTGCAAAGTTTCTGATAAATCTCTGTGGGCTCATCACTGCGAGCAACTCCTTTTATGGACAAGAATAATACTTCAATTATGATATTGATTATAGCCAATTTAAGAAGAATCACAGTCTTCAACGTTCACCGGAGACGAGTGATAGCTGAGATGCACATTAAAGCACATCAGCATTCGTTTTTAACTGCACAGACCTGAAATAAAAGACAGAAGAGCACAAAGGTGGAGACAGAAGGAAGATAAGCTCGAAGAAAATGCAGATTTGTGTGTTTTACTCAAACAGGTTAAAAATTGGTTTTTTTTTTTACTGTCGCTCTCTGCAGCTTCCTGAAAGCTGCTGATAATATCTGATGTTTCAACTTGTTTGTATACATCTAGTTACAGCGTCTGCTCGGTCTGAAGATCTGCATCTGGACATAAAACAATGTTTTCTACAAACAAAAATGTGTCAACTCAGTAGATTACATCTAAATTCAAGTCGCATTAACTCAAAGTCCTGGAACTGATCTGAGTTTGTTTCTTTTTTATAAAGAGGTGTCACAGGATAAAATGTGTTTCTATGGACACTAGAGAAACACATTTTCTGCCCTAGATACATATTTACACAAAGCTGCTGTCGATTTACTTATTGAGAAGCAGCTTTCAGGCCAGAATCCGTTGCCTTATCCATGTGGTTGCCTGGCACCAACACAATCCCAGCGACGGCCGCTCCCGCTCACCGAGGACGCCGCAACCAAACGTCGGGCTTTGAGGCCGGCCGTGATTTTTTATCTGGCATTCAGCGCACGCACGTGGTGTGATCCAGGACCCCGGGGATCTGGGCCGGACTCGCGGCGGCGGCACGGCTCGAATTAAAGCCGCTCACCCACACGGACGCATGGCAACCCCTCGTCCCTCCCAACATGCTGCGATTATGTGAGTTTATTAAAAATGTCCCCCGCCGTCAACCGGGGAGGTGCCGGGGAATCTGTTGTCAGCATTAGTGGTGGCTTCAGTTTATGACCCGTTATCTATTTCCTGTCCCTGGAGGCCGGCGTCACATGCACTGGAAGCGTGACACCTTGATGTCGGTGAGCACTAAGAGGGAGGGGTGTGTGTGTGTGTGTGTGTGTGTGGGGGGTGTTAAATTGTCCCTTTGTTTGTTCATGCAGATCTTTTATGTGATGATGCGGATGTAGTAAGAAAATGTAACTGTGTTTCTAAACACATCTACAAACAAAACAAGGGGCAGAATTCATATGAGGATCCTAATTACCACCAGCTCCTGAGGGGAACCTCTGGCTCTTTATCTGCTAAATGCTCCACTATGTTCACCAGCTGGTCTCTAATGCTGGATTTATGCTTCTGTGTCAAGCTAAAGGCAACGTGAGCATTTATCCTTCTGCGTTTACGTCACTCTGCAGTGACGCCGCCAAACCACTAGTTGGCGTTTATATGCCACCATGCTGAGTTCCTTTGCCGCCGCTGATGGATGTTGAACAGCATTTTTAATTTTCCTGAATTTATTGCGACGTAGAAATGAAAGACGACGAGACGGTCTGTACAACGCCGGCGAAGGAGGAGGAGCCGGAAATGCGACGCTACCGAGCCGACCAATCACAGCTCTTGCGGACTGCGTTGTCGCGTCACATAGCTGCATTTCGTGGGAGGCTTACGTCAGGCTACGGCGAAGGTTCGATGCAGAAGCGTAAATTTGCCTTAACTGCGTCTGGCTGGCGTTTTTGTTGCTGAGCAGGTGGTTGGACAGTGGCTGTATACAGATGTTTCTCTGAAAACATCTGCCTCCTGCTGTATTAAAACGATGAGAATGAACCTGATCTCAGTGAAAAGGTCAGTGAAGCGGAGGAGAAGCTGCAGATTCAGCTGATGATTCTCTGCTCGTTTCACTTTGTCACTGATTTGTTTTTACTATAAAAACATCAATTATAGCCACTTTGAAATGGATGAAAACTCAAGTTGCAGCGGAAAAACAAGGTTATTGATTTATCGAGGCCACTGTAATCAATATTTTTTTTATTATAACAATCGATCAGAAGGCTGCTTGTATGTATAAGATTTCATTCGCAGTGTTGAACCCAGAGAGAATCGACACCGGATGAACCTGTAATGAGTCAACTCAACAATACGGCGCCTCCCTACCTGAAAAAACAGTCCAATGGTGACTTTAAATCATCGACACAATGAAAAAGTACAAGATTCCTAAATGAAATCTGTCCTCAGGGGTGTCAGATTTCACAGAAACTCACAAACAAACAAACAAACAAACAAACAAAAAACAAAAAAAATGACCGAGAACTAATGTGACCAGAGACTCAGACTTTTTAAATAAGATTCCAGCCTGAAAGTGACAGGATGCTGCACCTGCTGCTGCAGTAGCTCACTTATCTCTTCACACATCTCATCAGGCTGCACACACACACGAACACACACACGAACACGCACGCACACGCGTGTTGGTTTTTCCCGTCATCGACACTGAACGGAGACAAACAGTGAAACCAGCCCAGAGCCCATTAACTGGCAGCTATGGCTCCGGGGCCCACATCTACATACAAAACACTCTGAGCGCGGGTAGAAAAATACTCGTCCGTGTGAAAAAATGATTCTATTTCCAGGGGCTAATGGGGGGGGGGGGCCTCAGGCACCCGCCCACCTGATAGGAGCCCAGAACAACTTCCACTGAGATTACTATGCAAATTATCAGGTTACAAACCACGGCGGGGGTTGTGTTATTTGCATGAATGAACCAGTGTAATACATTGGTCCATTAAACACACACACACACACACACACACACACACACACACACACACACACACACACACACACACAGATGTAGAGCATGAGTCGAACACGGAGGAGAGAACAGGTGAAAGTGGGGGGGGGGGGGGGCTGGGCGGGCTGGGGGGGGGGGGGTCACCTGACGGTTCGTCAGTGTTTACAGACCTGATGTAAATCATCTCACAGACACTCAGGCACTGATTCACTGCTCGTCTGAATGGAGCAGTTAGAGCTGGAGCTTCCCAGGGGGTCGGGGGGGGGGCTCTTAGTGCCCCAGTAAATGAAAAAAAACGTGGAAAAAGTAATGAAACACACAGGGAGGGAAAATAGAGAGATGAAAGTCAGGGGACGAGTAATTGCATCGTATTCAAAAAGAAAGAAAATCCTCCCAAAACCTGAATCTGAAAAACATCTTTTTTTTGATGTTGTGCCTCCTTCTACACCGTCCACCTAAAATCCATCCACTGTGAAATGAGGAGGGGGGGGTCTCAGTGGGTCTCAGCCACCTTCAATTAACTCTGATCTCAAAAGTTTTAAGGTAATTATTTTCTGTTTATCTGGACTTTAAGTTCGCACTGATCTTTAACAGCTGGAAGATTGGGAGCAGAGCCTCCTGCTGCCGCTTCCTGCTGTATCAGACAAACATTCATATTCTACTAAACTGTGGTTCTGCTTCCACGTAAGCAAACCCAAAGAATCTTTCTCTGTTTTAAACCAGACCAGCATCTTTTCCTGAAACCCGAACCAGGTTCTGTGAGGGTCTGAAAAGAACCTTGAACCAGTTTAATGAGGCTTGAGTCACCGCAGGTGGAAAACGAACACGTTTTCTATGAACATCTCACTGATTTGTTTGAGTATCACTGTATTTGTGACCTTCCAGATACATTAATTAGCAACATTTCCTTGTTACGTTAATAAAAACTTTGCAGTTGAATATTAGCGTTAAATAAATGTCACTTGTAGGAAACAGTGTTGGTTCTGGAAGCGATTTAATAACACACAACTTATATATTTATCAAAGCTGAAAAACTGAAGCCGGTAGAAAAAGGTGAACTGGACCAAATGTTGTCAGCTTCACCGCTTCAGCAAAAAAAGCGACAACTTGACTTTGTTTTGTCAGACAAGCGACCGATAAATTAAAAAATTATTTAAAAAGGAAAAGAAGCAACTTTGATTTACCTGAATTTTCTTTATCGTCGCGTTTGCCAATTAATTTTAACCAATCAAAAAAAATTTGAATTGTATTTTCTGTCGGGCAGAAAAGTACTCTACAACAAATGATAATATCTCACAGGCTCTTCATGTGTTTAGCATGTTACTGAAGTAACTAATAACTATGGCTGTCAAATAAATAGGGGACTTTCATTCCACCAGTGGAGGTTTGCCCTCATGTCAGGATGCCAGAACTCTATGCAGCAAATAACTTCTCATTCATGTATCACTAGAGTAAACTGCAGGGAAACACACGGCCGTGTCGCCGCAGCGTTTTTAATCTGCTTCCCCCGGCAGGCGAGGCCGCGCCAGCAGGCGCCCTGCCCTGCCAGGACATGTGCGACCGTGGCGCTGAGGTACATCGCCAGGGGCCCATGTGGCTTGTTAGGGCTGAGGGGCGGCAGCACGACCCGGGTGAACCAGCGGCAGCATGGCGGCAGCGTGGCGGCAGCACGCCAGCGGCCATGGCGGCTTCTGAGGCAGCGAAGCCGACAGGAGGCCGGTGCCGGTGAGAGAGCGTCAGACACGCGTCACAGGAGAGAAGAAGAATGGAGGAGAATCATGCTCTTTTACTCCATCACCTCAGCAGCTCACACACACACACTAAAACACACACACCGAAACACACACACACCCCGACACGTCGATAAAAACCGAATAGACGGAGAAGCGCCGGGTGTCGAGCGCTCATGAAATAATTAGCTGTCCCCGTTGCCTATGTGTCACCCAGCTACTGTTGCTTTCACTCAAACTGGCTATGGGGGGGGAGGGGGGGGGGCACTGAGATAATTAACCTGCTGCCCGAGGAAGGGGGCGGGATCAGGGTAGCGAACTCTTTACCCTCTCGCCGTCGGTGGCAGCCGCTGAGAGGGATGACAGGAGGTATCACGAGGCACCGCTGGGGGGTAAGTTACAAGAAGTAACGTGGTTTTAACCGACGGAGCAATAGAAGTTGCTGAAATTGATAAAGATGCATTGATCTAATTAAAACCAGACGTTTCTATGGAGCTGCCGCTCTGTGTTCTAAACTCCACCAGGGGGCGTCGGCACGTCGAAATGAAGTATGACGGCTTTTGACGGGCGTCAGACGCTACTTAACGCAAACAGATTAACCAAGCCTGGCTCTTAGCCTGGTCCGAACCAGGTTAGTTTAACAGATTAAATCTCCTTGGTAATTTATGCATCATTGCTTTTATGAAACCGTGTCCCGGCTAAACTTAAACACACCGTCTTAGACCAAAAACTCAGAATAAAATCCTAGATGCTGAAGGATTTACAGTCAGGCTTCGATCCAGATTCAGGTCTAAGTTACTCTTTAATTCGGTGGGTGCCGGGTTTTTGTTGCTAATGGTCGGAGCTCAGAGAACAGGACCCCAGATGAGACAGAGCAGAAATATGCTTTGAGGACCACCCATGCTCCTGTGCCACCTCCTCTCAGATGTCCCCAGGACGCCGGGTCGATCGGGGGCAAACAACCCACCAGTCCCTGCTCCAGGCTCGCGACCCACCAGTCCCCAGGACGCCGCGCCACTCCAGGCCCACGACCCCCAGTCCCTGTTCCAGGCTCGCAACCCACCAGTCCCCAGGATGCAGAGCTTCACCAGCTCTGCCGTCTCATCGATCCATGGACGGGTTTCTCGGGGGGAGGGGGAGTAAATCACCCAATTACACCCTGGCACCTTGTGGATCTCCCTCTGCCCCCCCCCACTGCCCCGGCAGCAGCAGCAGGAACCGGAAAAACACGAGCTTCTCGCTGTGGCGAGGGGTTAATCAACCATGTATTAATATTCATGGGAACCCCCCCCCCCCGTCTGAAGGGACCCAGAGCCTGAAGGACAGAAACTTTATCAGATCTAAAGCTTTTCTTTATTTTTTAGTTTTTTAACGTGGGCATCAAAGACACTGCCTGAACCCTCAAGGAGCAGATTCCTGTGTGGATTCATGTGAGACTGGGGACAGGAAGTGTGTCAGGAATCCACCGGGGACTCATCCAGGTCTAAATGCCGGGGGGGGGGGCAGACGCAGCCCACAAAAACGTCACACGTCTGCACATCACTTCCTGTTCACTGACCTCTGGTCTGGGTCACGTCTGGTCTCACACGGTTCTTATGAATCAATATTCATCAACACACAAACAAATTCAGACATAGAAACAGACAGACAGACAGACAGGTAGAGAGACAGTCAGACAGGTAGAGAGACAGTCAGATGGTAAAGAGACAGACAGGTAGAGAGACACACGACAGAGAGAGGTAGAGAGAGAGACAGACAGGTAGAGAGACAGTCAGATGGTAGAGAGACAGACAGGTAGAGAGACACACGACAGAGAGAGCGGTAGAGAGAGAGACAGACAGGTAGAGAGACAGACAGATGGTAGAGAGACAGACAGGTAGAGAGACAGACGACAGAGAGACAGACAGACAGACAGACAGGTAGAGAGACACACGACAGAGAGAGACAGGTAGAGAGACAGACAAGTAGAGAGACAGAGAGACAGACAGGTGTATCTCTGCTCTCTGCTCCATGTAAAAACTTTAAAGCGACATTTGTTTTACTTTTTACTTGTGTTGGCGCAAAAATATTCAGTTAATCAATAAGTCCATTCATTTATCAATGACACCATTAATAATCAATAAGTCCATTAATTAATCAACAAGACCATTCGTTTATCAAGACCATTAATTAATCAATAAGACCATTAGTTCTTAAAGCAAAAATGCTTAAGTTGATCAGAACCAGCTGCTTAGACATATTTTCTATGACAGTAAAGCTCTGGGGTTCAGACTGTGGGTCCCATAAAACAACTTGGGCTTTGTGTTGATTGTTTTTCTTTAATATTTCCTGACATTTTATAAAGCACCTGATTAATTAAGAAAATAATTATTCTCCTCCTCTTCCTCTCCTCTCTCTTTTCTTCCTCCTGTGGCTTCCTGCAGGTTTTTTGCCTCTGATGCTGCAGAGTCCGGATCAGAGTCCGGATCAGAGTCTGGATCCAGGACTGTAGAACCACCTACTGCCCCAGGAGCCTGATCAACACCCAGTGCTTTAATTATTCTGATTGCTACTGTTACCATTTCATTTAGTCCTATTAGTAATATCATCAGCCCTGTTAGTATAACTATAGTATAATTATCTATTAGTCCCATTATTACCATATGTCTTTACACAGTATCTGTATTGTGCTTAGCCCCCCCAGACCTGCTCTGTAGGAAAAGAGCCCTGAGGTAACCTCTGTTATGATGTGGCGTAATATGAATGAAAGTGAATTAAATTGAATTGAATGAGCAATGATGATGACCATTACTTCAAATGAAAACCATGGTTGAAAAATTCTCAAAAAAGCAAAAGGAATGTCCATTAATTACACTTAAAAAAAAAAATTAATAATAATCCACAGTGGAGAACCTTTTTATGGCTTGTTTCACTTTCCATTTAAAAAGTGATGAGGACAAACATAAAAATGCGTCTTAAGAGAGAAAATGAGGCAACTTTATTCAGAGACATGCACAACAGTGAGATGTCTCTGTTATTTTTAAATTACAGATGAGAAAGTTTTCACAGTAAAGTGCTTTTACGCTGCCGCGCTCCAGTGTGGAGTATTTATAATGGAGCAGCCATCTCCGGCCGTAATTACTGAGCCAGAGAGCTGCTTCGGAGAGGTCTCGGGGGGGGGGGGGCAGTCGCCATTACCCATCGTCCACCTGATTATCTACTCTCCCGGGAAAACACCAGTGTTCAATCCGGGCGAAGGGACGGCAGGAACTCTGGAAAGCTCCGAGAGACGCCGGGGACACGAATCCGCGGTGCCTCAATGGCTTTTTTCACTTTGACCCCGAGGTGACTTCATTTCCCAGAGACCACCCGTCAGTTAGTCAAGCAGACAGAGAGAGAGAGAGAGAGAGAGACTGTGGTGTTTTCACCGTCTGGACTCTCCGTCGATGAAGCGCAAGGTTTGTACCTGCTGCTTTCTCTACACGAAGCTTAAAACTCTAACAGTTACTCAATGAATCACTGAGTCGATCGAAGGAAAATGAATCAGCTATTAAAGTAGTGTTTCGAAGAAGGAGGACGAACATTTGATGGTTCCAATACCGGCTTCTTCGGTCTGATGTGAGGAGTATTGATTAGCCAATAAATCGATCAGTGGATCAACAGGAAAATTGTCATTTTGATAATCCAATGATCATTTTGGGTGTTTTTCAGGTGATCAAGTCAATGTTTTTCTTTCTTGTTTTGGCCCCAAACAAGTTTGTTCGGTTTATCATCTTTAATATGGGAATTTTTTTCAAGATAATTATCATTATTTCTTCATTGTAATTTGTCTTTTTTATCATTATACACAGTTATGATTTCATCAGCTCTGGTAATGGGCCTATTACTCGTCTATCTCCACCGTGGAGGTCACGTCGCCCGCGTATGTTTATTTGATGGCAGGTTGACACAAAAACTGCCGAACCGAACTGAGCCAAACTCGGTGGAGCAACGGTTTGCGGGTTGGGGGAAGAACCCGTGAAATTGCGAGCAGGATCCGGATCGTTTGCTGTAAATAGGAACTTTTCTTCTCTGAAGTCTAGTGTGTGGAAAGCGCTCCTCTTTACCATCCAACCGTTAATTACCACGGCAGAGCACTTGTCACTGGTGTTGATGGGGTTGGTTGTATAATGGTTAAAGGTTTGCATTGTATCAAAATCCTGCCGAGGCCGGTGCACACACGTCGCCGAAACAAGCCTCCTTAGAATATTACCCAGGAACGTCAGTATGTATGTGCTGGTCGGTACGACGCCTGTGCCGCGGTCAACTTTGGTCGCCGGCGACATCGTGTGACGTTTTCTGTCTCACGGGTTTTTAAGACGCTTGTGACGTGCCGTGTTTCTCAGCTAATCAATTCTGGAACGATCGGTTTTACATTATTCTTGGCAGACGTTTCTGATTGAGTTCAAGTCTCCGGCAGCATCGGAGATGTTCAGTAACTCAGAACAGGTTGTCGCTTAACATTTAATTATAAATGCATTAGGACCAGTCAATTAATTTGGGGGTGATAACAGGTGCTAATCTTGTGTTTTCAGTCTCATTCTGGGGGATATTATTTTTATTTTTCCGATATGGATCGTGCCTTTCGGGTTTTATCTTTTTTCATTGTGCTACTTCTACTGCAACAGTCTGTTGGGAGAAACGTCCACTGAGGCCTTTTTTTCCCTCCTTTATTTAAACTCACAGTCCATTTTTCAGTGTTGGGGGTCTGAAAAAGCCGGATTTCCATCTCTGTCTTATATAAAGGGTTTAATAAAAGTCTAAAATCTATGAGAGAAAAAATGCTGTATAATGTAAAAAGCTTCAAACATTGTTATTATTACAGTGTGAGGAGAAAAAAAGAGGCTAAAATATGGTGAGAGACTTCAGTCCTGATTAACAGCTGCTGCAGATGCAGATGTAATGTACTGGTCCGGGGCTGATAACGGGGGTAGGAGAGGGATGAAGGAGCCAGGCGGCTGCGTAACTATGGGCCCCAGACGCCTGCTCCTCATCGCGAGGCCGCTTATGATGAAAAGCTGAAGTAACTCAAACCCGGGTGGTGGGGGGCTCAGACACACAGGGTCAGCCTCTTTCCTGCCCCCCCTCCATATTCCCCCATCTGTCTTCACTGTCCCTATCCAGTAAAAAAAAATAAAATATCATCTTAAAACCAAGAGTTTAAGAGGATAATTAACTCCACAGCTGGTTAAAACCAGCTGTGGAGTTAATTATCTTCTTAAACTCCCGCATAGCAACTCAAGGGGCCGAGGAGACGACTGAATCCTCTGCGTCTCCCAGGCGCCGAAAGTTTTGCCCTTGAGGCTCATTGTTGATTTGCATGAAGAAAAAAAAATGCTTTCCCTGGAAAAGTCAGACGCTCTCAGCTCTGATCGTTCGTTGATGCCGGATTTGCTGCTGCAGGACGACACGAAAACAAAATCTATTTTTTTTTTTGTTCGTCCAGACCCTTTTTATAAATTTGGCTGTAATCAGAGCAGTGGGAACGGTCCCAGCCCCCTCGCTCGGCTCAGGAAGTCAGAATCGCGGCTCTCCTGACGCTGACGCCGGGGGGAGGGGTCTGGGTCGCCCCGGCTCCGCCCGGCGCCGCGTCCTAACCCGTCCTCGTTGCTGCTCAGTGTGAACGAGCGCTGAGGTTCAGGCTTTGGCTTATGGAGGCACAACAGGATTTATATTTGGAAAAAAAAAAAAAAGAAGAAATCAATCCTCCCACGAGGAATAAGAACGTTCCTCTCTCTGCCTTCAGGTGGAGGGAAAAAAATTAAGTGGGTTAACATTATTCTTCCCAAATATCAATGTTTTTTCTTGAGCTAATTATGGATGCAAATCACATCGGCAGGCTTTTCTTCTTCTTTTTTTTTCATTCCTTCCATTAGCTAACAGGCACATCTGGGCTCCCGCAGCTCTGCTTTCAGAGGCTTTTCTACAAGTTTTTTATTGAGATAAAATATAATTCGGGCAACATGGCACAGGACAAAGCCTGGCGCTGTGATTTGTGTGTGTGTGTTTGAGTGTATGTGTGCGTGTGTACAAAAAAAACAGCAGGAAAAAAAATATCCACCAGTGAGAGAAATAATTTAATTTCAAACGAGTTTAATTCCTAAACTCTTCTGACAAGTCCGATTAAAAAGAACTGCATCGACTCTCAGAGACAATTTGGTTTGCAGGGAGCGAGGCAGAGCTACACAGTGGCCTACATACGCACACACACACACACACACACACACACACACACACTCTCTCTCTCTCTCTCACAGACACACACACGGGGCTGGTTTGAATATGGCTGTCACATGTACTCAGTGTAGTTGTCCCCATAGCGTCTATTTCTGTCCTGTACCAGGTGTGGGAGAGCTGAGAACAATCTCCACACTTTCATTACCCTCACATGGCTTGCTCTCTCTCTAGCTCTCTCTCTAGCTCTCTCTCTCTCTCTCCCTCCCTCTCTCTCTCACACACACACACACTCATGTGACCCACACACTCGTGCCTGCAAACATGATCTTAATTTCAAATGTGTAATAACCTGAGGTGCATCACATTTTCTTCCCTAATGAACGTCTCTGCTGATGCCGTCACGCCCTCACGCTGGTGACGCCTCGATTTCTTTGGTTTAAACTACGACGGGGGAATGATCCTGGGCGACACAAGACTGAAACTAAACTAAAAAACAAACTTAAAAGAAAATAAAACAATGATGAAGTGTTTTACATTATTATTACAAAAGGAACTGAACAATAACGTGAAAAGTCTCATTCATTCAACCTGCATCCTGAGGTCTCTGCTTAATACACTTCATCCGGGTTTTTGTTACATGATGGTATTTATTCTTTAAAAATTTGATAATCAATAGATTAAATAATTAATACATTTCATAAAGTCATACATGAGGCTTTGTAGGCTCTAATCTTCCACCTCGTTCCGACTAATCGTCCAGTTTTGCCGAGATAAAATGTTTTTGAGCTTTATTTTGTTGGAGCTGTGAATAAAGTGAGAGGGACCAGAACTCTGGCTGTTTCTTCATCTTCATCATTCCCCTGCTCAAGTTCCCATTTATTATCAATTCATTCTATTTGAAGTGTTTCTCTTCATCGATAAAGGAAGCTTTGGTGGTGGTCTCAGACCCCCCCCCCCCAGTAACCCCAAGGCTCTACTAACTAAGCTAATTCTTTCTTCTTATCTATGTTATAAAATCTGTTTTCATGTGTAACTATTGAAAGCTGAGGAGCTGAAGCTCTGGTGCCGGTTGTGATTCTGCAGACTTCACAGTTAGATATCTGCAGTCCCCCCCCCCCCCCGATTCAAAAACCTCATTTTATATCATGTCTTTTGTATCCAACAGAAACAAAGTTCTCATTTCTCAAAGAAACAACCACATGCTTTGAGAGTAGCGCGAGAGCGGCCGTCTGCAGCGAACGAGCCACCAAGCGCTCGGGATGGCTGGTTGCCGGAGAAGCAGACGGGGCTCTGACCGCCACCCGACCCCATCTGCCAGAGGACTGAAATAATTAATGAAGGCCTCCACGCTGGCCCAGCTGTGCGTTGCACCAGGAGGGGTTCGGGAGGTGTCACAGAGGTGCGGGGTTCTTCTTCTTCTGCCGGCGCCTTCTGCACACGCCCCTGCACTTTTATTTATTTATCTCTTTCTATTTTTGTTATATTTTTGTTTTTTTTTTTAAACACTAGTTCCAGCTAACGCCGAACACAGCCTCTCGCTCAGTGGGCAGTTTATTAGGTGTCAGTAGTGAGGCCTGGTTTTAGCTGGATGTGCTGGGGAGGTGTTGATCCAACACAAGCTCCTCTCTGTGTAATTTAACACAGTCCATCGGCAGCACAAACCTCATCCACCAAAACGATGGGACATTCGAACCCATGCGCCTCGAAAACAGGCCGAGCACAAGCCGAACACCAGAACCTCAGGATGAAGAACTCTCTGCAGGACTGCAAACTGACCTTGTTTTATCTGGGTGTTCCTAATAAAATGAGTGTGTATTGACGTTTCAGGCCGGGTCGGGTCTAGCGCTGGTTTAAAGATAATCACAGGTTGGGAGAAGAGTAAAAAAACATCTTCCCATTTTGCAAAATGTGTTGAAAGGTTGTAATCACGTCTCTTATTTTGTCTCAGCACAGACTGTCTGATTGTCATAGAACGATTTGCACATTTTGCAAGAAAAACATGTCCACTTAAATCATTTCTTTTGTGACTTCTGGCTGAACACAATAGAAAGTAGGTCAATACAAATTTTTAAAAAGGGGAAGATCACAGAGGGAAGATCATCCTCCGGCCTGGTGCATTCAGGTCCACCAGACTGACCTGAATGCGACTGTGTTCCCCCGCTGAGCCAAGGGTTTCTTCAGATGCTGCACTCACCAAGAGTTTGCTCTGTGTTACACACTTGCATCACAACTGTGGCTCTCTTCCTTCTTGCCTGGCTCATCCGGATCCTCGGATCTGGACCCGATGGATCTCCGGATTGGGAGACCCATGCCGAGGTCCAGACGTGGGTCCGGACAATCCGGCAGCGTTATGATTTTAACGAGTTTTGTCGCATCCACAGCTGCATTAACATGTGTTTTTTCCTTATGACACAGATCATGCGTTGGAAATGGTGTTCTTGATACAGATAAATGAGGGAGAATCTCATAAAAAACATCCTGTGTCATTATGGCCCAACAGTGATTTAAAAAAAAGACTTCCTTTAACATGAAATCTAAATAAAAGATGTAAAGATCTCAGTGGAATCGACTGGTTTCCAAGGGGAACAGGTCTATTTATTAACTCAGATACTAAAGGTGATCGAGTCTTGTTCTAGGGGGTAAAAACGTGAGGTCAAAAGCACTAATAACCAAGAAGTCGGACGCTGAGTTTGACAGGAAAGACAAAGTTATTTGTGATATCACAGTTGTTAATTTTTTTATTTTTTTCCTTTGTCTTTATTTATCTATTTACTTATTTTTCAACAGAAAAACCCGATGAAGCAGCTTTGAGGTGAGCCTGAATTTGTCAGCCAGATGTGAGGAAATGAGTGGGGAGGGGCGTCGTACTCGGGCGAGATAAAGACAGAAGAGAGTTTTCCAGCGGGGGGTTTCTCGTGCAAGACAAACGCACTTAATCTGACAGCCCGGGGCCAAGCGCAAACAACACGACCCCCCCACCGCCACCGCCACCCCCCGCTGAACCGAAGAGATTCTTTGATTTACCCCTCTTCCCCCTCCAGCCTGTATCCTGCTCTTGTACTCTTCAAAAATAGACTCGCATGGCATGTCCTCAGCCCCTTAATATTTCATCGCTCCACTTAGGTAGACGAGCATCTATTATTCACAAAAGAGGTGGTCGCAATTAAGGACCCTGCCAATCAGCAGGGGGCCCCGAGGGATCCGGGCGTCGCTGGGAATCTGCTCGCCGGCGGCAGAGAAGCGATTGGGGGGGCGAGATACGAACATGATCGGGCGGCTGAGGGCGGGGGCGCGTCAAAGGAGGCAACTTCTGTAGGCACGAAACCCCGCGTAGGCAGGACGAGAGCAGCGGCAGCAGACCCCCCCCCCCAGAGGATCAAGGTCTCAACCCGGCTGCCTGACGCCGTGTCCTTGAGCAGGGCACCGAACCCAACACTACCTTCTGGATTTATTCTCGTCATGTGCATTTGCAGTTTTGACAGTGAAATAAAGAGAGGGTGCGCAGTCTTTTGTGGCCGACTTTGGCAGCCGTTCAGCGCCGTAAATGTGTTGAAAAATTAAACGGGCGCGATAAGACAATGGGAGAGTATAAATATTAATTTAAATGTCACACTTAAAATAGAACGAGATTAAAGCTTGGGACAAGGCTGCAGATTAGCTGAGACCTACAGGGACCAAACCAACTGCTCATAAAGAGATCGTTTCCAACGACGCCGACAGTCATGAACCTCACGAATGGATAAATACACTGGACAACACCGAACCGCTGCTCCTTGACCGCCGGCGTTCTGCAGGCAGACGACCCAGTGAATCCACCGGGATCGGCCACCGTTACGCGTCCTAGTACCTGAACACATGGTCGACAACCAGCAGCTCGTAATGATTCAGTGCAGAGACGTTTGTGCCAAAAAAGGCCGAGAAAGGAGGAAACGGCTCAGAGTTTGTTTGAGTTCCTGGATGGAGAGCTGGGTGGGACTGTGGAGCCTGACTGAGGAACCTGGACCTGACTTCAGGCGAAGCCATTTATTTCACGGCGCCCATGACGACGCGCAAGTGACACCACCAACCAAAATATCAAACATGTTCAAAAAACCAGACTGGAACAAATCTGGACACACCGACACGACCGACACGACCGACACCAATGACACACCGACACACCGACACACCGACACGACCGACACACCGACACGACCGACACACCGACACGACCGACACACCGACACGACCAACACACCGACCGACACACCGACCGACACACGAATGACCGACCGACACACCGACCACGACCGACACACCGACCACGAATGACACCGACCACGAACCACGACCGACACACCGACCACGACCGACACACGACCGACACACCGACCGACACACACCGACCACGACCGACACACCGACCGAATGACACACCGACCACGACCGACACACCGACCACGACCGACACACCGACCACGAACACACCGACCACGAATGACACACCGACCACGACACACCGACCGACCGACCGACCACGACCGACACACCGACCACGAACAACCAGGACCGACACACCGACCACGACCGACACACCGACCACGGTACCGAAAAAAGGCTGTTTATTATGTGTCCGGCAGCTCAGTTATGGTGTGAAGCTGCGCTCGAGAGGCACAGACGACTCGACAAAGGATTGATTGATTCGGATACGGATCTGCCCCCCCACACATTTTTTTTGGATCCTTGTTTTTTCTGACCAGACCGGGATGCTGCATTAAAGTAAATTACAAAAGCCTCCTCATTGACTGAAGCCTCTGCAGCAACACCGCGGGCGGGAAGTTTCCCTTTTAGCGTCTGCAACCAAAACCGGCACATCGAGAAACACACTTACAGCGTTTTTTAGACTTTTGTCCTCCTCGGTCTCTGACCCGCCGCCTCCTCAAGATGAATGTGAGAAAAATCTGCCCACTCGACCCCTCTGGGAAGACAGACTGAGATGAAGTGATAGAGGACTAAAAAGAAAAGGAAAGAGAAAGGGAAGGAGCAGCACAACAGAAATCTGAGGAGATGGAGGAGGAGAGGGAAGTGCACTGTCCCGCTGTTTGTCCAGGGGAGACGTTTATCAGCTGACTGTAGGTTATTATTATTTCTGACTTAATCACAACCTGCAGACACTGGAACAAAAACATCACTTAGTCTGAAAACAGGCCAAACGGACCCTGCTGCTGTTAATGAACTAATCTGCTGCATTGCTCAAAGTGTTGTCTTTTATGGATCTAAAATTTCTATTGTACTAAAAATATATATATATTTTTTTGCTATTGAACCCTGCAAACATAGTGGAGTTCTGCCACCTCTGACTTCTGCCTCCCTGGAGAGGACGTCTCTGGTCCTCATAAATCTTCGAGCGTGTCTCCTGCAAAATGCATCATTTGCTTCGCCGAAAGCCTTTTTAGCAGGAAACACGTTGTCGCCTAGGTTACGTTCGCAGCAGCACTTTCCTCTAATCCAGGTCTGTGGACAGGTTTTGACCCCTGAGACCAGGTCTCGAATGCTACACCTGAACTCCCCTCGTGAAAGTATCGCGTGCAGCTGACGAGGACCTTTGGGGTCCGTCTGAATCCTGTGTGTCAGGAGCAAAGGTATCCTGAATTTGTGGGTGTGTGGGTGTGTGGGTGTTGGGGGGGGGGATCAGGGGTCACTGGACAGTTTGGACACAGAAGGTCTCCATCTCTTTCAGTGTTGTCACTTCTAAGCTACGTCAGTGCGTCCACCACTTTGTCCCAGATCCAATTATTTTTGTCCCACATCTCATTGTTTTCATATTGCGATTTTGGTTTTTGGTTTTTAGGGATGACATCGAAAGTTGACACTCAGGAACACGTACGATCGCACATCAGCTCAGAGCAGGATTTTTTTCCAGAACCTGACAAATTGTTGTATTGGTGCCTGAAGTGGCTCTTAACCTGCCAAACGCAGATACCTGCTCCAGGTAAACTCCCCCCGGGTCGTATCTGGGGGTGGTGGGGGGGTGGGGGGCAGAGCGGTTGTTTACGTTGGAGGACTTGTGATAAGCTTAAGGAACTGTTTTAGATACAGGATTTTCAGAATCACAGTAAGCAACCGGTTCACTGTCTATCACAAAGACACAAATATGATTTAGAAAGGTAATAACTTCTAGATAATTCTCCTCATTTCCTTGAACAGAAAACCTTTCGTCTTAATCGAGTATCTCAGACTCACGTCCTGTGTTTTTAATCCATTAAAAGCTGCTGTTTCATCCACAATGGCTGAAGCAAACCTTTTCCTGTGTAATATGATTAATACGAGAAAAGAACTAAAACGGATATCAGAGTCTGTGGAGTCTGGGCACCGTTCCACTCAACAACAACAGCAACAACAACACAGCGGAGCAAACATCTGATGGCCGGAAGCCAAACAGCCGCATTCGCAGCCAAGCAGGTGGAAAACGCTCAGATCCGACAGCCAGAGAGGAACCTGGACGCTGCTACACCGAAAACGGTTCCAGATCAACCTCTGGTTTCAAACTCCACCGTTTTAACAAACCAATAGTCAGCGAACCAGAGTTTCTCCAGACGTCCCGACGCCTCCGGCATAGCGACACATAGCTCCGTGATCGGTTCCATCAGCCTCGGGCTCCCACTTCAGTTTTCATCCAAGTCCTTAGACTCTAGGGTTTTGAACCTTCGACCTTTGCTGTTCGGACCAGTCCTGAAAAACGAGGTATAATTCAGTGCGTCGGGAACAGTGGTCGATCAACGCTGAGGTCGCTTTATACCATGGAAGCATCAGATCGGACTCGGATCAGCTGATCCAGTCAATTCAACAAGAGCTTCACACGACTGTACATCTGGTGTCACTAGGTCACCAACAGATATACGTACATAGTAATAAAAAATAACTCATCCGGCCTATTTGTTGTGACTACGATGCCACGTGGGAACAGTTCATGTGCAGGTCAGAATAAACAGGTTCACGCTCACAGGGAACGTAGTTCCCATTTGAGATTGTTCCCATAAATTTTGTTATAATAATAATAATAATAATAATAATGCTAGTTCTACTACTACTACTAACAACAACAACAATAAAAAGTAATTTACATGATTCCACATTTCCACATCTATTTTTTTATTATACTTTCACCATATAATACACCCTGTAACCTTGTACATTATATTTAAATCATGATATTTGGTATTTATTCCTCAACATTTATGTTTTTAAAATGTTATATGAATCTATTTGATACTCAGACATTGTTAGTTTCCTGCAATTCATTGTATTCAAAAATACACTGTGAGTATCATATAACCACTGTAATAATACAATGAAAGACACAGTCACTATAAACTCACTATCAGCTGCTGTTTAAGTCCAAAGAGGAGAATAGAGTAAATATTACATCCATCGGTTTTATGACCGACACCAGCATCGATGGTTAGAGAATATTAGGAATATCTCAGGTCCGTCTCTGAATAAAAACCTTTATATGACGAGAACCACGACAACAAAACCCGCAACTTGTAATAAAAACCGCATGAAATATGAAAACGTGCGGAAACTCGGTCCTGTTCACCTCAAACAAATCAGACACCGGCGGTAAAAACTGAAGAGACGATCCGGGAACTCGGACACTAAGACCGGGAAGCGTCCTGAGACCGTCCGCGCTGAGCAACACACGCCCGCTGCGTCCGGACCAACTCACCGGGTCCGGGTCCTGGTCCTGGTCCGGGTCCGGGTCCGGGTCCGGGTCCTGGTCCTGGTCCTCCGGGTCCTCCGGGTCCTCCACGGCTCCGGCGTGACAGACTGTCAAAGGAGGAGGAGCGCTTCCCGCGGCGTGTGAGCGCTCCGGGACCCGCTGGAGCTCCGCGCCCGGTCTGTTTCAAACAAAAAAAAAAACAAAAGCCGATGCGGGCCAGAGGCGGACCAGAGGCGGACCAGAGGCGGGCCAGAGACGGACCAGAGGCGGGCCAGAGGCGGGCCAGAGGCGGACCAGAGGCGGACCAGAGGCGGGCCAGAGGCGGACCAGAGGCGGGCCAGAGGCAGCGTCGGCAGGAAGTGAGGCCGGCGGGTTTATTCCTGTATCACATTTCATACAAAACAGGCAATTTAAAGGTGTTTTTGCATAATGTAGTAAAACAAGTTTAAAAAAAAAGAGAGAGAAACAGCACAAACTATTTTTATAATGAAAATTCTTTATTTTATTATTTGTATTTTTTCACCACTTTTATGTTTTATGTTGCATTTTTTTCTGTACATTTGTCCTTATCTATGTTTAATTTGTTTTTTTAAAGGTTAAACTACCAAGGGACAAAAACTGTAACAACAATTTTAATTAGATTCTCAAAATAAAACACCGACCTTAAACGTGAGTTGAAATTTAAAAAAACAAAAAACAGCAAAAGAACATTTTCATGTGAATTTTATGTGACTCAAGATAAGCAGTTGACGTCATATAGACAGAGAAACATGGCGGACGAAAGCAAATATCACGTGGATGGTAAGAAACTTCTGACTGGTGCAAATTCGCTTGTTGCGTCACAATTTCTTGCTAAAATACAATTTGTAATATAGTGTTAGCTCGCAGTCATTGGTTGGTGTTCATGTAGAATGACCTACGTTAGTTAGAGAGGTTATCTATTAGTAGTTACCCTGGTAACAAGTCAGGTGAAGTATTATTTTAGTGGTCTCGCAGCCTCTAGGACTCTGGAACTACTAAATAATAAAAAGCATTACCTTCGTAGCCTCCATGTTGTTGCCACACTCTTGCCAAAAATGGGACGTTTCAAGGAGCGTTTGAATGTGACACAGCCTATGACAGAAACCGAACTAACAGCGTAACTGTAACCGACTCTAGTTCGCCACCGCATGTCGTCCCCATATTCGCCTCATGAACAAAACGGCCAAAAGAGATTAAATATGAAACATTTCTGCAAACAAACAAAGACTGAGCCCAGTCACTAAACAGCATTTTGTATGGAGTCTGTGCGCTAATCCCTTCGCTACACGCTAGCTACATGCTAAGGTGGCACAGTTGGCCAGGAACGCAGGCCTAGCTTAGAAAGTTAGCCTAGCTCAGCTAGCACCTTTCTGAATATCAAATATGTCCCCATTTATTAACAAAACTTTGTGACTCTGGGTTAATTTATGTTAACTGTCACGGTCCAGTTTAACTTAGCACCAGTACCTGACATTATGCAGCTGCAGGCGCCACCTGCTGGAAAAAGGTGATGTTGCTTGTGCTCTGTCCCCCTGAGACATAGTATTTACACCTGTAAGTTTCCTCATCAAAACCTAATCTTAATGAGTTTACTGTAACTTGATTCAGAGGAAAACATTAGGTCCTCACATTACAATAGATGGAGACTGAGAATAATTGAGATATTTACATAAAAACTGACCTGTACAATTATTTAATTTTCAGAATAATGATAAGAGTTTACAATTTTTATTATTTCAAATGCCTGACAGTTCTGTGAGGTTACAAAATTATATATTAACAATTCATACAGAATATTATTAAGCAGTAGTGCAGTGTTAGTAATCATTTACTGAAGTTGCCAACTTTTAATCCATTTAATTGCTGTGTTTAATCATCAGTCTCTGCAGGACCAAGGGAACAGACACGGACTTGTTGGTAACCTCTAAATCCAACTATAGTTTAATCTGAATTTTTTTTTAAAAGGATTTAGAAAGATTACCAGTGAAATTGTTTTCTTTTTTTCTTTTACAGTTAGTGTGCGGATTACATCCGTCCTGTTTTCATGTAGAATCCTCTTACGACATCCATCTGTAGAGAAAAAAAAAACGCTCCTTTGGACAGGTGGATTTTGTGAAAATTTTTTGTCACACGTGGACCACCGTAATGAACTAACCGCCGAGATGAGAGATGGCGGTGGAGTCATGACCCCATCGCCCAGGCCCCGGCCCGGCTCCGGCCCAGGTCCAGGCCCCGGCCCCGGCCCGGCCGGCCCCGGCCCCATCTCCGCCTCCGTCTCCGTGGATCCGACACGGTCACAGTCTGTTTGTCAGACCCGAAGAGGAAAAAAGAAAAAGGAAAAAACGCAGCGTGAATCTGACCCACGTCCTTCCACTCCAGTGGAGCCTGGAAACCCAGAAACAGACAGGACGGACTCCGGGGGGCTCATGTCTGTATATCAGACGCCCCCCCCCACCACCACCACCAACACCCACTTCCCTCCCCCTCCCCTCCCTCTCCACTTCTTCTTCTCCTCCTCCTCTTCACGTAATTGACCGACTCTGCCAGATGCTATTTGCTGCTGCTGCCGAGAGAGAGAGAGAGAGAGAGAGAGAGAGAGGGAGAGAGAGAGAGAGAGAGAGAGAGAGAGAGAGAGAGAGAGAGAGAGAGAGAGAGAGAGGGAGAGAGGGAGAGAGAGAGAGAGAGAGAGAGAGAGAGGAGGGAGGGAGGGAGAGAAAGAGAAAGAGAGAGAGAGAGACAGAGAAAGAGAGAGAGAGAGAGGAGGGAGGGAGAGAGAGAGAGGGAGGGAGAGAGAGAGAGGGAGGGGAGAGAGAGAGAGAGAGAGAGAGAGAGAGAGAGAGAGAGAGAGAGAGAGAGAGAGAGAGAGAGGCCTTTATTGTTTTCTTTTGAGGGATAAATCTGTCTCCTCCTCCTCGTTTAAACCACTTTGGAAAACCTCTGATGTCTCCTTTATCCTCGGTAATAGAGTCAGAGGGGCCCCAGGTGAGGGAGTCACATCGGCCACAGAGAGACATCCCGTAAAAATATAATCTAAATCTAACGCACACACACATATATATGGGCATTTATATGAATAAATGGTTCTTTTACTGATTATTCGAATAATGGGTTTGTCAGAAAATAGAGAAAAATACACGTAATAATTTCCCGGTCTGTGATAAAAGCAGGATAAAGGGGACTTGGAGCTGCAGATGACACTGGCGGAGATTAAAACTTAACCTAAGTTAAGACATTAGAGGACAGAGCTGGGTGATTTTTATGGATATGGTCAATATCAATCTTTTAGCTGTGTCGGGGCCGATTTGTCTCAGAATACGTGGAAGGACGATTTCCAGGAGCTTAGACCAATGATGGAACAAAAACACCGAACCAGAGACTGCGTGGAACGACAGAAGTTGGCCCGGACTCGGCCTCATGACTTCAGCTCTCTGCGACGAAAAACTCTGCGGCAGAAATATCTCGTCTTAGTACGGAAATGTCACGTTTTCGGGCTGAAGTGGCGACGGACGCTAGGAGTTTTTCATCAGTCGAAGCCGAATATTGAACCTTAACTGATCAGAGTTGGTCGAAAACGTCGTCTCCAGGTCAAGATGTTTCAGGTTGACGTGTTTTTGAGAACTGACCAGTCTGAGGCATGAATCTGATGGTCGCGTACGCGGTGTTGTTTGTGATGATGTAAAAAAAGACTAAAGGCCGATTCACGCTTCTGCGTCAAATGTTCACCCGAGCCTGACATCGCCTCCCAAAAAAAAAAGCATAACTACGCAGACCGCAAGAGCTGTGATTGGTCGGCTCGCTAGCGTCACTATTCCGGCTCCTTCTCCTTCGCCACCGTCATACAAACCGACGTCTTCTTTCAATTCTGCGGCACAGTAAATTCAGGAAACTAAAACTGCTGTTCAACATCCATCAGCTCCGAGTCCATCGAGATCCGTACGGTTTCAGTCGCTGTCGTTTTGATGGGACGCCAAAAAACTTGTGGAAAAAGGCAGCGAAGAAACTCAACACGGTGGCGTACAGCCGCCGCCAACTAGTGGTTGGGAGATTTAACTGCAGCGTAACACTGACTAAGATGTATAAATGCTGACGATGGCGACGGACACTTGAAGCAGGAGCGTAAATTGGCATTAAAAGAGTTGTAACACTCGGTTGCAACTGTAGGTATTAAGCTAAGTTAGCCAGACATGCAAATGTTAGCGACTCACGTTAGTGCAGACAAACACCGTGTTAAACCCATTCTAACATTTATGCCCTTTTGTTTTTGTACCATCTACTGCCCCCTCTTCAAATAAAAGAAGAATCGCTCTGTGCTGAGAAACCCAGGGAAACAGATATGGATCTGCAAGTGTTTGAGTTCATGAAGACATGTCCACATTTGTTCTTTTAAATCTTTCTGTTTCGCTCCCTCGGTCGACTCCTGTTTGAGCCGTTGACGGGTTTTTAACTCTGAAGACTCAGAGGGTTTTTTTACAGGAAGACATGAAAACCCAGAGAAGGATAAAAGAAAAAAAAACAGGCAGATTCTGAGGAAACGGGGACTAAAGTTGTTCATGCGTGAGCTTCAAGTAGAAAAATGACAAAACAGATATGTGGAGTGTCGTGTTCGGGGGGGCTGATGTCGTCGTCCTCCGGCTGACAGAGCTGAGCTCCTGCTTGGCCGGGCCCGACATCTGGACGGCTCACGCCCGAGGGCGCCCGAGGGCGCCCGGAGATGCACTTTTGTAGTTTTGTATCTTTCTGCAAATCAGCTGGCTGCAGACAAGCAGGGCAGCAGCTGTGTCCCTCTTGTGTGTCCTCCCCCGAGTCCTCACGCAGGGGGACGGCTCTGTTAGCGTCCAAGCTCTGGATGACGACCACAGAGATAAAAGGAGATTTTATGATCCCGCGGAACAAACCCGGCGGTAATATTCTCCGAGTGTTGCAGGATCACAGCTATGACCTCTCTGGGTGCTAAGATGTCTGTTTTGGGGTTGTTTGGGTTTTTTTAAACTTTCCTCTCCTGCTCCTTTTGCTTTCGGAACAAAACCGTCCTTCCTGCCGCTTCGATGTTCAAACACTCAACAAAGCTTCCGGCAAACTCGCTTCAGCTCCAGATAATTAAAAGTCTGAAGACCAAAGGCCAAATGCCAAAAAACCAGATGCCGGCGGCGGCTCGGTGTTACGCCAGGTGACTGGGGTACTCTTCCTTCTAGCTACAATTTTAAACGCCCATCAAGGTGCATTCATATATATATATATATATATATATATATATAAGGATATATAATCTTTACCCAGCACATCCCAGACAGGGATGATGACATCTTTTTTCCTCCCAACAAATGTGAGATTAAACCAAACCGGCTGTAAAACGAGGTGTGTGATTTAAAAAGCATAATTTTACAATTTAACACTATAACATACATTGTGGGTCAAAGTATCATGAGGAGCTCAGGTAAAGCTGCCAAACATATTGTGAGACCTATTTATATATTAGTTTATGTTGACAACACACATCTCTCCTTAGAGACGTCAATCTTTACTCTATAAATTTAATATCCCTGTTATATTATTCACTTATTTGCATGTATTTATTTATTTGGTTCACTTGTTTTTCATATTTATGTCTTTGAGGTTTCGTATTTTGTGATTTTTAACTTTGACCCCGACTCTGACCCCGACTGAGGAGGCCGAGGCCCCAGCGCTCAGGAGACACGGGACGGGACGCGTCAGGTAGGCCGGCAGCCCGGAGCACACCTGAGCACACCTGTGGGTTTGTCGTTCCTCTCGTCGGGTTGGTGCAGACGGTGATGGAACCCTGAACAAAATTAGGAAATCTGACAAAACCTGTCTTTTCTCTGGTTTATTTAATCCCGCATGCAGGAGGGTCCAGTTCCAATACAGAGTTACACTCGAACAGCAGTCCAACATAGGAGGACTCGTCAGCAGCATCTTATATACATCAGGGAAGCGAACAGCGTCTATGTTCACTCTGTGACGGGTGAGATAGGTTTACGGAGTTCGGCTCGTGCAGCCCGTTCAGTCCTTATCGAGGAAACACCCTCACCCCCAACCCAAATACATAAGGCCCTCGTGTAGCGCTGAGGGGTCTGGGATGAGTTATCGTCAATCACTGGGCCCGCGAAGGATCCGCCTGACAAGTGTCAGGAAAAGGTTCAGATCAGGTTTCAGGGTTTGGAGAGTTCTTCAGACGCGCTTTCAAAAAGAGAGTCTAAACTTAGATTTGCCTCAAAACAGTCCTGTCAGGTCGAGGGCGTAAACTCCTCTTGCATCAATCAATGAAACAATAAATGGCTTTTTTTCTGCACATTATTGTTATGTTGTTTCCCTTTTCCCAGGTTGTAAGAGAGAGCACGGGGGGGGGGGGTCGAAGGTTGGAGAAACAGTCTGGTTACCACAGAATGAAATCTGGATGTTGGTTTTCTGCCGGTGAGGGTGGATGTGCTTCCTTCACATGACCCGCCTTCGCCTCCCTGGCGTCTCGCCCCCGACTGGACCCACGGTGGCATCGGACGCTTCCTTCACGGCGGAGATGTCCAGAATGGACATGATGGGCTGAACAACCCGGGTGTTTCCTGGGTGAGGGGGGAGCACGACGCCCTCCTTCCTCCGTCTGGTAAAACAGGATCTTGTTGCAGAGGTTCCGCCGCTGTCAGAGAGAGGGAGACGCCGTAGAACCTTAATTATTGAGAGCGATCTTGCACATATTTTCCATTTTTTAAAAGAACGGCGTGTCGAGCAGCAGATCACAGGAGTTTGTATCGTGTCGCTTTCTGTCAAGTCGCTTGTGAACAAGCCGCAGAGGCTCGTATTTGCCCCCCCCCCCCGCTGACAAGCTGCACCATCTCGTCTATCTGGAGCCACTGTAGAATAAAGCGCTCTGGTTTTCACGAATCCGTTTCCTGAACCCGATTCCGTCCCGACCTGAGGGCATAAAGTTGTAAAGACTTTATTGTCGGAACCAGGACAAGTTTTTTTTGGTGCGTTTGTTGGGTCAAGTGTTGCATCAGTGGTTCCCATCAGAGTCTGAAGGTTCTGTCTGAAAGTTCTGTCTCGGAACGGTTCCTTTTTTCCATTCAAATATCGTGTGGTAAATGTGACACACGGAGGAAAGTTCCCGAATGAGCCTGAGCAGCGACCATGATGAAAACTGACTGAGTTCTCTAAGGAAGCATCTGTTCTCTTAATTTATCCACATTTCTCTCACTTCCTCCTTTTATTTGCATGTTAGTCGCTCACAGTGGTGGGAGAAGTGTTCAAGTAAAAGTAAAAGTACCATTACAACACTGCAAAACTACTCGATTACAAGGAAAAGGACTTGATGACAACGATGATGGACCAGATCGGCTTCAAGTGAGGAGCAAGGATCAATTGTATCCAGGAGCCGGACTGAACTCGGCCCCGGTTGGAAGGAAAAGCTGGATCTCTGATACAGATGTGGGAAGTTAACATCACATGTACATTCACCAAAAATCAACCACTTACTCTTCATCCCTACTTCAGATGAAGAGTAAATGTCACCTTGGTTTCGACCCGTCGACGTTCGTTTCCGTTCTTTTCTTTGGTTTTACAACAGAAAAGACTTGAAGGATGAAGACTAACAAACTAGTTGGTTTGGTTAACGTATGTAATGTAACCCCCCCCCCCACACACACACACACACACACACACACAGGAACAGTCTGCAGCCATTCATAAGTCAGGCCAGGAGGAGGATGAATGTTTCTACCCACAGAGAAAATAAGACACTGAAACCATGTTAATATTATCCAGCTGGGTGAAAGTGAAATCTGCCTGCCTGCCTGCCAGCCTGTCTGTCTGTCTGTCTGTCTGTCTGTCTGTCTGCCTGCCTGCCTGCCTGCCTGCCTGCCTGCCTGTCTGTCTGTCTGTCTGTCTGTCTGTCTGTCTGTCTGTCTGCCTGTCTGCCTGTCTGCCTGTCTGCCTGTCCGCCCGCCCGCCCGCCTGTCTCCTCTTCAATGCCAAACCCTGTCTCATGACACTGGTAGAGGATATTAAAAAAAAATAAAATTGAAATGGTAAAATCTGAGCTGCAACCAATCATTAGTTTCATTATCAATTAATCTGATGCTTATTTTCGATTAATCAATGAGTTTTTTGGTCTATTTAAGTTGAGAAAATAGCAAAAAAAAAATCCCATCGGATGTTTTCTCAAAAGTTTGGATTTCACGAATTGAAATTAGATCCACGATTGATAATGAAACCAAAGATGTTCAAAGTTAACATGTTAAAACAGTAAGCGTGTTAGCATGCTCTTAATGTGTGTGTGTGTGTGTGTGCTACCTCTCCACTCGCTCCACTTCAGTCCCGTTTCACATCCAGGATCAAACCAGACTGAGCAGATCCTGACTGTTTCTATACAGGTGCTCCTGGTGGAATATACCAAGTCTGGTGGAGGTGGAGGGGTGAGTGAGGGTGTGTGTGTGTGTGTGTGTGTGTGTGTGTGTGTGTGTGTGTGTGTGTGTGTGTGTTTGTATAGCTTTTAAGATCTGCTAAATAAGACCAGGATGAATCTTTTCCTTAATGTTTAGTTAAGTTTACTGACTAATGCTGATATAGAAAATAGGAAGTGGATGTTTCTGTGAGACTTTGATTATTACAGGTGTGGACGTTTACCTCAGTGGGTGGAACTGCAGACCAGACCCTGGGGGGGGGGCACCTGGTTCTGGTCCCGATCCAGTACCCGTTCCAGGTCCCGGTTCTGATCCGGGTCCAGCTTCTGGTTCCAGTGCAGGTCCCGGTCCTGGTTCCGGTCCAACTCCTGGCTCCCGATCCCGGTCCAGGTCCCGGTCCAAGTCCGGGTCCTGGTTCGATCGATCGATTCAGGTCGGCCCCGGACCGGGTCCAGCTTCTGGTCCCGATCCAGTACCCGTTCCAGGTCCCGGTTCTGATCCGGGTCCAGCTTCTGGTTCCGGTCCAGGTCCCGGTCCTGGTTCCGGTCCAACTCCTGGCTCCCGATCCCGGTCCAGGTCCCGGTCCAAGTCCGGGTCCTGGTTCCGGTCCCGATCCGATTCCAGGTCCCGGCCCCGGACCGGGTCCAGCTTCTGGTCCCGATCCAGTACCCGTTCCAGGTCCCGGTTCTGATCCGGGTCCAGCTTCTGGTTCCGGTCCAGGTCCCGGTCCTGGTTCCGGTCCAACTCCTGGCTCCCGATCCCGGTCCAGGTCCCGGTCCCGGACCGGATCCAGCTTCTCGTCCCGGTCCAGACCCCGGTCCAGCTCCTCATCCCGGTCCCGGTCCCGGTCGTGTACCTCTGTCTCCGTCGCCGTGTCTCTTTAAAAGTCCGGAGACGAGGCCTGAGGATGAGGCTCCTCCCAGAGCCACAAGTAAATGCGTCAATCTCAGCGTCGGAGCGTTGTAGTGGTCGCATGTGTTGAGTGTTTGTGGGACATGGTAAGTAATCTGAAAACAACAACAACAACAACAACAACAACAACAACAAATACAGCCCTGCTCTTTCCCTGGTTCTGCAGAGATCCGGACCGGTACAGTTCTGGGTGTGTCCGGATCCAAAGTCTGACGATCCCGGGAAAGTTCATGGGAAAAGAGAAAAAAGGAAACGCGAGGAGGAAAAACTGAGTAGAAAAGACGAAGGAGCTTTAACGACATTTAGTCCGAGTCGGTTCGGTTCGTCTGGAAAACTCAGCGTGTGTGTGTGTGTGTGTGTGTGTGTGTGCGTGTGCGTGTGTTTTGTTTCAGCACCGACTTCACCGGGGTGTGTTTTCAGTTTTTATCTAGAAAGTCAGTTAAAGCGACACACACACACACACACACACACAGCTGGGCGTTTCACTCACAGGACTGAAGTTAATTTAATATTCAGTTGACATTATTATTATTATTATTATTATTATTATTATTATTATTATTGTGGTTGTTGTTGTTGTTATTGTTGTTGTTATACTGTTATTGTTATAATAGTATATTGTTATTATTGTTATACTGTAGATTCATGAATAATTCCCTCTGCTGATGATCGAACCACTGAGCTGTGATTATTTTCCCTCCGTGATTTTCCGCCCATTGTTTCACACGTTGTTTTTGTCCTTTTCCTTCGTGTGTGTGTGTGTGTGTGTGTGTGTGTTGCCTGGCTGTTCATCCACCTCCGAACAACACAACAGTAATATTATATCATTGTATTTTATGCACGTAGGATCTAAACTTTAAAAAAAAAATGTATTATTTATCCTTGTCAAGACAAATTTTAGGCAAATAAATGAGAAATTACACTGATGTAATGAACTTATGTAAAATTATATGTACATTTACTGTAGCACAGAGTGTCACTCAGAAAATTAAATTTATTGAAAAATTGATTGATGATCACAAATATTCAGACGTTTTACTTTGGTAAATGTTGAATTGGGGTGGAGAACAATTCCCCATAAAGTGAAAGTTCTGCAGTAAAATTCCTACTCGAGTAAAATTATATTCAATTTTATTGAAATTATCAAAAAAAAAGTACAGCTATCATGTGAATTACTCCTGTTGATGTCATATTATTAGGTATGCCTGCACAAACCAATGCAGTTCATCATCATCTCCTTGTTGACGATGAAGAGCGTGCCTCGTGTTTATTACTGACGTAGCAGCAGGTGGCGGCGTCATCACACTGGACCGTGTTTTCCTGAAACGTGACGTTCAGAAAACATCTCCGGTCGATCTTTCCCAAACACACGGTTCTCCTGCCTGTGTGGTTCTCTGAGCCCGGTCTGTGTTCACTGCTCGTCCTTGATCCTTGCAGTCAGAGACCAGGGACTGACAACGACCCACAGTCAACTTTTGTGGTTGTCTCTTTCCCCCTCCCAGAGAGAAGATGAACGAGGAGGCGTTTGAGGTCCCGGAGAGGAACGAGTACCGCTACCTGGTCCAAGAGGAGGACGAGGAAGAGGTGCAGTACGTCAGCCACAGGCACTACATCAGCCCCTTCCTGGTGCTGTCGCGGCGCTGCATCTTCCTCATCTGCCTGGGCGTGCTCTCCCTGCTCGCCCTCGCCGCCTACCTGGGCTACGTGGCCCAGACGCTGCCGCCGGGTCTGGCCCAGGTGGCCACCGACTGCGGGGAATACAGAGGGAGACACGTGAGTTCCAGAGTTGTTTCCGCTTTCTTGTCCGTTACTAAATATAAATGACCAACGTTTAAACCTTCTTTTTTAAAGGTTTTACAAAGTTTTATAGGAGTACAAATGTTATGTGCAATGTTGAACACAAAACCCATCTTTTCCTTTTCTGTAATTTAGAAATTACAACATTAAATCAAATCAAATCACTTTTTTTTTTTTTTACTGTAACTCCAACATCAAAAAGCGGTAAAGAATCGACGTAAAGCCACTGATGTGCCGTTTTTACGCGACACAAAGAGGCTGCACATCAGTGAAACGGTTAGATCCTGGTTAGGAAAGGAATGTGATGGTGATACAGGAGCAACACACCAAAACCAGAACCACAATTATCAGAATCAGCCAAAATAGAGAATTCACGGTCTAATCAGATGTTTTCTGTCTCATGGAGACAAACTAAACTTAGTCCACAGTTGACCTCAGCACATTTTTCTGCTTTAGCATTTCCTCTTTATCTGAAACCAAGACAGGAAGTGTTGGGGGGGTGACATGCAGCAAAGGGCCCGATCTGGACCTGAACCCAGTCTGCAGCGTTAGGGAATCAGCCCAGATGTGTGGTACATTCTATTCTGGGGCTGGGGGGGGAATTAAAACACATTTTAATCTGGGAAAAATCCTGTTTTTTAAAACTTGAATTTAATGCAGGATTTATTAATGCTCATCAGTGCTGCGTGTGCTTTATGCCCCTCAGCATTTGGTTTTCCATAAAACTTCCTCACTGTCTGGGATTTAATTTTTTTTTTTTTTTTTTAATTTTCCATCCTGATTTCAATGCCGACTCACTTTTGAAATCCTCCTCTTCCTCAGAAAAATGGAGCCTACTCCTTTAAGGGCATGGCCTACGCCGCTCCACCCGTCGGCAGCCTGCGCTGGGCCCCCCCGGCAGAGCCGGCGTGCCGGAGCGGCGTGACCGACGCTGGCCGCTTCCGCAGCATGTGCCCTCAGGTGCGGCCGCTGTCCAGCACGGGGAAGGCGATGGGCCAGGAGGACTGCCTCTTCGTCAACGTGTGGACGCCCACGCTGCGGCCCGACGCCAGGCTGCCCGTCATGGTCTGGATCCACGGGGGATACCTGCACATGCTCAGCGGAGGCGAGCAGGGCTATTCGCCCACGGAGAAGCTCGCCGCTGACACGGGGGTTGTCTACGTCAGCTTCAACTACAGGCTCAACGCCTTCGGCTTCCTGGCGCTGCAGATGCTGAGGGAAGGTTCTCTGAGGAACACCTCAGGTCAGTCCATCACACTCAGACACACACACACACACACACACACACACACACGAAGAGAATACATCTGCTATCAAGCCTGAGGTTTGGTTCTACTGCCGCTGAAATCGTTGCCAGCTACAGGTGGTCCCAGACCTGATGTGGTCCCAGGTCTAAACCTCTTTGAGCCACGGAACCTTCTTAATGAAACAACACTTAAACTATTTGTCTTTATTGCTCTTATAAGATCAACTGCAGCCATGTTCTTTTATATGTTGCTAATACCCCCAAAAAACTGCAGTGATGCTAAATTTAGCGCCTATGATGCTAATTTGCAATGGACATAGTAACAGTCTGTAGCTATGTGCCAGGCTGTGTCTTTTGAAGCCAATGCTAACATGCTAAAGCGAACCAGGTGTAACGTTCACGATGATCTCCCCGTTCTAACATTATCTCGTTTACATGCTAACATGTGCTAATTAGCGCTGAGTTTTTGGTTATAACATCAGAATGTTTGGGCAAAAAATAAAACAATATTCCTCGTGTTTTTACGTTGTCCTCCAGTCAGATTAAAGGCTGAAGAGGCAAAAAACTTTCCATTAAGATGAAGACGTTGGTGTGACCCTGATAAAGGGAGCTGATCTCTGTCAGTCTCGTGTTAATGTGCCCCCCCAGCCCACCCCCCGCGATAGGAGCTGCTTCTCCTGCACTCGTGGTTCTAATTTCAAATAGCTGCCGACCCTGTGCCCCGATTTCTTCGCGCCCTCAGCTCAAAAACAGTTAATTTTAGTTCACGCCGCCCTGGTGCCGTGGCGAGCCAGGGAAACGGGGGGCGCTGGAAGCAGGCCACATAAGATAGGGTTCTGATTGATCCTGCCCCCCCACAGGGAACTACGGCTTCCTGGACCAGATCGCGGCTCTGAAGTGGGTCCAGAAGAACATCCACGTGTTTGGGGGAGATCCGGGCAAAGTCACCATATTTGGACAGAGCTCAGGTAGGACGTGTGTGCATGCGTGTGCGTGTGTGTTTCACACACTGGGTCCGTCCACCCGGGGGGGGGGGGGGGGGGCTGGCTGGGCCACTTGTTGGTATGAATGTAGGAGTAGAGGACTAAGGCAAAAACAAATAGACAACATAAGTGTATTTATGAGACAGTGATTTAAAAGACACTTTGAAATAATAAGGAAAAATAATCAAAGACACGGTTACATAAGAGAGATACCGAGGTCTAAAATTGCTTTTGCCTCGATGGATTATATGATGTCACATCCAAGCATCAGAGCAGCTGGACATTTCTCTTTTTTATGATTTTATTTTATTATTTGATGAAATTAGACACTGAACATAATGGAAGATTTTTTAAATATTTTTTTTTATAGTGAGGCAGATTAAAAGAAAATTTAAAAAAGGATCAAAGACATAATTAAATAAGAGAGATGGATTAAAAACTGAAAAAGACGATGTTAAAGGTCACATGAAAGAAATTATTAGAACTAACTGGGGAGAAAATAGAGAAGACAATAATGTAGCTGTGGAAATGTTGGAGCTCAAACAATAAATGGAGTGATGTTGGGTACATAGGTATTTGGACAGTAACATCAACCACGGTGGATCTGAAGTGAACGAATCAAGACGTGATTTAAGTGTCGACTTTCAGCTTTAATTCAAGGGATTTAACAAAAATATCAGGAATTACAGTTACAGTTACGAATTACAGCCATTTTGATACATGGTCCCTCATTTTGAGTGGCTCTGAAGTAAGTGGACAGTTGACTGGCTGATCGGAAATTGCAGAAGAGAAATGTCAAACATAGTGTGTGTTTTGAACCAGAGATTAAATTACATAGGTTGTTCAGAAAATATGAATTTTTAAAAGTTTTACTTTTATGCTGTGAAACTTTCAGATATTGGCCTCGGGTTTTCAGTGTTGCTTGGACTGAGGAGATTTAAATTTTTGAATAGAATTTAGAGCAACGACACCTAGTCGATCAACTGATTATGTGATGGAAATCAAATTCATGTCCAAGTATTTTGATAATCGATAAAGTGTAAGAGTTTGCTGCTTGTGTTGATCTTTTGGTCTCAGTCAGAGTAAATTTATAATAAAATTTTCTGATTTTTCTTAGACCAAAATTAACAATTAATCAAGGCAATAATCAAACTAATTGATAATTAGAATATTAGTTGGTTGCAGCCTTGGTCACAACAGTTGACAAAGATTAAGAGACATGAACTGGGTTGTTTAAACAGTCAGAACCAGAAACAGTGAGTTCAACAGGACTCCGAGCCCGTGTTGGTGCTGAGAGGTTTGACCCGTGTTTTATCCTGGGGGGGTGAAGGGGGCACCTCGGTGTGGACCCTGATGACGTCCCCGCTGGCGAAGGGCCTCTTCCACGCAGCAGTGGACATGAGCGGCTCGTACGTCTACAACGCGACGCTGGAACAAGCCGAGTCGGTCAACCTGGTGTTCCTGGAGAAGACGGGCTGCAAGGACCCGGCCTGCCTCAGGCGTCTGTCCGTCAAGCAGGTCCTTCAGGTGGGGAACCCCCCCCAACAAAGTCCCTCGGCTCTGTGGGAGATTTGCTGTAAAATCCAATAAAAGGGCTCATTTCTGTCAAAAGAGAAAATTACAAACTATTTAATTTCATGAAATGGCAGATTCTAAAATTGCTCTTTCGTTTTTGATGGATTATAATAATGTCACATCCAGGTATTAGAGCGACTGGATGTTTCTCATTTTTCTACTTTTACACTGAACATAATGGGGAGATTTTTGTTCTATACTTTTTTTTCTAAGTGTGAGACTTCGGAGGCTGATTAAACACAGGTGTTCCACACCTGAACTCTGAAACCCACGTTAAGATTTATTAAAAGAAAAGAGTCGTTTAAAAAAAGAAAAAGCGCCTCTGTTCCGACATGTCCCACTGTCACCCTGCGATGAATAAATCATGTTATGAAATGAACTAAAGCACTGAAGGGGCCCAGGCAGTAAAAACAACAAATTTTTATAAGTGCCGCAGTTTTCATATTAGTCCTTAAAAATGTCATGTTAAATATTTCTAGCTGCCACTCAGGTTTATTCCTAGACTCCTTTTATATTTCTTGCATATATATATATATATATATATATATATATATATATATATATATATATATATATATGCACACACACACACACACACAGACACACATATATATATAAATTTTATTTTTCAAGATACCAAAGATTTCTATTCTCTCTTTGTTTCATAAAATATGTAAATTTAAATGATTTCATAATAACGGAGGGGCATAAATGGCCCAATCTGTGCAGTCGGTGTGGTCATAAAACGTTGTGGGAATAATGGCCAAAGAAAGAAAATGTGCGGGTTGTAAAACAAGGAAGAAAAATGTTCTTTTAAAAACTTTTTACTGTCTGGCAAAACAGTGTTTCAGGAATTTCTTGGACATTGACATCAAATCTAGCTAAATTTAATAGAATTTTCTTCTTAATATCCATAACCAGAGGAAGGTAACTCGGTACAGTCACTCAGGTTCAACTTTGAGGTACTTTGCCCATTTTCTGCTCCTCTGTTCTTCTACTCTGTTTCATTTCAGGGGGAATGTTTAACTTTTTAACGTTTATCCTACATGTAGAGCTCCAACTGACTTTACAGATAAGATTTTACATGAGGTAAAACACATGGAAATCATATAAAACACATTAAATCAGATGTTCCCAGCATATTTTATTTTTTATTCATGGTACACAAAAGCAGATCCTGGCTGGGACCTTGTGTCACATTTCACATTTTCAACCAACATATGTTTTCCATCTAAACTTCACAAGTGCTTCAGAGTCAAATATGATAAATTATTCCACATTTCACAGTAAAAGACAGATTATCTTAAAGCTGCAAACAGAGTTTATATATCAAAACTTCATTTTTTCTTCTCTCCTCCCCCATGAATCACCTTACGGCCCCTCAGGTTTACCTGGTGACCCTCTGGAGGGGCCCGACCCCCAGGTTGGGAACTAGTGGACTGAACCATCTACCTGTATATAAAGTAGTTAAATCAGCTCCGACAGTAAAATGCTGCTGTCGCCTCTGTGACTCAGGATTAATAACTTAATTATAACATTTTTAATAATGAACCAGTCACATTTTACAGTCTCCCCCCCCCCCCAGGCCATCCCGTGGCAGGAGTACCCCTTCTGGGCGGCGGATGAGCTCACAGACCTGCCCACCAGTGGGCACTTCATCGGCCCGGTAGCGGTGGTGGACGGATTTGTGCTGGAGGCCCCGCCTCTTGAGGTGTGGGAGAAGAAGGGGGACCACAGCGACGTGCCCTTCCTGGTTGGGACCACGGAGCAGGAGACGGACTTCAGGTGAGGGCTCGCCCGGCGCAGGTTTGGTCGCCGTTGTCGGTGGCCGCCAACGGCCTCAAGCTGATCTCAGGCCTGTGTGTCTCCTCTGTAGCCCTCCGACTGCCAACATCTCCACCTGGACGTGGGAGGACTACCGCTGGTTCGTGACAGGTAACAGCTTCTCTGACGACTCTTACCTGGGTCATACTTTTCTCCAGCCCCTGAGGTTCACAAACTTTCCTTTTCCTTTCGTCAAGTGAAGTCAGGTCCACACAAAAGTCCCAGTCACGGTGCACCTGCTGTTCAGGTGTCTCATATTTGGATTAAATGAGACTAAAGAGACCTTAGACCCTAGACCTTAGACCCTAGACCCTAGACCCTAGACCCTAGGCCTTAAACCCTAGACCTTAGACCCTAGAACCTACGCCTAGAGAGGATGTGTGAGAATTAGTCTCCTCAGACCTGGCCCTGTTTTGTTTTGTTTTTTTTAGAGAATGTGATTCGGTCCTGATTTCTTCCTGGATTTGTTTATACTTTGCTTTGCAAGAGGTTGAATGAGGAAAAACCAGGTGAAAATAGAGGTTTTGTTTAGTCCAGTTTCTGGTCTAAATGTCTACTGAGTCTGATGGAGGTCAGAGGTCCAGAGGACTCCTGAACCACTGGGACCTGGTCTCACCTGATCAGCTGTTGGAGTAAAAACGGAGGCGAGCCCCTCGATTTCAATTCATTTGACAGAGCAGCATCTCAGGTGTACAGCAGCACCGGCCCTTCCCAGCTCAGGTGTTCTCTCACTTCCTCAGTAGAGGTGTCTCTCAGCAGCTTTGTGAAAAGGTTCTAAGAGAAAAATCTAAAGGTATGAGCTTTTAGCAGCATTCGGGGGGACGTTTAGTGCCAAGATAAGGTAAAGTAACACAAGTTAAGATCCCCTCTCTGAGAACTCGCCAGCAGACGGTGTGTATAAATGGAAAAAAACAACAAAAAAGAACATTTGGAACATTGGATCTCAAGTTTTTTAGGATGCAAACCTCATGTTAAATAAACTAGGTCAAATGTACGTGCTCTAATTGAAATTACCGCAGAGAATGCATTGGCGGAACCTTCAGGTTCTGGACGGTAGAACCTGTGAAGCTGGTAAACTGGGTCTGATTTTGCTAATGTGCCCATTGGGCCGCTGAATATTTAACGGACACGTCTCGTCTGGCAAGGTTTGGGTTTGTGGAATTAAAAATTTTTTTTTTTAATTTTTCAAAACGACAAAAAGACGCAGCCCGATGACGTCGATGCGAAGCGGCGCCCGTGTCGAGCACGTGATCAGCTCCATGCCAGCAGGACGACCGTTGAAGTTAATACTCTTTCAGCTGTTATTACTGTTATGATCCGTTCATCTCTCCTTTGATTTTTATTAACATGAGCAGAAGCTCCCGCTGTTTTTACAAAGGAGTCATTTCTGGCTGTTTTTTTCCTGTGAGCCCAGTGCGAAGCCTTTAAAGATTTTCTGTCAGTTTGGTGCCTTTTTTGATGCCGTTTTATGTTGAGGGTGCAACATTTCTGCTAATGACAGGAACAGGATTAACAAGTTTATTGAAATTCCTGCTTCTATAATTATTCCTGTAGTTAGAAGATGTTTTAGAGAAGATTTATAGTTAAAAACAGTTTCGTCCATATTTTGTCAGCAGTTTGAAAAGGCAGGTTTAGTTGTAATGAGCTGTTCCACAACAAAGTGCCTATATATGAGACATGAAGGCATCAGGAAAAAATATAGAAGAATCAATGTTAATAGAAAAGACACAAATAAATAGGTTTTTTAAAAAGAGGAAAATAAAATATAAGATACAAATAAGTCAAAAACAGGATAAAAAAGATGAAACATGAGAATACAAATCTACAGTTCAGCCACAGTTCAGTGCACAATATGAATAAATGCATGAATAACTGAAATTTAAATGTGTGTTGGGTGAGTGGTGGGGGAAAACCAGAGCCCCCCCCCTTCCTGAAAGCCACAGCTGTGAAACTTGGTAACGATGTAATATTCACTTGTTTCTGAGGGTGTGGGTTGGTTATTTATTTAGTGTTTGGTTAGAGATCTCCAGTCAACAAGTCTCTGCCCCCCCCTTCAGATAAACTTCAGTCTTTCAGGAAGAGTCTCCCCGATGAGGCCCTGGCCCTGTACCCGAGCTCGGCCCCCTGCCCCACCACGGACCGCTGCCCGGAGAGGGCCTATACCACCATGGCGTCCGACATCAGGGTCACCTGCCCTAACAACGACCTGGCCCGGAGGGCTGCAGGTAAACCCTGGCTGCTGCCCTGCAGTTTTCCTAAAAGAAATGTTCTTCCTTTTGCTGTGTTGAGAAAGTGAATTCACCCCCCAGGGTGTAAAACGCATAAAAAACTGTCGATGATTAAAGGGCCACAGTGAAAAAGCAGCAGGCTTCTGCCTTCTCCTACTTGGGCGGCGAGATGAGTTAGTGCTTAACGTTAAAAACTCGTTTCACTTATTTATGACTGAGCTTCAAGTCAAACAAGTTGTTACAGATAAGAACAGGAGCCCCGAGTTGTTTTTGATGAGTTCGACCCCCCAGAGCAACTTTACTCTGCTTCTTTTTCCATTGCGAGGACAATAGTTCACCTGGATCTGACCTGACAAAGACCCGGGAAGGTGAACCTCACTGCCCGATAGCTCCGTCCTGTTTAGGCTGCAACACGTGACTGGTGACAGCATTTCCTGTGGCAGCAGTTGTTGGTCATAGGAAACATCACCAGTAGGTCAACGTCATCATCCCACTGGATCTGGTCTCTGAGTCCTGATGAGTCTTGGTCCAGTAGTCCTGCTTCTTTTAGCTCCGTGTTTGGTCTCCACCAGCTTCTTAGGGAAAACTCTGGCTCTAAATGCTCCACCATGTTCACCAGCTGGTCTCCGACTGGGTCTGGCTGCTGTTTAATGTTCATGAGCCGTATGTAAACACGTAACATTAGCACATTAGCCTCCATCACAGTGGAGGTTCATCCTCAAACAGTCAGAGACGCGACGTCTCTTTAGTCCGTTGGCTCTTTGCTTGTTAAACAGAGTCTGACTCCGTCTGTTACCGATTTTGGAGGTGAACCGGTTTCTGGCCTCTGATGGTTTTCGGTGACAAGCGACAATGACGATGGTGACACTGGTGTTAACTTGTGTACTTTGTGTTTGTCTTGGTGTGTAATGTATTGGTTGTGGTTCATTTTGTATTTATTGTTTCTGGCTGTTGTCTTAAAGTCAAATTTTCTCTCAGCTCATTGAAAAAAGTAAAAAGCAGTTGTAATAATATATATCACACAAATTAAAAGTCCTTAGACCTGCTTACAGCCAGATTACAGTGTGTTATAACGCTTTTATCAAAATGTATTTATTCTGGTTAAAGCGCTCATATTGGACACAGGGAATCTGGCCATGTTTTCTCTGCCGATCGCGGACGTGAAGCACTGCGGCGTCCTGCCGTATGTTAGTGTGTTGGTGGGTTGGAGCGTCAGCGGGTCGCGGGATTGCGGAGTTGCGGGGTCATGGGGTCGTGAGGTCACGGGGTCGTGGCGTGTTACAGGTTGCCTTGATGTGGAGAACAGACCCTGACCCACTTCTCTCTGTGCAGCTGCTGCGGCTCTCGAATGAGTTTTTCAGCGGGAAGAAGAGGAACGAGGTTCATGTGGGTTTTGTGCCCGTGGGGGCTTGTTAAACTCGCTCAGCGCTGAAGCTCTGAGTAAACTGACATTTAGCTGTCGTGGGTGGGGGGGTGACCGCAAGGCATCCTGGGTGATTTTTTTTCTGCATGCTTCATTTATGTTGCAAAGCCTGTATTTTTTTTCTGTGCTGAGGAAACAAATCTGGACTGATGATGAATCAGGGATTCTGAAGACTCAAACTTTTCCTGAACCCCTGAATGTTTTATTCCGGGTTTAATAAGCGTTTAATGCTCCAACACGTCTCTTCTTAAAAAAAAAGCCTTATTAAAGGTTAAAAATTGAACATTTAAGTCTGTGACAAAAATAAGCTTTAATTTAATGTTACGGTTTTATGTTGCAGTGGCTTCAGAAAGTTTTCACACTCTTTTCACTACATTGTATCGTAGCCCTAGCCAATTGCCATTTTTGGCCATTGATCTGCACTGAATAACCCATAATGACACAGTGAAAACATGTTTATACAAATTTTTATTGACACATTTATTTAAAGTCAAAAACCTAAGCCTCTGATTTGCAGTCAAGAGTTTTGAGAAACAGATTAATACGTTGCTGGTTCGGGTCTTTTCATTAGGTTTGTTTATAATAAGAACGAAGAGAAAAACACCAGACTGATCCTTTAGTTTCTTTGTGTATTAAAATATAAACACAACTTCATGTTAGGTCAGTTATGGTCACGTGACGACTCAGGGACACGCAGCGTTTTTTCATCTGAAGCTTGAAATGTTTTTTTTTTCTCACCACCTGAGGACTTTTATTTTAGTGTGAAACTTACTTAAAATTGAAAAAATTAAGAAATACACATTGGTGTGCGAGGTCCATGCACAGTGTGAGTTTTATATGGAGGAACACAACTTTAACCTCTGAGGCGACTCCCCAGAATAAATCTGAACGAACCCTCCCTCTGCGCCCGCAGCCGCACTCACCAGCCCCGTGTATCGCTACGTGGTGACGCACACGCCGTCCCGGCCGGTCAACGCCTCCGCGGGCCTACTGCCGTTCCCCAGCCGCTTCGCCTTCCACTGCCTGGACGCCGTGGCCTTCTTCAGGGGGCTGGAGTCCGTCCTGGGGGAGCCGCTCTCGGTCCAGGACAGGAGCTTTCAGGACCTGATCACACGTCACCTGGTCGACTTCGCCAAGACAGGTGAAGACGCCGCAGCCAGACTGGGCGTGTTTTTAACTTCCTGTTTTCCTCTGAACCTCCTGTGGCATTTAGAATGTTCACCTTAGCTAGTGGGTTTTATGTCGTTTGATTTCCACTCTGTTCTACAATGAAAGAAAAAATGGGAGTAAATTAAATTTCAAACGCTGCCTGGACAAAAATTTTACCAAAGGAGGTCGGGCAGATGACCACACAACTTTTTTGATCATTTGTGCAGGATTGGAACAGCGAAGAATATGTTATTTATAATATTTTCATTGTCCTTAATCCTTAATTTAATTTATTCTTTATTCAGTTAGACTCTAAAATATTTTTAAAAAAACATCACATGTCTGTCATAAATCACCAGAGCCCAAAAAATCTAAGTCTAAGAATTTATATTTGGGCTTTTATCATCCAAAAACTATTCCTATTTCATGCTGCGATATATTTAGAAAGATACTTTTATATAACATTCAGTTAATTTGCTGTAATAAATGTGCTGCGGTTTCACATTGTGATGCATAAAATGGTGTCACCTTGCGGAGGGCGGTGTGGAGGGCGGAGGGTGATGTGGAGGGTGGAGGGCGGTGAGCGGTGTGGAGGGCGGAGGGCGGTGTGGAGGGCAGAGGGAGCGGTGTGGAGGGCAGAAGGCGGTGTGGAGGGCGGAGGGCGGTGTGGAGGGCGGAGGCGGTGTGGAGGGCGGAGGGTGGTGTGGAGGGTGGAGGGCAGTGGACAGTGTGGAGGATGCTGTGGAGGGCAGAAGGCGGTTTGGAGGGCGGAGGGTGGTGTGGAGGGCGGAGGGCGGTGTGGAGGACGCTGTGGAGGGCAGAAGGCGGTCTGGAGGGCGGAGGGTGGTGTGGAGGGTGGAGGGCACTGTGGAAGGCAGAAGGTAGTTTAGAGGGTTGAGGGCGGAAGGCGGTCTGGAGGGTGGAGGGTGGTATGGAGGGTGGATGGAGGGTGGAGGGCAGAGGCTGTGGAAGGCAGAAGGTGCAGTTTAGAGGGTTGAGGGCGGAAGGCGGGTGGAGGAGGTGGGGTGGTAGGGAGGGGTGAGGGGCAGAAGCTGGGAGGCGGGGGCGGAGTGCGTGTGGAGGGCGGGGGTGGCAGGGGCGGTGAGCCCTGCGCTCCGCTTTTTTCTTTTTTTTTGATCCAGGTAGAAGGTAACTCACTTTAAGGGGGGAGTACCCGGCAGCCACCGCCCTCCTGTCCAGCAGCCTGACGGTGGCCCGGAACTACTCCTCAGCCCAATGTGACCTGTGGCGGGAGAACAACCTGTACGCCTACGCCTGGATAAACTGAGCGCATCCATCACGCCGAGGTCACCTCACGTAGACGAGCGCCCATCCCCGTCCCCGTCCCCGTCCCCGTCCCCGTCCCCGTCCCCGTTCCCGTCCAGCCCAGATCCTGCAGCTGCCTGAAGAAAAACTCCAACGGACGCCCCGTCGGTCTGGAGTTATGTTTGAGTAGCTTCATATTATTGTTGTGAAGAGAAAACAACAAAAAGGAAACAGCCATATTTGTGTTTAAATAATTCAATTCAAGGGACAGATCAAATGACTAAAAACTAATATCCCTGCTCCTATGACCCTGCAGATAGTTTTTGATTTTATTTGTACATTTGATTTTGAGAAATCCGCGGCCGTACAACTGAGGTGAATGGTAATAATTTCAGGCTCAGAGCGTTTAAAAAAAAGATATTTTACCATTAAAATTCAATAGAAATGCATCTCTGGAGACAAACGGTGTCCATAGACCTCAGTGTGGACACCACTCATTTCCATCCATTAGAGAAAATGAAAAACTTAAACTATCTGCATGGATCAGTGCCATTAGAGGTAAGTGAGAAGGTGTTTGTTATTTCTCTTTTCTTTCTTACGTAATTTGGATGAATTTACCCTTTAACGGCCTGGCGGTCTGACTGTGCGTCCGATACGAAGCCTGTTAAAGGTCTGAAGGAATAGTGATTGACGGCGATTTAGACAATCAGGACAATATGGGTATTATTATCGGTTATGGATCATGAAGGCTTTCTGAATGAAGTTGTTTCTGTGTCCGGTCAGTGTGAAGTGAGAGGTGTCCCTTCGTCGGAAAGTGGCCCCGTGTAAAACTCAGGAAGTTTATTGTCCAGAATATCGAAAAAACGTCAAGAGATTTGAGTCTTTGGATTCTTTTTTTTTCAGTGGAAACTCAGTCAAAGTCAGTAAGAGTTGGGAAGGAAAAGCAGGAGAGGCGTCGGGTTTTTTGTTTTTCTTCCAGCGCTAATGAGGCTGTTGTTTCGTAGCTTTGACGAGTTCAACTCGGGGTTAAAAAGTCCAACATTGACTCATCACGTCTGGTGTTTTCCTCGCCGCTTCAGGGATCCCAGGACTTTTTAAAATCTGGAGGAGTCTGTGCCTTCAGCAGACTACACTTGGCAGCCTTATGTATAGAAATCATCCAGTGCTTTTATTTTGAAATGCTACCTGGCCCAAGATATTCTGTGTAATTACATTAAACTTTATTTAGAATATTAATCATGTGGACACAGTAAAATAAAGTATTAAGGGTCTTAAATCCATGTTTTATATTTAAGTAATGCAAAACTCAATTTGCAATTAATCAGATGAAGCAGTTGAGTAGACCTGGAAGTGGTGGGGTTCCGGGGGGTCCGGGGGGTCCAGGGCTGTGGCTTTTAGAGAATTGACCCAACCTGTACAAGACCCATGGCCCCTGATGGTCCCCGGACCCTATATGGCAGATGATGAGGTCGATATCAGACCGTCAACCTTGAGGCTCCTCCGTCTGACCCCAGATGTTCCCCGGATGTGGCTGCTGTGGCACAGCTGGACCCGGAGGCAGCCGCGTCCGGAAAGGTCCACAGCACCAAGGCTAGAAGAGGATGTGGCCGTGGTGACGTTGATGGCATGACTGCACTGTGTCAACGACAACGGAGGAAATTCCACCCGCCGATGAAGCCCTTTAGATGTGGCTAAAAGCTGCACAGCTTGATAAGATTTCAGGGCTTTTGGTTAAAATATTAATTCTAAAGCCAAAAAATACAGCATTTTCAAGTTAATTTCCCGGTTCAGGGAATCAAGCTGATAAAAACCCGGCCGGTCCTTAAAGATCATTACAGCCGCGTCCTGTGGAATTCTGGGTATTCACAGCCCTGAGAGCTACACCTGAGCAGGTTAACGTGACACCTGAGATTCGGTTTCTTGCCGAGTAAAGTGGATTCTTCTAAATTCAGGGAAATGATCGAGAGAGAAGTGAAAAGTTAGAGAGGCTTGATTTATTCTTTTTCAAAGCTTTAAGCTATGATCATTGTCGTGATTTCTTTGTGATGTCTGTGCGTTTTTGTGTTGAACCTGTGAAGGCGTCGGTGAATCACAGGCTCCGTCCTGTAAATTTCTGTGACGTCCTGCTGTTGTCACTGATTTGCAGCCTCGACGCTCGGACACTGATCCTTTGCACTTTTCCTGTGAACACGTTTTTATAACAGGTTGTTGGGGTTTTTTTGTTTTTTTGTCCAGTAGGTTAGTTTAGCTGAGCTGATCTGTTTTATTACCTGTTTCTTCCTCTTTCATTCCAGATGTTTCTGAGGCTGTTGATGAATCAGATCAGCTCAGTTTTATTTCACCTTTGCACTAAAACTTTCTTTTAAATAAGTCACAGACATTTTTGCTACCTAGATTGTTTTTAACCACTTGAGAGCTTTGCATTATGGTTTTGGGTTTTTTTTGTCTTGTCGATGTGTCTATGCTTTTGAACTCTATCACACTTTATACGCTCAATAAATTGACACCACATTAATAATTTGTTTTCGACATCACCTTTTTTCAAAGTAGGTAAAAGATTAATTTTCTGTCCTTGCTGCAGTTTCCAGGAGAAACGTTCTCTGTGGTTCTAACGGTCAGTTCAATGCTGGATCCAGTTTCCAGCTGTTAAAATAACTGGACTTGTTCATTTCAGTTTTGATAAAATCTTGGTGATTAAAAAAAAACAAACATCGGAAAACGATGAGATTCAATAAACGAGTTAGAGTAAAGGAAAAATAAAAATCAGAAGAGCGACGGGATACGAGGATTCATAAAAGTGTAAATTAGTCTGATTTATATCAGGAGGAAACAGAATCGGAAGAGGAAGGTCAACGATCTTTAAACAAGTAAATACACACAAAATAATAATCTAGAATATTCACAATGTAGAATAGACAAATACTCAGAGAATCCTCAAATACTCAAAATAGATACTCAAAAAAACATCAATTAAGGAACCTTTTATTTCAGAGGAAGATTCTTTGGGTTCTTCATATTAAAGGTTCCTCATGTGTTCTATGTGATGGTAGCTCATGGTAAAGTTATGATTATCAGAATTAATAACGTGGCCGCACAGTTGTTTCGGTGGCTGATAACTATAGAAATATTAAATGTACCAAAACATCTGTATTTGTTTATTTTATTTATGAGCTTGAGGCCAGGGATGTGTCGAGAGAGCAGGCGATGGACGGCAGCATGACGACCGTCAGACGCAAGGACTCGACATCAGGCAAACAAACGCACACAGACGCACAAAACTGGGAACCGGCCGACAACGTGCGGAGGGTCCGATAAGAGGGAAACAAAGGCTGGGACACAAGTCTCAACGGGAACGAAGCCAAAATGAGAAAAATCAAATGAAAAGCTGAGAAAACTAGTGAAGGAATCAGACACACGCAGACCACAAATTCACAAAAGAAGTAACGCACAAAATAAATACACAAATAACAAAAACACAACACAAAATAAATGGTACAACTGACAAATAAAATTACACCTGTGTTCTTTGTTTTCTATGCACCAGTTATGATTTAATCTCTCTCTCCCTCTGTCTCTCACTCATCTACACACACACACACACACACACACACACACACGCGGGGTGAAACCACCACAAAGATCGTCAAATGTCCACAGATGTTGAGGTCGCTCCGTCTGGGGCGCTGCTCGTAACGGGAGGGGTCGGGGGTCGGGGGGGGGGGGCTGTCTGTGCCCAGGGGCCCATTGTCTCCATTTGCACACATGCGCCTCGCTGCCTCCGTCCCTGCGCTGCCGCGTCTCTCCAGCAGATGGCGGCACAAGAGAACGCTACCGACCCGCGCGCGCGCGCGTGTGTGTCTGTCTGTGTGTGTGTGTGTGTGTCTGTATGTGTATGTGTGTGTCTGTGTGTGTGTCTGTGTGTCTGTGTGTGTGTCTCTCCGTGTCCGTGTGTGTGTGTCTCTGTGTGTGTCCGTGTGTGTGTCTGTGTCTGTCTGTGTGTGTGTCCGTGTGTGTGTCTCTCTGTGTCCGTGTGTGTGTGTCTCTGTGTGTGTCCGTGTGTGTGTCTGTGTCTGTCTGTGTGTGTGTCCGTGTGTGTGTCTCTGTGTGTCCGTGTCTGTGTGTGTGTGTGTCTCTGTGTGTCCGTGTGTGTGTGTGTGTGTGTCTCTGTGTGTCCGTGTCTCTGTGTGTGTGTGTCTCTGTGTGTCCGTGTGTGTGTGTCTGTGTGTGTGTGTCTCTGTGTGTCCGTGTGTGTGTCTCTGTGTGTGTGTGTCTCTGTGTGTCCGTGTCTCTGTGTGTCCGTGTGTGTGTCTCCCCGAGCCGGGACCGCGGAGCTCGGCTCCTGGAGGTTCTGTGTCTTTAAGGCCGGGTCCCACCGCTCTCCCTCGGCTTGACGCCGCCACGCTGCGGCGCCTGCTCAGTGCGCCTCCCCGCCGCTGCTCGGATCCCGGACCCGGAGCTGCCCTGTCCCGTGCGTCTGCTGCTGCACGCCCCCCCTCCCGCGCGCGCGCGCGTGTGTGTATGCGTGTGTGTGTGTGTGTGAGAGAGAGAGAGAGAATGTGTGAGCGTGTGAGTGTGTGTGCGCCGTCTGAACCTATGGATTGACGGACGGAGCCTATTGTTGTCACCCCGGCGGTCGGTTCGGTCGGAGCGGCACTTCCCCCGGAGAATGCGCCGCGGAGCCGGAGCTGAGTCCCTGCGCCGATAGAACCACGGTAACCGGACTCTCCTTTATTTCCTGGTTCTCCTGCTTTTCCCCGTTTTCTCTGTTTGTTTATTATTCTCATTAGAATGAAACGATCTCGCGTGATGTTGTGGCATCGAGTGAAATCGCGGCTCGTCCCGTCGGAGCCCGTGCGTTTGTTTACCATCAGAAAAACGACGCGCCGTGGCGTCAGTGAGATCCCGGGTCCGGGTCCGCGGCCGCCCGGCGGACCGGGCCGGACCGGACCGGGCCGGACCGGACCAGCGTCCTGCAGCCATCGGGGGCTCAGTGATGCAGGCGGTGGAGCAGCGGCGGCGGCGGCTCCGGGCTCCCAACAGGCCCCGGAGCCGCCGCCGCTGCAACACTCAAGTTGTTCAACAGTTCCACACAACAGCTGCTTTTAGATTACAGCTGCTGATGCTGCGGTGTGTGTGAGTGAGTGTGAATATGCGAGTGTGTGTGTGTGTGTGTTTAGGGGCGCTTAGGGTCAGATGTCAGTAGAAACCTGAAAATTTTAAAGGGAATTACAACGATTTTGGCTGAATTAACCTCCCACGGGGTCTGTGTTGACCCCCCCCCCCCACACACACACACACACACCTTCAAACCAACAGCCACCGCTGGAGCTGAAGTGATTAGTCAAATAATCGATTGCAGGTCAAATGGGAATAATTGCTGTTTTCCTTTGTTTTCTATGATAAATTTTTCAATGATAAAAATCAGATGCTTGGATAAAATCTTTTATAAAAGTGTCCAGGGAATAATGAGGCATTTTAACCGTTCAATAATAAATTGATCACCAAAGAAGACAACTGTCAGATGTATTGATTTTGTAATGTTATGATTGAATTGCAGATAGATTATTGTTAATAACTGTTGGTTGCATATGTACAGTTTCTCCTGTGATTGAACATTATGGCCTTAACCAGGTTTCTTGTGTTTATTAGTTGACACATAGAAACAATTCAAGCATTTTGATAAAGAAAAAACTTTGAAACAAATGAGCTAAATGTAAAACCAGATTCTGACAGAGAGTCTCTCTAGAAGGCTCAGACCCCAGAGTCCCTCCAGGAGACTGGGGCCACTAGACGGAGGATGTCAGTGGTGCAAATTTCCAACAAAACTGGGATTAATCCAATTATGTAGGTTTCAAATGTTGTGGAGGAAACCTGGGGCCTTTGGGGCCTGTGGGGTCCGTGGCCCCTGGGCAGTCCCTTGCTTGGCTTAGTTGGTTATCTGATACAGTATGTGATGAAAATACAGCAGACATTGCTATAATGATAAAAAAATATATATATATAGGTTTTTGATGTTTATCTTTAAAGTATCGAGCAAAGAGAGAATCCGAGCTATTTTGTTTTTTCTGAATTATTTATCATAGAAAAAAAGGGACTTGTTTTTACAACATTAAACGATTCTAAGATAAATATTAGTTTCAACAACAACTCTCTTCATCATTGATCAATCTGCTGATTATTGTCTCGACCGGTCGATTAATTGTTCGAACGTTGAACGAACGTGGCCGTTCCCTCACTCGCCTCCTAATACTCCTCCACCGGGACTGTGCACTCCGACAGCTCTTATTCAGCACAGCTGGGTTTTATACGCTGTCGGCGTCCTGACGGAATAATGTCATCATCTCTCAAACTTGTAAAAATGAAAAGGATCCAAACACTTTATCATGCACGTCTCTACTTTATCGCCTCGGTAGCTCGAACTCGCAGAGACTGAAACTGACGCTTCTTCCTCTTTGTTGACTTCCCCTCCCCCGGCCATAAATCACCGGAGTCAAAGTCCGACTCGAGTCCAGGTCGCGCGTCTCGGGCTGCGTGATGCAGGATTGATAAATGAAGTCAAAACCTCAAAACCAGATCCAGGGACAGATCCGGTCTGTAGATAAATCACGCGGCGTGAAGTGGACCAGAGGGATGCACGTATACCCCCAGCCCCCCACCCCGGCCGGTAAAAAGAGCTACCGGATCTGCCCTGCTCCCCGTCCGGGCCTCCACCCTTCGAGCCGGGACTCCAGCCAGAGCTCCTCTGTGATTTAGGGCGCCGACCACATGCGGCCGCTGCCATATGCTTCAGATGACAGCTCGTATTTAAAGCTCATGTAAGCCATCGGCCTCCGTACATGAACCTCTTTGGGGCCGGAGCTGATCCGAGACACTAATAGGTCCTACTCTGTACTTTTTTTTTCTTTTTTTTACACTTTCACCTAAATTTATGAGGCATTAAATCTTTCCTGATTGAACCGAAACATCACACAGCCCAACACCAAAGTACCCGAGCCTCTGAAACGCCAAGGTCCGGGTGACTGAGGTCCTCGGTGAACCAACGTTGTTTTGGATCCGATGTTTATAGGAAGAATTGGGGAAAACCAAAATGCCAAAAGCAGCATTCAGACCGTCCCGGGACACGAAGAAAAACTCCCCACTAGCGGGATGAAGATGATCCAGAATTAGCAGTTCTGAGATGGATGAGGGAAACTCTGAGATACACAGCTGCCTTTAAATCAGGAATTATTGTAGAAGGGAAAAACCACAAGAAAGTAAAAACGCCTATTTTTCTCTGCATGTCTTGTACAGGAAGATGAGGAATTTACATCATGTTGAAGGTGGATGACACTGATCAGATTACTGCAGAAACAAATAACAACAACAAAGGTCAAATTATTTAAGTTTTCACTTTCACAATCAAGCTCCTTTTTTGTTTCTGCTGTTCAGAAAATACCTTTGATGCACAGGAAACTCTTGTGTTTGCGACTGGTCACAAACACAAGAGAACTGGTGAAAAGCTCAGGGAGATCTGAGGACCTTTTATTTTTTTTTTGACTGGTCTGGATAAAGACGGACACTTTTAAATGCAGTCGATGGCAGTGAAAGTGTTTAGCGTCCTGCAACGATTGTGAATCGTTTTGATTTAATGGTCGATTGGACGTTTATGTCATTTATCAAGACAAACCTTTTTTGTTTTTGTTTTTTTCGTTCCAGCTTCTTAAATGTGAGCGTTTGCTGCTTTTTCTCTCTTTGGCTTTTGGATTTTTCGGGATCTGGGAACATGTGACGGACGCTTTCCAATTTTCTGACCTTTACAGATTAAGCACTCATCAATGGATAATCAGCAGATTTATCCATAATGAGAATAAGCATTAGTTCCAGCCCTAGTGGCGATGATATCTAGCGTGTAAAAGATCAGCCCGATGTATCAACAGTGGCCTGAGGGCTGTGGTGATGAAGACCCACCATCTTCCTCGCTCTGCTCCAACCATGCCACCGACTCCTTCTCTGCCAGGAAGAGACACCTTCGTCTCACTGAACCGTTTAACCGGGTTAACCCACATTCAGACCAGCTATAATAGGAAAAGGGCGTGGAAACGGGGCGGAATACTCCGGAGAGCTAGCGTGATGCTACGGCTAAAAAGCACATTTACCTCTTATCACTCTGTTAGATCATCAAACCGCAGCCCCCCCCGACCACGAGCGTGTCCAGGGTTTGGCGACACGGTTTCTTGACGTGAAAACAGGTCACATCAATGATTGATGGCACTAGTTCCTGCTGAAGCTGGGACGCCTCGAAACTGTTAGCAGACAGTCACAGACCCAGATGGTAACTAGGAACCTACAGACTGTTGTTACTGCAACAATCTGCAGGTTCTTTGATTCTAGAACTGGGCCAAATCCATGGCACCAGCTTGGCTGACGTTGTCGGGGTGTTGGTACCTGATCGTCCGTTTCTGCTTTCGGAGTAGAAGCCCCTCGGCTGCGATCAGTAAGGTTGGTTGTGTATGAGTGCAGGGGTTCGGGTCCTGGCCGCAGCCGTGGCCCCCGCATCCAGATGCTTTTGTCTGAAGTTAACGTCCGTTAAACTGCAAAGCGGCACAAACGGCAGCTGCGTCTTTATGGGGCAACGCTGCTGCACTTTCAAGCCCTTGGATAACGGGCCGTGCAAATTAGCGCCGATCCCGAACTCGTCACGTGTCTTTGGAGCAGCCTTTAGTGTCCCGCGAGCTGCTGGTGCAGACCCCCACAACCCTTTGTTCCCCTTTGTTCCTGCCTTTGTTCCTGCCTTTGGGAATAACAGACTTTCGTTGCATAATCCCGCCTTTGAGATTCTTCTAATCCAGATAGCACGCTGGTCCCGTTGCGTGTCCAGATTACTGCTCTGGGTCCTGTTACTGGTGTAGACTCGTACAGGGGCTGCAGATTAAATGGGATTAATACCCCTCGCCGCTTTGTTTTGGGATGATTTAGCGGCGATCCCCCCTGGTTCCAGTGGGGATTGTGTGCATTTTTTTCAAATGACGCAAGAATAGCTCGTGCAGACGTCACAATATGATGTGCCACCATGTGATAAAATGCCAAGACATCCATCCGTTTTTTTGATATCATCATCAGCCTTTAGCTAGTGGAAAGCTATTGAACAGACGCTGACCCAGATGCGGAGTGACTCACTAAAAAAACAGGTCAACGTTCTTTCCTTGTGAATTCTGACGTTTGTAGGTCATCATCCGCTTTTGCTAGTTTAACGTTGGGAAAAAAAAGGTGGCTGTTCTAGGTGCATGGCTCGAAAAGGGTTGTGCTCAGTCTCTTAAGGTGTGTTTTGGGCTACGCGTGCAATAAACCAATTACAGTGATGTATCCCATTCACTTTTAGAGGCCAGGTGTGCTTTCTCAGTGGTGGATTGTTGTTATAATGATGGATTTACCAGGAAGTAAGAACGAGCGCTTCTCTGCAGAGGAGACTGATCTGCTCTAAGCAAAGTGGAAGTGGACGAACAAACACATTAATAATCTTTATGAGTGTATGTGTCTTGCGCCCCGACCTTGTACTATCTTGATCATGCAGCCTTAAAATAACATTGAAATTCTGCACCATTGGGTCCAGACCAGGGTTGTTTTTTTTTGGCTGATCGCTTTCCCGCTGCGTCATGGAAGCAACGGGCCAACAATGCGACTGACCGCGCCTCATTTTACTACCGACGCGCCTGTGGGTGCTCCCATCCTCGCAAGCCCGTTTGCTATTTTAGACAACACTGGCGTTTGACGGGAAAATTGGCGGCCGCACCGGTCTATAACTAGCCGAGTCGCTCAGTGCCACTTTTTGTCAGGTGAGGCCCAACGGTGCAGCAACAGAATCCGCACTGACCCGTATTCAGGACGTGGTTCCCTCAGTCTGGTTTTATGGCGTCGTGGTGCCTCAGTGGCGGTGTGAGGTAGACGTCATGCAGGGGGCTGGTGGATGGGGGTGGGGGTACAGCCACATGACATGAACACCATCCGGTTAATTGCTCCCGGGGGGCTGTTTTTTACCACAGCCAGCAGAAGATGCTGCTCAGCGGCACAAGCCTCTCGCGTCAACCGCCTCCGTCCGTCTGGCGAACGCACCTGTGGTACGCTGCCGACTCGTATCCTGGTTCCAGACCCCGCGCCGACGGGCCGCGTCTCAAATATTTATTAGTGTGGTCCGGTGCAGGCTGGTGACCCAGTTGAAGATGCCACCGAGCCATCAGAGCCGTGGCCGGGGTCAGGCCTTTACCTTTACTAGGTATAAGTCCAACAGCTTAAGGATCTTAAATCGTGAGTATACAGCAGCATTAGTTAGAGCTGATAAGTTAATTACGGTACTAGATCAGTTCTCACAGTGACATGCAGGCGTCGAACAGCATCCAGGACATTCACCAGCTCAGTGGTTTCTGAGTTAAAACCCTTTCGACTGACTAGGATTCACTCACTCAGACCACACCGGCCTAAATAATGCAAAAAGCTCATATGCTGACAGTCACAAACTGAGAGACAAGCCCCTAACGGGGAGTTAAAGCTGCGCCAGAGCTCCGCTCTACCAGTGAACTATAGAGGTACATTAAACATACAGGACTTTACGTTCATCCACTGTCTGTGATAAATTAAATATAAGATACCGCACGGCCACAGTGCATCATGCAACCGATCGACCTACACGTGAACAAACTGCGGCACATTCACAGCACAACTATAATAAGAAACAGTGAAGGAATTTGTTTTCTGCACACTTTATCACGTTGTGTGTACAGGCCGAAAGCGAAGCGAACCTTCGAATCGCATGATTTGCACAGATTTGACCGCCGGACTTGGTTCATTCGCCCCAAACAGCCGATGCACCAGTGGCCAGTGGCGGGTCCGTGTTCGGATCGCAAAAGCTCAAAATCAGAATCAGACTTCCTTTACTGTCGCATAGCAGCGTAATGGTGCATATCACACAACACAGCAAAAATGACGAGGGAAACTATGGTTCTTTTCATGCTTTTTTCTCCAGTCTCTCATTTTTTTCATCCCCTTTATGAAGCAGATTCATAAATCTCATAATCTGCCAGATGCAAATTTTCCCCCAAGTTTAAACACTTTTCCACTTGAACTTCTGACGCCCCTTTGCTGCCACAGGAGAATTCGCATCGAATCGAGTCTTTGTATGATTTTATCGTAGGATTTGACTTTGTGTGTGATTATATTCTGTCTTGTCTCGTATTCCCAGCTGCTACTTCGCCAGCGTCTTTTAACGGTTGCCCCAACAGCAGCTGGACGATCTGTCGCTGGCTGCTCATAATATGATAAAATGCATATGAGAGTAATCACAAATAAAACATATTTATGCTCTCCATTGTTTTCTAACTATGGAGACTGTATTTTTGCTGGTTAGCATACAGATGCTAACATGTGAGCCACCATTTTGCTCTCGTCCCAACACACAATACATCATTCATGTTACAGATCTTTAGGTAAATGCTTGTTCCTTAGGATAAAGCCCTAGAAATGTGAGTAAATGGCAATAAGAATAAGTGGACCTCAGTCCTTGCTGTCCTTAGAAACGGGGACACTGTCGACACAATGCTGTTTTTAAAATGTGATTTTAATTTTAACCTTAAATTAGAAAATAAATAAAGAACTTTGATTCACTTTGTTTTGTATTTGTGGCAGAAGCTCCAGGGACAGAAATACAATGAGCTCTTTTACACCATGTTTATGAGGCATCACCACGTTTGGGGAGATTCACTCTTCACATTTGAATTTCTGCAACTCATATTGATGAAGGACAGCAACTACCGATCATTTTCATCACCACGTGATTAATCATTAGTCGTCGAATCGATGAAAAAAGACAAACAAACTGAAACTGACGTTCAGCGTCTTCGTTGTGCTTTTTTTGTCCGACCAGCTGTAACATGACCTAAGATTTTCAGTTTACTGATATGACTGAGGAAAAACAGACAACTCTCAGGTTTTGAGCAGCTAGAACCAAAAAACATTTGGTGTTTTTTGCTTCAAAAGTGACTGAGACCATTAATCAATCATCAAACTAGTTGTTGACTATGTTTTTTTTTTTAGTTGACGGATTAATCAACTAATCATCGCAGCTCCTATTCTCAGCCAATCACCTGATTGCATTTGCACCCAGCTACTGATACCTGTGTTCTTCCTTTAGTCTGTGATGAAGTCATTTCCCTGCAGCAGTGCCAGCTCATCCTCCTGGTTTGGAGGCCAACGGTCGCCCACATCTATCAGCTGTGCAACTTTTGTTTTCCTGAATCATCTTGACTTGTTGTTACTGTTGTTGTTCTTGTTGTTCTTGTTCTTCAGCTCTCATGGTTCCTGCTCTTCCTCTCCCTGCAGATATTGACATGAAGAAAGACATTGAGACTCTAATAGCAGAGGAGCGTGCTGATATCATCTTGAAATATGCCACGGTGAGTCTGTGCTTCCAACACGCAGAGCAGTGCCAGTGCTTCTGATTTGGTCCAGATGGGTCATGTAGTCTGACGGTTTTCTACTTGAATGTTTCGGATTCATACCAGAACACAGATGTATTTGACTCTGATGGGCAGAAGTGGTGTATTCAGTTAAAACAAGAGCAAAAATACTGATATTTATCTGATTAAAAAAAAAAAGAATAAAATTGCCTGATCCCAGCACGAGTCGGCAGATGTTGTTCAGGATCTCATCCTTGGTGTCAGCATTTTGTCGAGCAGCAACACAGATTGGTCCTTGACCCTTTACAGCGCCACAGGTCAGCGTTGTGTGTCCTTCCGCTGTAGGAGGTAGAGCTCACACAGACGGACACACACACCGAGCACGGAAGCTGGAATTCAGATGTGTGTTTGTGCGGAGTCCGTTCCACATGTGTGGAGGACAATATGGTGGGAACATGTGAGAGTGTGTTGGGGGGGTGCGTGGGTGGATGTGAGTAAGCCGCCAAAGTGCATTAAAAACACGTTGTGGAATGATATGTGTGTGTGTATGTGTGTGTGTGTGTGTCTTTTCCCCTGTGGTCCAATGTGGTTGGAGGATGGTGACCAGGGATATTAAAGCTGACTGAAACCGAAACTAGCATTTAAGCTGGATGTGAAAAATGTCCTTGTAAACCCAGTCAACAGGGAGAATAAACAGGGATGACGAAGCCTGCCGCCTCCTCCCTTTCCCCAGGTTTAGGCTTCACCCGGCGAGTCACCAGTTAATAACACCTTGACGCCCCCTGTGCGTGTCCGCCGACGGTCGCGGTCGACGTGATGTTTACGGATGTTTACATCCGCTAACTAGCTTGGAAAGTTTGGCTGCGTGTCGAGTTTCTGTCAGTTCTGTGCATATCGGAGATGCTTGGAACTGAGAAGTGCGAATCGAACCCTGGTAAGGCGACACAACATTGTGGTCAACTGCCGAAACGCAGAGGATGTCAACGGATCTCAATGTCAGATCAAAATAAAACCACAGTAAATCCAAGGGATTATTGCTGGAGTTGGAAAGTCACACGGTTCAAGACTACCAGCATGAAGTTTATAAGATAAATCGAAATGCCAAATTGCTAAATATAAAATATTTTATTTTTCTCCGTGACAAGTCCCGGCCTCTGCATTTCTTTACTATTCCAATTCTACCAAGTGTAAAAACCCTTTTTTAGTTTCTGGCGTTTAATGGTAGGTAGTCTTATGGACACCCATAAAGACAGGTCCGTCAGAGACACCATCCGTCTGGGTTCGGTTCTAGGTCGTGGCGGACCAGCACGGGTAGCCCAGGTGTCATTCTCCTTAGACACGTATCCTGCCTCTTTCTGGGGGGGCAGGTCACAATTGATTCCCAAGCCGGATGGGATCTATTACCCTCCGGTATGATGTGGCTCTGTTATCAGTGTCCAAAATCTGTCAGGGAAGGGAGTTGTCAAGGAGGCGTTCTGATCAAACGGACTCCTCTAAGGCGCTGAGGAGCAGCGTTTCTACTCCAAGGTCCATCCAGAAGCCCGAGCTCTTCACCAGTCTCTCAGGCTGAGCCCAGCCAGCTGTAAAAGGAGAAGGATTTGGTCTTCTTTGGTTTGTGATCCCTTTCTTTACCTTTCTAGCCAAAGCTCATGGCCAATGGTGAGAGTTGGGTCGTGGATTGACCTGTAAATCAAGGTTGTTCCCCTTCATTCACAATTCTGACCCCTCAACACAGTGACTTTCGTCTTCTCTCAGGCCCTTGTTTTCTTATTCTTCACACAATTTACCCCAATCATCTTTTGTAGGTAAAAACAAGTGCAACACTGCGAAGGCCGTCTGGGGAAGATCGTCTTCAATTGCGCATCCACTCTCCATCCATACAGTTAGGAACCTTGGTTCAACAAGTGTTGCCATTTCAGTTAGTCTTTTGCCTTTAGATGTAGTCCAGTGATATCCAGTTTGAGCTAAATTCGAGCATAACCCGACCTTTACCCAAAATCCTGAGAATGACGCTGGGGTGCTTGAACGCTGGGGAAGTGATTCGTTCCCAACATGAAGGGAATAATTTACCATTTTCTGGTACTATTGCCCCAGACAACCCTCCCACACTTCAGGCTTGGGTTCAAACTGCCCCAGTTCGCACTGGAAGTCATGATCCGGTGAAAGCGGCAGGATCACATCGTCTGCAAAAAAGCGGAGCTGCAACCCGACGCCACCGTCCTCATCACTCTTCCTACCTCGGCAGCTCCTTGAAGTTCTGTCCAAGGAAATCACGACCAGAGAGATGGTAACCATGGGCGATCCTTGGCTTCCAACTCCCACTAAGTGTGCTTGACTTCCTTCGGAGGATGAAAACACAGCTCTCAATTCGGCTATACACCACGAAATTCCTCATAGCATTGTCAGCCCCAGTACCACCACCCCACAAGATACCCTGGAGGAGATGCTCATAAACCTGGAAACGTGCTTCTCTGGCTTCGCGTGAACTGACATACTCTGGACATGTTTGGGTGTGTTTTTCTTCTACACGTGTGCGGATTGGAGGGTATAAAGTGGACGACCAACAAGAAGTAGCGTCAAGATTGTGAACCACAATGTAAAGAAAATAGAAGAAAACCTTGAAAATAAACTTCACCACAGCAACAGTGTAAACAAACAAAAACTACACGCGTGGAACAAACCGGAAAGCATTCGGATCTATCGACATAAGTGGACGACTTAATGACAACACGGGCTCGCGACAACGTTCTCTGCCGAAGGTCACGGAAACCTTCCCATGTAGATTAGAGAGGAAACTGTGGAGATGTGTAAACTAACAAATTAAAGGAAAAGGGGGTGGAGGCCGTCACCCTGTCAGAATCTATCGATTGACAGAAACTATCAAAGGGGAGGTAAATTCCAGCTGTGGGCTCGTCTTTGTGAGAATCTGTGACGCAGAGGTGAACGGTGGACGAGAGGAGACGGTGGCAGCCAGAGGTTAAATTTAGCTCAGCAGCTCCGAGTTGTGTGTGTGTGTGTGTGTGTGTGTGTGTGTCGGGGGGGGGCATGGAGGGGCTCCATCCAGCCATAGCAACAGCTGTGACACACTGTGCTGCGATTGACTTGACACCAACCTCCGGGTTTGTGTGTGTGTGTGTGTGGTGGGGGGTTGATTGGGGGGGGGGGGGGTTGGCTGAACTCCCGGTCAGCGAGATTTCTGCACATCGATGCCCAAGTCCAACCACATGTGGAGCACAGTGCAGAGAGGAGGAGAAGGGCTGGGGGGGGAAAACCCACCCCTGTTCAGTCAGCAGTGTCCACTATGCCCAGGAGGATTCTGGGAAAAAGCCTGTCACAGATACACACAGGTTGAGGCTTTAAAGCAGGTTTCAGAGAGACCAAGTTAACCCTTCGTCACCTCTCTCCCCCCGACACATCTGGCTCCCTCTGACTCTTTGCAGTAGAAAAATAGATCAGAAAACATTAGACCTGATCAGAACTGGATCATATTGAACAGTTAAATATTCTTGAAAAAATGAGCTGAGAAATTGAATCTTTATAATTAAAAATGAATGAAAATAAAAGCTGGATTTTACGGTTGTTCAGGTTCACGGTTTATCAGTTGCTTACTGGCACATTCAGGTGACCTCGTTCCAGCCTCATAGATGAGATGCCACATAATCATCTCTCCTCTTACTGGTCTTACTGGTGCGTTTCCTGACTATGTTTGGATTTTTCTTCCTTTTTTTTGGAGCTTTTTCTCCAGTGCCTCCCGGAAAGCGTCATCTCGACGTGAAACACTCGTCTTTAAACTGCAGATGTAATTCAGTAAACCTGCAGTAAACCTGTGGTCATTCCCGTCAGGCTCTTCGCCAGAGGACGGTCAGGAATCATTTGAGATTTTCTTGTTACTTTTTGTGATACAATAACTGAGCAACAGTGCTGATGCCTAAATTTACATTTTTTTTGACGCCTTACTTTGAGAAATATAATCACGTTTTTCTATAAAACCCTTGATTCCGTTAAATAAAAAGAAGCAACGTGTCTCAAGTGCTAAATGATTTGTGGACACAGGCGGCGCTATGATAACTTTGCCTACCGTCTAAAAGTTAATTTGCTTTTTTAAAATTTTGAGCATCTGTGTTTACTCTTGACCTTGGAAATAGCCGTTTCCCTTTCTGTCTGATGCACTGAGCCACTTCTTCCCACGTAACTACCGAAAGCTTTAAAAAAAAGTACAGTAAGTGACCTGATCAAAAAATAAATCCATGTCGCGGGTTGCTGCTTCAATTGACGCCCATAGTGCACAACGTAAGTCAGGGTTCAGAAGCGGGGATGTGTTGATCTGGGGATTTTTCCAGAGAATTTCCACGTTTAAGTGCTTGGAAAACAGACGGCGGAGTATTCTGACAGGTTGTCACGCATCACGGCCTCCAGAGGGAAACATGGATGCGTCCGCCATCGGCCGCTCGCATGCACTATCCCTAATCCCCCAGACATCCGGTGTCGATGCGACAAATGTGGGATCAGATTCGGATACTTAGGTTGGATTCTGGAAGTTTTCTGGGAGTTTTGGGGTCTGGTGCCGAAACCCGGCCAGACAACCTAGTCCATCCAAACCCCACACGGGGAAACGTTAGAAACCACAGCCTGAAGTTTGATTTGGAGAAATATGATGTATAGTGTGATTTAATTTCGGATACGATCTAGTCTGACTATGGTTTCTTTCTGTAACACTTCCCGTGTGGCTGCCGCCCCATTGGCCTTAGTGGGAAAGTATTTTTAGTCCTCTCACTTCCGCGACACCGACATCGCTCACGGCGCCTCAGAGCGTCGACTCGGCCGCGGTGAAGCCCCACCCACCGTCGGCCGAGAGCGGGAGGCCCATCGGCCGCTGCCCAGGCGGGCGGCCAATGGCACAGCAGTGGCCCCTCCGGTAGGCTGTCGGAGGATTAGCTCCCTCTCTGTTATGTCAACACTGGGACCGGATCGCGGCCTAAATGGATTTTCCATGATGCGACCGTTACTCCTCAGCTCGCCGCTGGTTAATGCAGAGCCTGAACCTGGCGTCTTGTTTGGACGGCCTCCCTGGGGAGTCTCCCTGACTTGATGCGCACTTAAACAGTTCGAGCCTTTAACGGTGTGTTTGTGTTCGAAGCCCTTAGTGTAAACTGTCACCGCTCTCTGCAGATGTGCAGCCTTGACAGCGTCCAACTGTGTGTTAATCTGAATAAACACAAGAAGTGTGTGTACATACAGCATGTGTATTAAGGCTTATTGAAGTAAATGCTTTTTTTAATGTCTCTAAAGACGTCATTGTCAGTCAGTTGGTCCAGCCATCACTTTGGTCCAAGCTAAAACAGCTCATCAGCTATTGGCTGGACTGTTATGATGATGTTCTGACTTTCATTTTATTCGTTTTTGTTTTGAAATCCCAATGACTTTGGTGATCCTTTTACTTTTAATCTATTATTCTACAGTTTATGAAAAAATAGCTCTAAAACTGACAGAAAACAATAAAGACACGAATTATACGTAAATTAACACGATGAAATTTTTTTATTAGCAAAGTAACCGCATTAATGTTTCCATGCAATGTTCACTTGCCTGCAAAAGTTTGGGAAAATTCTATATTAAGTGGATTTTTTAAAAAAGTGAACAGAAGTAAATCCAACACCTGCAGAATTCAGATATCAAAATGAGTGTTGTGTTGAATTTTATGCTCTGTTACTGTTTATTAACGACCTAAAGAAATAGAAAAAAAATCAAATGGCAGTTATGACATGCAAAAGTTTGGGCTCCCCACCCCTACCCCTACCAACGTTAGCATTAGCACTAAAAATCTCTACACAGTGCTAATGCTAAGTACGCAAACCCTAATATCAGTGTTAAACAACAGTGAACAGTGAAAAGCAGCATTAGCCTGTTAACATTGCGTTAGCCATATGCTAGCAGCTGATAAAGTGGCTGATGGAGGGTGAATGTCTCCATATTGAGGAAAAACTGTCCATCAACATTTATTTATTCTGGTGCCACCTTCAAGACCAACATTATGTTTTTTGTATAATCTTTATCAGAATTTCTCAAATAGAAGAGGAAGCATTTTCTTCTTCATGTTGTTTTTCCATCGAGTGATGTTGTTGCTTGTTATGGCTAAAGACTTTTGTTTATAAATTTTACACAAATGTCCTTTTCAGTGTAGCAGTGTAGACTTAGTTCATTTATCTTGATCTGTTTTCCATAAAATGAAGATTTATTTTAAATTTGGTTTTGGTTTTTTTCTGTGTCCGTCTAGATGATCACAGGCAGTAGCTGGTTTTAATTCATACTACCTGAGACAGAAAACTGCCTCCCAGTGTCTCTCACCATCAGTGAGGACTCACATCCAGTGTCCTGGTCTGGATACAGTTTTCCTGGTCTGGATCAGGTCTGGGAACAGCCCCCTCTACATATTTTGGTGCATGAACTCTGATGAGGCCCCGTCCTGGTTTTTAACACCACGTTACCGCAGCATTATTGCTGGACTGCCTCTGACCTGGCTGACTAGTTAGTTAATTAGTAAAGCTAACAAGAAGAAGTGGGTCCATTTAATCTCAAATATCATTGTGTCAAGTCTTATTGCAAGTCTCAGTTATATACATGTTGGCCTTGTGTGTGTTTGTGTGCATGTGTGTGCGTATGTGTGTGTGCTTATGTGCGTATGTGTGTGTGTGAGTGTGTGTGCGCGTGTGTGCCTATGTGTGTGTGTGCGTGTGTGCCTATGTGTGTGTGTGCGTGTGTGTGCCTATGTGCGTGTGTGTGTGTGTGTGTGTGTGTGTGTGTGTGTGCGTGCGTGTGCCTATGTGTGTGTGGGTGTGCCTAAGTGCGTGCGTGTGTGTGTGTGTGTGCGTGTGCGTGTGCGTGTGCGTACCGTGTGTGTGTGTTCCTGTCTCCAGGGCAGGCAGGGCGGGGTGGAGATCGACCCCTGGGAGGACGCCGACTACAGCATCTACAAGGTCATCGACCGCTTCGGCTTCATGCAGTAAGTCCGGGCCACTCTCACAGCGGTGTCCTCCACCAGCTGGTGGCGCTGTGCACCGAGAGTTTCCTCCCGAGGATGTTCTTCACCTTCTTTTTTCTTTTTTTCCAGCGAGGACGAACTGCCGGCTCCAACCGCACATGAGGAGAAGGTAAAGACGACGAACGTCACAAAGGTCTGGAGCAATGTTTCCAACCTTTATACCAGATGAGCTCCAGTTCTCTTCATCAGCAACGTCCATCCTGTTAGCTCAGCTACTTATTTCCCATATTTATCCTCTATTAGCCAAGTACAACCAACCTATGTGTTACTTTTAGTTAGCTAGACACTCTGACTTCAGTCTGGATGGTTCTTTTCTTCCTTATCTCAAACACATGGGTAAAATTTTTAATCATATCATATTATTTGAAAGCAGCTGAGCTTCCCCGTGGCAACACAAGTACTGTAACCCCTGGGGTATGAGCAGCCCTGGGTGGAGTAACTGCCCCGGAGCTGAGGGTCATACTTCTGATCCACAACTGGTCCAGTGTCAAATTCAGTGTCCGTCCAGTAGAAGGAGATAGATCATTAGTGTCTTGCCCCTACAGTGGTAGCTGAGGACCAGTTGCCAGTTGCATTTTGTTTTTTTATTTTTGGTTCACCGGCTTCTGTCTCCTTTTGCAGTTGAAGCAGCTGGAAGTAGAGAGAGCGGAGAAATGGCTGAAGATGGTGAAGAAGTGGGACAAATACAGGAACAGCGACCGGGTGAGTAAGGGCCGTTGGTGGGGCATCAGCGGGGCCTTCGGCGGGGCGGCGGCGGGGCGTCAGCAGGGCCTTCGGCGTGGCCATCGATGGGGCGTCAGCGGAGCCATCAGCGGAGCCGTCGGCGGGGTGACGGCGGGGGAGCCGGCGCGGGGGGGCGGGCGCTCTTCCTCCTTTTTTTCCAGCTGCTTTTTTTTTTTAGCCGTCGGGGTGACGCGGGGGGGGGGGCGGGGGCGGGCCTTGGCCTTCTTCTTTTTTTTTTAGCTCTTCTTTTTTTTTTTTTACTTAATGTCTGGTCTCAGCGGCTCTTTCCATCAACGCCATCGGCTCGGCAGCAAACAGCAGACGGACCCAGTCAGACACCAGCTGGTGAACACAGCGGAGCATTTAGCAGCTAAAGAGCCAGAGGTTTCCCCTCAGGAGCCGGTGGAGACCAAAACCAGAGCTAAAAGGAAGAGGTGAACTGGGCTTAGATCCAGGTGGACTCAGAGACCAGATCCAGAAGAAGGAAGACGCAAGGCAGCTATTTACTAAAACATGAGTCTTAGCAGCTATAAAAGACCATAATATGTTAAAAATGTGGTGTTTATCTTGCTTTGGCCAGAGCAGCCAGAAAATAAACACACGGCTTAATGCAGCTCTAAGTTTATATCTGAGTTTCATGCGTCGTGTACAGGGTCAGGTTCGGGCGTTTTTCTGTTTAGAACGGGAGATCCACCTCACTTTACTTCCTTTATGTAATTTGGACATTTGACCTTCATCAGATGAATCTTTCCTGATATAGATTAACCTAAACCTTCCCTGTTCAAAGTCCAAAAACCTTGAGAAGTGACCGACAGTTTAGTGTAAAAGTGTGTTTGAAACCTTCCCACCTGTTGTCAGGACTTCATGGTCACATATATGATTTTCTTTATAATTTGCGTGAACATGGGGTTTTATCCATCCTGGTTCTGGATCCACATCATCGAGCTTTTCAGGGATTCAGGGCGGTCTGGGTTTGTGTTGGGCTGTACCAATCAGTTTTACAGATGGCGTCGGGAGGTCGGGCGTCGTCTCCCCCGTTCCAGAGCTGCAGGGAAAATCGGTGAAGGTGGCGAAGATGGAGACTGTAGAGAAAAATGAAAGATGGAAGAACGTTTAGACTCAGTTTGAACGACATTAGTGAGAAAGAGCAACTACTGACATCACCTCGTGGGGTTTTTCTGGATATGGACGTTAAAATGATGTGTATTTTTTCTACGCTGGGATATAAACAATAACATCTCTATTATTCTCAGCAGCTACTTGATCCATGTCTGACACAGAGACAGACTTGTTTTACTCTATACTCAGCGAGTACGTCTCAAATGAGGGAAAAACCCCTTCAGCTCTGTGCCTGTGAACGCTGCCGCAGGCGGAGAGCAAAGGGGCTAAAGTTTCACATTGTACGGCGTCGGCTCTCTGAAGCCTCCAGCCCTTTAATCAGCCGCTGTTTGGCCTTCTCCCTCCTTTCTCTCTGGTCAGATGGTGAAACGGGTGTACAAGGGCATCCCCCTGCAGCTCAGGGGCCGGGCCTGGTCGCTGATGCTGGACGTGGAGCGGGCCAAGAAGGAGAACGAGGGCAAGTACGAGGTACGGGCCCACGACGTCCCCCGGCCCCCAGGGGTCCTTCTGAAACAAGTGTATTCTCTTTGAAAAGACGGCTAACGTCCTCCGAGGATAAAAAGGCAGCAGGCGAAGATCAGATGGAGGAGACGGGAGCTTGGCCGGTAGATTATCCTAAAATATAACAAAAAATATGAGAGCAGTTAGTAAAAAACATGCTTGAGGCGGTTTAGAAACAGTGTCATGTTTTTATCTTCAAAAATCAATACAGACCAGTGTCTCTTTTTAAACCGTCAAATATCGTTATCAGAAAATGCAAACGTTACACTCCAGCTTAAAGTTTTACACCATGAGGGATGTTACCTTTTATTTATTTTAAAAGGACAGCAGACACTTATTTTGGAGGTCTGTTCCCTAGAGTCAGTGGAGGAGACGAATGTCGGTTCCATCGCCGTGTTTCCAGGACAGAGATAAGTCCAGGACGTCTTTGGTCCGGATTAGATTAAAGAGAGAAGAAACTTACGCCTCAAACGTTGGGGCTCACTCAGTGAACTTCTGTGGAAAATAATCTTCAAAAAAAGGACATGATGCTTTTTGAGGAGGCTTCGTAGTTTTGTACTGTTTCTTTCAATAATGTTTCACTGCCCCCCCACCCCCGTCCCCGCCCCGCCTCCGCCAACATATCACACTTGGCGGTTTCATTACTTTCCAGAAACCAATCAGACACCCTGAGCATTAATGATTCATTGATTTAATAATTGCAGAAACTTATTTATTGTTTAATAAATCAATAATTCATGATTATTTGATCATTTTTTTTATAAAAACGCCAAAATATTCACTGTTTCCAGCTTCTTCCGACCCCCAGTTCACGATGACACGCATCCATTCATCACAACACTCGGCAGGATTAACACACACATCGGAAACCGGCCAGGTTCAGGTCAGCGAGAGAGAGAAATGCACCGGAGACCTGGAAGTGGTTCAAATCACCATTTTGCCTCATTGTTCTTGGCCTCGTTCTATTTTACTCCCTCCAGTGTGAAAAAACACAAAAAAACATTGATGCTGCTAATTTTGAGATTATTACGCAATAAAAGTCTAATTACCTCAGGTGATATCCGTTTATTTTGCCGCATCTGAGTCTTAAAAGTTCGGACCAGGAAAGTTAATCAACATTTCTCAAAACTGATCTCGGATACAAATTGTAAACAAAAACTTTGTCCCGATGTATTTTAACTTCTGTGATATAAACTGATTTCCAGGTGTCTCGCTTTCATCATCAACTGGCTCTCAGACGTGAAGCCCGGTTCCCTCTCAAGTATCTGTAATCGGAACACAGTGTTTCAACCGTATTTTTGGCCTCTGCTGTCCTTAGACCCCCGACCCCCCTTTGAAGCTGACTAACCCTCTGTGCCCCCCCCCCTTCAGAAAATGAAGGAGCAGGCCAGGCTCTACTCGTCGGAGATCAAGCAGATCGACCTGGACATCAACAGGACCTTCCGGAACCATGTCATGTTCATGGACCGCTTCGGAGTCAAGTGAGTTCCACTGGGTTCTGCGTTTTTCATCTGTTCTTGTCGGGGTGAACGGTTCTGACTTGTGTCTGTGAGCATATATTTAGAACCTCCTTAGCCACCTGGCTTGTGTCGGTAGTGATGCTCAGGTTTCCTCAGGAAATCAAGAACGTTAAAGAAGCAGCGTTTTTCCTGAAGGTGATTTTATCTTCTAAATATTTATCCTCTGGGGAGCAAGTTAATCTCATCGCGATCGGAACGTTTTATTGTGAAACTTCCTGTCTGGGCTGTGCCTGTTGGTGGCGCTAGAGAACAGCATATCATCTGGGGAATGCGAATATAAGCAGCATCGGGGCAGCGTTTGTTGAGATAGCTTTATGTGGACAGAAGTGTGTGGACAAATCTGTCGCTGAATAGTGGGAAATAAAAGCTAAATTAAAATGATAAGTGCTAAAATCTACATTAATGTCATACTCAGACTTTTGGCCGCGTTCCAGTTGTCGCAGTGCCGACCGGTTCTGGTCGGTTCTGGCCGCCGTGGTTCTGCGACCTCGGCGTGAACCCGGCTGAGCGTGAGAGAGGCGGGCGGGCCGCGCTCATAACGGCGCTGGCTCTGTGTGGAACCGGGTCCGGTGAGGGAGTGATGTCATCGACCGTTTAACAGAACGCAGGCCCGTTCTGGGGGTGTGTGTGGGGGGGGGTGTTGGAAAGTCTGGGGGCAGCAGAACATTTCAATATATAACAGGTTCAGCGGTCCTGTAAAAATCAACCTTTTTATAGAGACAGAGCAGCACTGGTGCTGCAGAGCTGTGTTCTCTCTGTTCTCGCTTTCCTGGTTTTTGTTCTCGTTGTTCTCTGTGTTCTATCTCTCTCATTGTCTTGTTTAGTGGATAAGTGGCATAATTTGCTCTTTCTATTTATCCTACGCTCTGTTATTACCCCCCCCATCCCTCCTCTCGTAACCCCCCCAATCCTTCCTCTCACCACCCCCCCACAGGCAGCAGTCTCTCTTCCATGTTCTCTCTGCGTATTCAGTCTACAACACAGTAAGTGGCTTTTTCCCTCCATCACGTGAAACATTCGAATTCCGTCTTAACTCAGTTAAACTGATAAAAATCTACATTCAGCCTGAGTTCACTCGTCCTGAGCAGAATGGAGACATGTTTAATGTTTCCACCTCCACACACTGTTATTCCAGTACCGTCAGTTAAACCTGCTGCTGCTCAGTCTCATGTATCTGATGCCGCTCGACTTTCACAGGCCGCAGGAGGCAGCAGCTTGTTATTTTAACTAAACAGTAAGAAACTCAAGAGTTTCTCAGTCACACGGTTTCTCCTGGAGTTTCCATTATAAACATGTATCTGATCATTCATGGATAATTGATTTAGAACATTTAAATTACTTCGGGCAATATCAATAAAATGCCCATATACTGGTTCTCGCTTCAGTCCTTCCTATTTTCTCGCAAAATGAAATGAAAAGTCTGTTCTCAAAGAAAAAGGCAGCTACAAAATATGATAACACACATTATTTAACAGAGGCGGCAAATGACCCAGATTATCATAAATCTTGTCTAATAGCTGATGTAGTTAGACAACGCCTGCACTCATTATGTTATTGTTTAATTTTGTGTTGTTATTTTTCATGTCTTTATTTCAGGCAAAGAATCCCACCTTCTAAACAAAAACGGGAAAACCTGCATTAATGCCAATTTTATATCAGTTTGCAATAAAAATATTTAAAGTACATCGTCATTGCTCGTCTTTCTGACACATTAATTAACATGTTGGTGAACGTCTCCAAAAAGTTCTGAGATTCATTATTGAGGATCATCGCTGAGTTCAGTATGTGGGTTTTAATCTTAGACATTAGGATCAGCAGTTATTACGGTTCATCCTGAGGGGAGCATGAACGCCTGGACCACATCATTACATCCAACAGTAGAGGAAATGTTTCACTCAAAACCATAAAAGTGAATCTCACGGTGGCGCTAGAGGAGAAAAAAGAAGTCAGAATCACCGAAGTCAGTAGGATTCATCCCCAGGGGACACTGAAAGTCTGCATTTAATTTCATGGCAATCCATCAAATAGTTTCCATTGGTAGAGCATCAAGTGATTGACTTCAACCTTCTAATTGTATTTTAATGAATTGCAAGATTAGTCTATTTGATTCCAACCACCCAGTTAGAAAAATACAGGTATTTTTAATTAAAAACCAAAAACGTAACCGAACCTCATGCAGAGTAATCCAGGCTCAGACCTGTCTAACAGGTTCCAGTGATCACATGAGTACAGTGTCTCCTCTGTGGACAGGGATGTCCACTCCGTACATTTAGTGCATGTGAGGTCACTGTGCCTAATCACTGCCAGAAAATAAGTTATAGTAAAATAACGCAGCCACAGGAAAGCCCAGACGTTGTGTGTTTCTTTTCCTCCCTTCGCTTTCGCCTGCAGGAGGTGAGCTACTGCCAGGGCATGAGTCAGATCGCCGCCCTTCTGCTCATGTTCATGAACGAGGAGGACGCCTTCTGGGCCCTGTCGCAGCTGCTGACCGACCAGAGGCACGCCATGCACGGTGAGACGCTGCGGCCAGCCCGTCCCGGCGCCAATGGGGGGGTCGCTCCGCACGTTTTCAGGGGGTGCGAGGTTAGGTCGTCTATGGCTCCTCAGGGCGCCGCGGCCTGTTTAAGGATTTCTTCCCTCCTCCTCCTCCTCCTCTTCCTCCCTTCCCCTCCTCTTCCTCCCTTTAGGGTTCTTCGTTCCCGGGTTCCCCAAACTCCAGCGATACCAGGCACATCACGATCAGATTGTCTCCAAACTCATCCCCAAGCTGAAGAAACATCTGGTGAGGTCTTGGTTACACAAGGGTTTCGTAACCACTCTGTTCTGAGACGACATTCACTGGGATTTTCTGGCAGTTTGATGCCCTGTAGACATTCACTGACTCTCTCTCTCTGCCTGTGTCTCTCTGCCTGTCTCTCTCTCTCTCTCTCTCTGCCTGTCCATCACTATGTCTCTCTCTGTCTCTCTCTCTCTGCCTGTCCGTCTCTATGTCTCTCTCTCTGTCTCTCTGCCTGTTTGTCTCTATGTCTCTCTGTCTCTCTGTCTCTCTCTCTACCTGTCCGTCTCTATGTCTCTCTCTCTCTCTCTCTGCCTGTGTCTCTCTATGTCTCTCTCTCTCTCTCTCTGCCTGTCCATCTTTCTGTCTCTCTCTCTCTGCCTGTCTCTCTGTCTCTCTCTCTGCCTGTCCGTCTCTATGTCTCTCTCTCTGTCTCTCTGCCTGTCCATCTCTATGTCTCTCTCTCTCTCTCTCTCCAGGACAGGGAGCAGATGTCTGCAGGGATCTACAGCACTAAATGGTTCTTGCAGTGTTTTATTGACAGGGTGAGGAACCTGTCTGACTGATGTCTCCCTCTCTGTTTCTGCTTTCCATCTCTTTAACACTACGATAATTGAAAATCTCTTAAAAGGAACTGAAATCCGTTCCCTCTATAATTTTTTTCACATAAATAAGAGCTAAAAAGCTCATAATTAAGAAATATTGATTAAAGCAAAACCTTACATTTCCTTGAATGCTAAATCAAAATTTAATTTTTTTTTTTTAATGGGTTCCCACATCCTTCAGTTTCCTACTGCCTGTCTCCATCCAGGTCACATTAATTGATTGATTATATTAATTATACTGGGGATTATTGTTATTACGGCTGTGAAATGACAGCTGACTGAGATGAAATATAAATGTATGTGTGAATGAAAGCTCCAAGTTTTAATTCTTCCTGTCTGATTCTGATGAAGTAAAGTCTCACGAGCTGATTGGTTCTTGTCTCTGGGGCAAATGTTGGACGTTTTCCTGCGACTATAAAGTAGAACGTCCAGAGATCAGATCAAACTTTAAGGAAAAATAGCAACTTATTTAAAGTGAAGATGTGATATTTAATCATTGTAGAGAACATTTTCTGATCCAGGATCTGCTCTGTCAACATCTGTGGTGTCCTCCCATCTTGTGCTTTTTTTTTTTTTTTTGTAATTACCAGTTTGACTATATAACTGCACAAGTCAAAAAAAACCACAGGATTCTCTCAGTGGCTCATGGGAGAATGTGGGTGTAATTTTTGTGAGTTATGTCCCTCTGTATCTGATTACAACGGGGGGGGGGTCTCCAGCTTGTTTGGAAAACGGGATGGATGTGTAATGTAGCATTAATAGTGCCCCCCCCCCGCTCCTCTGAGCAAACAGTGCCCCCTACAGAAACTTTATCAACATAGTTTGATTGACGGGTAAACACCAGGAAGAAAAACCAGAAAACACAAGAGCAGGTTACTACAGAGAATTTCCAAAACAAGAAATCTTCTTTTTTAAAAGTAATTTTACAAGATTTCAGCAAAAAAAAAAAAGGTTCCTGGTGATATCTGAGCTCCAGGACGTTGCATTAGAAGAGATCATCAAGAGCTGTTAGGCTAAACTGCCATTAGTCTCCTCCGCGCATGCCCACAATCCTGTGGCGGCGGTGGTCTGGCAGGGTTTCGGCCGCTGTCAGCGCTCCCCCGACCTGGTGGGGGGGGCTCTGAGGTCTGGGAAAGAACCGGAGAAACCTCCGACTCCGGGCTTGGCCGGGAACCGCTTGAAACCACCAGCGTAAACAAATTCAGCGGTGACCTGTTTGTGTCTGTGGACCCCACCCCCCCACCCCTCCCTGCAGACGCCGTTCACCCTGACCCTTCGCCTGTGGGACATTTTCATCCTGGAGGGGGAGAGGCTGCTCACCGCCATGTCCTACACCATCCTGAAGATACACCGGAGTAAGGGGACGACACACACTCCACCACAGACACACAGATCCTGCTCCGCTCGTACGACTCCGGTCGGTTCTCAGCCTCAAACCAAACCGTCTCAATGAGCTGATTTTGAAGATTTTCAGTCGTTGTTTGGTTTACTTGTTTTGGTTTGTTTTTTTTTCTTTAAAATTTGCCAAAGACCAATTGTGGGAAAGCCCAGACGTTTTGGATTTAACCGCCGGTGACCAAAGAGTCAGTCACTGGGGGTTTAGTTCCGCTAACATCATGTGTGAGCTCGGCCGAGCGCCTTCATGTTAAATCGTGTGATTCCAGTTTACTCTGTGCATATGAGCTGCAAACTGGGACGAGCAGCTGGATCCAGATGTTTACGCTGATTGGCCCCAACGTTAGAACAAGTGAGCGGCTGGATGGCGTGTGTGCATATGCAGTATATACATTGGTCGTGACACTTTCCCGTTCACTTGAAGGGTTGAGTCAGGACGGGCGCTTGGTGTATAAACTTGTATTTGATCTGCCGTGGCGACTCCTGACAGGAGGGCTAAAGGACCACACACACACACACACACACACACACACACACCTGAAATAACTAAGGGCTGCTAGTATTAGTGGAGAAACAAAAGCAAGTATTTTCATATCTTATTTTAAAGGATATAAACATGGTTTTGTACCAAAACTTTTTTTTTGTCATCTGATCAGCAACAGCTGTACAAAAAACTGGCCAAATGAAAATGAAAGTGGTAAGATTATGTTTTATATTAGCAAATGTCTGACCACAGAAATAATTGGACCTGAATTCATGGTGAACAGTTGATGCCGTTCTTCGATGCTAGGTACCGGACGGTTCGTGAGTCTGGCAGCGCTGAGGTTCCTCCCTAGTCCCGCACACCGGGTTGAAACACGGCTCTTCTTTAGGATGAGAGATGCATGATACAGAACCAGTGCACATCAGAGGTCGTCCGTACAGGTTTAAGATGAGTAAATGAACTTTATGTGCGTTGCTGCCCATGCAGAGCGTCTGGTGAAGATGTCCCTGGAGGAGCTGAGGGAGTTCCTACAGGAGCGGATTGCCCAGACCTTCTTCTGCAGCGACGACCTGATCGTCGAGCAGCTTCAGGCCGCCATGACAGAACTGCGGAAGATGAAGCTGGACCTCCCCCCCCCGGGTATGTGCCCACACACAGGCCTGGAGAGTCAGTACTAGTGTCAATACAGGCCTGCAGGGTAAACGCCTGCCTTTCGTCATTCAAACGTCTCAACAGGTCCACATGTTTAATGTGGCCTTAACACAAACAGCAAAATAAGAGATTTACTCATAAATGTAGACACATGAAACACGTTCGCTTGTCAAAATTCAGATCTGAATCAAGAAAACACTTGATAAGAGAATTAACCAAGAATTCAGAATTCAGCGAAGGAAAAGGCAAGTTTACTCACAGCTGGAATATTGGTATATTGCTAAGAATTAGAATATGATTTCACATTAGCATGTAAACACTTTGCATGATGTAAAAACAGTTGAGGCGATTTGATTTTAGACGTATTCTGTAGTGAAGTGATGAGTTGTATTAGTCTAAACTCTGACCTGCTGACCTAAACTGTGCCTGCTTGTGCCTCCGGGTCCAAACCTGTGTTCAGTATTCCTCAGATTCTCCCTGCTCCTGGGTTGTTTCAGGGAAGTCTGACGAGCTGCCTCGTAAACCTCTGGGCCAGGAGCTGCCACTGCTGCTGAGTCCGGTCCAGCCCACCAGAGGGAGGCCGTCCTCGGCCAGCGGGTTCCCCGGAGCCGGCCTGAGCCTCCACATCATCTCTCATCGGCCTGACTCCATATCCCTCGACCAGAGCCCCTCCAAGGACCCCAGGGATCTCGACGCTCTGGAGGAGGAGGAGGAGGAGGCCCCGCTTCCCTCCCCGGACCCCGTCATCATCCACAGCCAGGCCCCACTCACCCCCGACGGCTCCCCGCTGATGGGGCCTCCGCCCTATCAGCCCCCAGGGAGCCAGACGGCGGTCACGGCGGGTCAGCCCTCGGTCCCAGATCAGGGGCGTGACGAAGGGCGACCTGAGGCAGCGGTCGCTGCGGGACCTGACTCCGCCCAACCGACCGCAGGCGCGCTCTCGACGACCTCTGCGGACGGCCCCTCCTCTGTGGCCGCCAGCACCGACCGATCCTCCCGTGAGGTCCCGTGGACTCTTTCGGTCCAGGTGGCCTCGCCAGGCTGGGGCCTGGGCCGGTCCGAGGGCCCGGCGGCGGCGGAGTCGGCCGAGGACAGCTACCTGGTCCGGCTACTGGAGCAAGCCTCGGCCCTGTGCGCCGACGGGAGCCTGAACCGGGACTCGAGGACGGCCTCAGGGGACACGGGGGCTCCGGACGTCTCGTGAAGTGGGCGACAAAACGCGGACCATCAATTCACCGATGTCGTTTCTTGTCCATTCTTTGGATTTTTTTTTTTGCCAGATGAGCGTAACAGTAATGTTTTGTTGCAGAGTCACAGGAGTAAAGTTTGATGTATCAGTGAGATTATCAGTATCAGGGCCAACGTTAATAACAGTGGTCTGAAGTCTGCCCGTTTTAAACAGGTGATGTCATTATTCTCCCTTCTCTTTAACTTTCTTAAAGGTTTTCTTGTGGCTGTAAGAAGCATTTTCCTCCTCCTAGATGGTTAAATCTGTTCTCATGTGAGGCAACATTGCAACGGTTAGCGCCAACTTGTGGAGGGTTTTTATTGTGTCTAATTAATGTAGGAAAGCTACCAGGGTTATATGAATGAAAATATGATTCCAGAATTATTAATAGAGTGTAAATCTCATTATGATGTTTACCAGTGATTAATTTGCATCATAGTCTGTATGTAACAAGTGATTAGCCGCTCATATGGCTCAGAGATGAATCTATATTCACATGAAATGAGCAGGAAATTTGACTCAGCTTTATCCTGTCACAGTGGTTTATATGTTACCTACCTGCAGTATTGTACACACAGCAATAATGTTGTAAACCCACACTGATTTCTGCTGGGAAAGTGTGTGTGTGTGTTTTCCTCCACCACACACACTAGTTCCGTCAGAAAAATGACTCTGTTCCTGTTAAAAATGGCTTCCCTCAATGAGCTGACGGTCGCCGATCACCTCTAGTCCAACCGGACGCCGTCTCACGCAGCTGCCAGCGGCTAACACATCTGGGGTTCTCCTAAAAAAAAACGAAAAATACCAGGATGGATAGGAAGGATTTCACCGTTAAGAAAGTGGAAGAAAGGCTTTTTTACCCCAAGGCCCAAAAAGACAGACCAGATACGGGACCCTCCGCTCGGAGACGCCAGATAAATGCGAGTCCAGTCCAGCCATCTGTGGCTCTGGAGGAGCTTTGATGGGTCTGAGAGAAAACAACCCGATGTCTTCGGGCTTCGTCTTGACAACCTGAACCCTGAACCCTGCATTACAAACTGGGGACAATAAAGTTGGAAAGTGTCTGCATTTACCAGGCAAAGAGGGTCAAATGAAAGATGCTATCATAAGTTGCATCATGGGGAGATTAGTGTCTGGGGTTTTTGAAGCCCGACCCAGAGACTAACAGTCAGGAGCAGTGTTGATTATTCTATTTTATTCTATTCAGGAAGTAAGTTGTCGTCTTAACATCTAAACCTGCAGTGTAACAGGTGAACTCCACTAGTGCCGACTACACTGATGTCGTTTCGCTTGCAGGGAAATTAAAATTGTTGGTATTGTCTGATAAAGGAAATGGAAATGATTGATTATCAGATTACGTAAAGCAGATACTCAGACCCCTGGGTGTAACCCCCCCCGACCTCGCCACCCTCCCCTCCAACGCACCACTGCCACCCCTGCTGTGTTTCCGAAGGTTCCCTCCCCGTCCGATCATTCCCCTCCCTTCTTTCCTGCATCCGGAGCGTGTTAGTTTTCCGTCGCTCAGGACGCCTCACGCGACTCCTGACGGAGAGAGGAGGAGCCGAGGAGCACACGGGAGGCCGCACCCTCCACGAGGAAACAGAAAAATAGAGTTTTGTAGTTTTGTAACGTTCTCGTCAGAGGACGCGATCCTTGTTCCGCCAGCGTTTGTAAGACCTTTGCTATCAGAGTCACAGTTTTATTTTTTTGTAACACTTGTCTCGATTGCCTTATTCGGATCTGGCTTTGTTTTTTCCCCCCGCGGACGTCACTTGACGTTTGGGCCGGGGGTCGGGTCTCGCCCCCGCGGGAGGGTGGCGGGCCTGGACGCGTGACCTCCGACTAGGTGAGCTGGCTCACTGATGTGATTGTACACGATGGAACCTGTCGAGCTCGTGTTTTTTTTCTAGCCCAGTAATTTATTGCCCCGCCCTCTTAGAGAGGTCACCCAGGTCTTTTTAACAGCTGCCCCTGGCTCGACCTTTTACGAGAACTGGGGCCGTTTGCTGCATTTTACACCGAGGTCCTTGAAAAATGAACATAGACTTAGTTTGTTTTTTATGTTAGAGAATCCGTCAGGACGTAGATGTGCCCTGCCCCTGTTGACATTGTGTTTAGAAACATACATTTATTGTAGAACCTTGCGGGTTAAGGGGAGTTAGAATGAGTCTCTTCAGCTTTGTGCTTAGAAATAGCAAAAGGTCGACATCTTGTGGTCAGTTTTAGCTCCAGCGTGTCTCTGCCTAGATCAAGACAAGGAGACTAGAAGTATTGTAAAAACCAGCTTTGAACTTTTTAGATTTCATCCAAATTAGAATGAAAATCATGAACCTTCCAGGTTTTGAAATTTGAGGCCATTGATTTGCATTCTGTTTATATGTTGTGACTTTTTCATGACATTTGACTGTATTTCAGTGCTAAAACTCCAGATGATCTAAATGTTTTGAGGAGTTATGTATCAGAGTAACCACATTTAAACCAATTTGCCACTTTTGCCGAGTGTCTTTAAATGGGATGAAGTTATAGTAGTGTGTTACTGTTAAACCTTTCAGGTCAGAGTGTTCGATTCTTGGCTTCAGATTTTTTTTGTGTAAGTTGTAAAACTCAGACCCTTTCACTAGGACTTTGGAGAAGTTGATGAAACCCTGGAGATGAAACATTACAACTCTTATCCTCCTTTATTCTGTGTGATTCATTTTTTTACATACATATCACTGGTGTTACACTATATTTTGTTTACCACTGAGTGGGGGCGCTGTTGTATAGATGTTGTGTAAGTGGTAACTTGTTTCTATTAAAGTTATTCAGTCTTTAAAAAGGATGAAACAAAGGCAAAGTACCTGAAAATAATCAGATTTCAAATATTTTCCAGGAACAGTCATTTCCAGTGGCCTTTGTCTGATGTTTTCACCTTCAGATGCTTGTCATTTCTCTCACCTTCTGTAAAGATTGAATAACATTAAATACAATCTGTTACCAACCAACAAAGCAAGAAACTGCCCAGGAGCCTCAGACCCTCGGGGGCCCCAGAAGCCAAGGTTTGCTCCTCATCAGTCGGTTCTACATAATTTGATTTGATTAGATACAGTTGCTCCATCTCGTGAACCTGTTGTAGAGAAACCCTGTGTGAAAAATCTCATTTTAAGACCCACATTATTTTATTTTAAAGTTGTGTAGTTTTTTGATTTTCTTTTAAAGTAAAATAATCAAATTTTTCTGTGTAAAATAATTAACACAGAAATAACCTCAGACGAGGCCATATTATTCCATGACATGTACTGTACGGCCGCAGCCCTCAGTTATTTTCAATACTGATACATATGACGGTTAATTTCTTTAATAATCTTTAATAATTTATTCAGTGTAGAAAATGGTGAAAGTTCCTCATTATAAACTGAAACTCAGATGAACATGTTCCGATGTCTTTGTTTTTTTCAGACCACCTGCCAAAAAAACAAAGACGTTGAGTTTACTAACATAGAGGTCAAAGGAAAATAGAAAATTATTCACATTTTAAAGCTGGAACAAGAGAATTTTTGACATTTTTTCAATATCGTTAGTATCAAGCCACATATACAAAGTAACATCTAAGCAACAGTGTCCTTCTATTGTTCCAGGAAATGGAGAAAACACCTGGAAAGGTGAGTGGGCTTTAGTTTAGATTTTTAGTTTAAAGTGTTTATCCAGGATTTAGAGATGATGAGTAGGAAGCTGGCTGAAGCAAAACATCCAGAAAATACAGAAGTTTGGGGATTTCTCTGAAAATCAAGCTACAAATTTTAGGAAATGTGGTTTATTAAAAAACATTTTACACAGTTCAAGAAATAGCTCAATGTTTTGGAAATAATCCGATCAGCTTGATGTTAGCTTAGCCTGGAAACAGAGAAACAGATAGCCTGGATCTGAATCCGGAAAAGGTAATAAAATCCTTTTACTCAGGAATTTGGAAACTCACTAACAAACAATTTATATCTCATTAGTTTCATATGTACAGAAACCGATTAGTAAATATGCACATTTGTCGTGTTTTATTGGGGTGAACCAGCCGTTAGCAGTGGCTTTATGCTAATCTTTATCTGTAGCCGAAATGCTAAACCAAGCTAGCATAGCGGACAGAAGCCTCGGGTTCTCGGACCAGGTCCAGAACCGACACCACTGTACGAAGCCTTGTCAATTCTGGACTATCCCAGACAAGCCAAGGACTCTTCTGAACACGGTTTCAGATTTGTGACAGTTGGACCTGGTCTGATGTGGTCTAGATGTCAATAAATCTATGCCCCCCTCCCGTTTTTGCGTTTTCACTCTGAAACGGAACCTCTTTCAAGGAGTCCTTAGCTTGTCTGGCTTTATCCGGTCCAGTCCAGACACAAAAGACTCAAACTGCGGGTCTTTCTTTCCCCCGTTTCCTAAAATCGAGCTTGACTGTTAACGGACTCTTGCGTCGCTGGAAAATCAAGAAAAAGGCCTGACGCGCACCCGTTAAGACGCGCTTTTATTTTGAAAGGACCCGTTTGGCGGCCGCACGGCGGCGCTGCGGCGCAGCAGCGGCCCCAGCTGTGCTGCAGCTGGAGTCCGGGTCTGATTGGTCCGTGTGCGTAAAGTGTCCTCGCCCGGCTCCGTATTTCGGGGGTTTCGGCGCAGCGGGGACAGTCTGACGCGGCTCGGTTCTCACCGGTGAGACGTCTCAGAAATTCTCCCTCAAACTGCGACTGAAGCCGCTTTTGATGGGAAACGTTCGCTCCGTTCTCCTAGTGGTTGGAGCCTGACAGAGAACCCTAGAGCCCGACTCTGTCATGTCCAGCGCTCTGTTGGTGAAGAACCTGGAGGACCTGAGCCTGGACTCGGGCTATGTGGCCGGGGACCCCTGCCCGTCCCTCAGCCTGTCCTCCTCCGGCAGGTCGAGGCAGTCCCAGCCGCACACCGGCACCCCTCACCGGGGCGCCTGGTGGCAGCACGGCGGCTCCCTGTACAGCAGGAACGGCAGCTGGGACACGGTGAGCACGCTGCCGGAGGACGCGGCGGACATCCTGGCCAAGTGTCCCTGCCTGCCGGAGCCGGAGGACTACCCCTGGACCGAGCGGGAGCTGCGGGAGGTCGTGCGTAAAGTCGGCGGGTCGGAGGCGTCGTTCCCCGCGGAGGCTGTCCGCCGCCTGTCCGTTCTGCTCCGGAGGGCTTTGGTGCGGGTCTCCAGGGAGGCGCAGCGGCTGAGCGAGCTCCACCGTCGGTGCACACGCCTGGAGGTCCAGAGCGCGGCGAGGCTGGTGCTGAGCTGGGGTCTGGCCGAGCAGTGCGCCTCTTCCGCGCTCAAGGCCGTGTCCCTGCACTGCATGAGCTCCGGGGACACGGCGCGTCAGCGGGGCAAGTCCGCCCGCTGCGGGCTGACGCTCTCCGTGGGCCGCTTCTTCAGGTGGATGGTGGAGACGCGCGTGTCGGTGCGCGTACACGAGTACGCCGCCGTGTACCTGACGGCCTGCCTGGAGAGGCTGGCGGAGGAGGTGGCCGGGAGGGCGCTGGAGGCGGCGAGGCTGAGCGCGGAGGACGAACCGGAGCCGGGCGGCGGGGTCGCCCGCTGCGTGGTGACCGCAGAGGTGCTGGAGGGAGCGGTCAGCAACGACGCGGAGCTGTGGGGACTGCTGCAGGTCTACGAGCATCTGATCTGCGGCAAAAATGCCAACGGTGAGTTCAGATTCCTCGTTACGGTAGGTTTCTGTTTTATCTAGAAAATGACCCAGAGCTTATGGTCAGTACATTAAAGAAAAAAAGCCTGAAGCAAATGAACTTTCATCTTTGGCTTTTCAAACTGACCAACAAATAATACATACGGTTTCGGTGATGGATTTTGGAGCGAGCATCTCTTGGTTTCAGTGGTCTATAACTTTAAATTGAGTTTAAGTTGGATTTTGAACTGTTGGTGACACAACATGGGATTCAAAGACCACACCTCCAAGTTGTGGGAAACTTTGATGGGAATTTTTCTTCATTTTGTGTTTTTTTTTATAGCCAGTCCCATCAGTTGCTGCAGTCCTGCCTTTTTCTCTGTTTGTTAAATAGGGGTTTGAAATAGAAGAAACTCTGGGGGCTGTAATTGTCAAATTTTGCACACAAATTTGACATTTCTGACTTCAGTCGTTTTCATTATGTGGGTAACTTTGTTGTTTGATCTCAGTGTTGAGACTTTAAACTCACAGGTCACATGAAAACATGTAGTGTTTTCCTCATTTCCCCCATTTGACAAAGGACAGTGACACTGGGCTCAAAAGTCACATGGTCACCAGTGAAAACAATGTTGACCCATCACCCCCCCCCTCCAAAAAAACCCCAAAAACATGTGTGTTCTGAATTCACATGTGTGTTTCACGTGTGACCTGAAAGGTAGGATCCACGGGAGAGGCCGCTTGTTCCCATTGTCCCTCCATGACCTTTGTCTTCTCCGCCCTTTGTGAGGAAGATGATGCTCCCTGGATGAATATGACATATGAAGTTTCAGCCCCGACTGGGTCCCAGTACATGTTGTCATTTCCTCAGAAACGATTTTCTTTCATAAGTTTTTTTGGAGAGTCTGAAACACGACTCTGGGATTTTTCTTTTTTTGTCCCTGTTCCAGGATAATGTCCTCACTCCTGCCCTGGACAGTGTAATTTAAACTGTCTTCAGTTTAAGTAATATAAAACAATTTTACCGTTATCATGTAACATCTACATCTCCCAAGAGGCCTCCATGGCTTTGACCCCCAATAACTGAGCCTGAGTGTATGTGTTTGTGTGTTTGTGTGTGTGTGTGTGTGTGTGTGTGTGGGGGGGGGGGGGGGCTGTCCAAGGAGCCAAGCTGATCCCGTCTGGAGGGGAAAAACTCTCTTTAAGAAGTCCAACCGTGCTGCGGAGGGACTGATGGGAAAACCCCCTCAGACAGGAAACAGGCATTTTGGGTAATAACGGACGCGGAAGTGGGAGATCACTGCCGATAAAACGTCTGTGGCCGTTCACTCGCCAGGACGCTCTGGTTGGTGCAGACATGAGCAAACATTTTCCTCTGAATAACTCATAACTCTTCACTGGCTGCATTTGGGATTGGACCAGTTAACTAGCCTTTTATGAAAGTAGCTGGAAAACCTGTCAGGATCGATATAAAACTTTGAAGTAAAAATATAATATATCGATACCTGTGATATAAAGCACTGAATCTGATAATACAGTCAGTGAAAAGTAAGAAAATTATCTATTTATCAAACAAGTATTAAATTCTGAATGAGTAATTTAACATCTCTGACTATTTTAATATTTCTGCAGTGAATATTAGCACTTTCCCACCTAAAAGGTTTCAGGGAAATAAAAAAAAAAAAAACAAAACAAAAAACATTAAAGGAAAGTGCTTTTTTTAAGTTAAGACAATTCAAGATTCTTCAATGAAAAATAAAAATTAAAAATTAAAAAAATAATAAATTAAAAAATAACAACTAATCTTCACCTCACCTCTATTGAAGCCCTTGACCCTGTCTGAGCAAACTCACATCTTCTTCCTCTGGCAGTTAAGTTTCCCTCATCCGCCGTAACAGGTGTGACTGGTGTTTTCAGATTTACCCCCTACAGAGAAAGTTTTTTTGAAAAATTCTGGGTGTTAAAATGATTAATTATTGGGGAGGGAAGGTGAAAGTGGAGAGACACAAGTGAGTTTTTTAAAATTTAATCTCACTGTGTGTTTTTTCAGGGAGAAGAATCTGGATTCTTAGTACGAAAATTATACAGTTCAGAGATATTTAACATCCAGTTTTATTTACTTAAAGTGGCAGTCGACAAATGACTCACCAGTTTATTAGGTACTCTCAGCTAAAACTAAGTCTAATACAACAGTCCTGCAGTAAATCCTGCTCCATGACGGTAATAAGGTCCAGTCTGTGTTGAGCTGATCATCTCATCTCTGTATAAAGTCAACACAGTTCACCGGCACCACAAACAACATCCTCCAGATTTATCACACAGTTGAATCAACACCTCACTAAAACAGTTTCAGTCAAAACTGGACATTATAACCGTCAGGGAGGAGGATTTACTGCAGGACTGTTGTATTAGACTGCATTAGTTTTAGCTGGGAGTTCATAATAACCTGAGCGTATGTGAAACGATCAGTCAAGGTTATTTGAAGACATCAGAAAGGTGTGAAAAGGATATCAAAGATAATAGCAAAGAGACGTGAAGATGAAGTGTAGAGAAAAGGCAGGGTCGGTAAAAAAAGCTGAATTTGGGCAGTGGGCAAATTCCATCCCTTGTTTGATCTGATTGAAAGCTCCAGAAAAGCTAAACTGACCCTGATTGTTTGGTCCTTTTTTAGTGATAAGGTTGAGTATTTAAAAAAAACCAACATAAATACGTGTAGATAATAATAAGCTGGGACCATTAAGACATAAAATAGAATAAAGAACCTCTTTAATTTTCAGATTCTATCACTAAAACCAATGAGATTTCTCTTTGAATATTCAGACTCAGGTACAGCCAGGTCAGGAACATGGTAAACACACAATCCCAGTCGAGGCACCACGTTCCTCTGCCTCCTGCCCACTGCATGCTGGGATGCAGAACTCAAACCCCCGTCTCCCATGAGAGCCAACAGGAAGAAGCGGGTAAAGTAAATGAGCGAGTGTTATTAGCCTGTGACCTGTAGCGACGACACAAAGGGGCTCTCATTCCGGGGCCCGAGGTCTGCGGTCCCCGGTGCCGTCTGCTCGGCTAAACAAACAGCCAGTGTAGCCGATGTCCGGGCAGGAGAAGCTGCTAGTAACCCCCCCCCAGCAACGAAACAAACACACAAAACACCACAGACATGCTCTGTTCCCTCAGTCAGGTTTTAACAAGGACATTGTTCCACGACCAAACCGTTCTGTCGACCTGATGATAAAAATAAATCTCAGCAGTGAAATGTGAGAAAACGCTTCCGCTCCGTTTGCACTGATCCTGCTGAGAGCGTCAGGAAAAAAAAGAGAAAAAAACGCGGCTTGTAATGTCGTTATCTGTCTGAGATCACCACAGAAAGCAGGTTTACGTCGGCCCAGTCGTGTCTGCAGGGATCAGATTAAATCCCACAGCTTCCTCCGGGTCTTTGGATTTGATCGGCCTCTGCACCGACTGGTTTCTGTTCTCTTGCATTTTAATACTTATACAAGATTAGACAAACTATCTCACTGCTGATTAATAACTCAAAGATTCTCTCACTACTCCATGAATTTTTTTACCCCATGAAATCAGCAACAGCTCAAAGCCCAAAGGTACTTTAGATATTAAAAGATATTAAAATTAAAGTTATAGAAAACAGAGGAAAAACTGCAAATGCTCATGTTATGGATGGTGAAACCCGTCAATGGACAACACTTTTGCTTTATAAATTAGTTTAAAGAACTCAGATCACCATTTGGCATTGACAGCTGTTTCTCCTGGTAGGATCCGAGTGAAAAAAAGTCTGTTATCGGCCATTAAAAACAACTAGTTTTAGGTTACTGGGTTCAGAACATCCTCCTCTGACACGACCCTTTGCTCTTGGAGAGGCCCTTCAAGAGATCAGTCTGCAGCTATAAATGTACCATGTTTCCCTCTTTCTAATAAGCCACATTGTATACACGTTAGTGAGCAATTAAAGAAGGGTTATAAGTTTATAATGAACAATGGTAAGTTGTCCATAAATAGATAAATTACTAACAAAGGTTTCTAGTAGATCTAAATAGATTTTGGTCCAGATGTCCTGCAGCCCTGATCCAGTGGTTAAATGGTCAAACAGATCATCCTCCAATGTGCTGGAGAAGGATCTTCTACAACCAGGCAACCTGAAAGTTATTGATGGCTTATAACTGATCTATAAAGATTAGTAAATGATTTATCAATAACTAATAAGGACATTATTTACTACTTGTAAATCCTTTATAAAAGGTTCCTTATCGGGAAGTGTTACAGTCTTGAGTTCAACACACGTCCAGTTGGCTGCCTCACGCAGCATCACGTCAGTCGATGTCTGTAACAAACACCGGACGTGCTGACAGACGGGGGAAGTACTGATGTGGGAGCAGAAGTAAGATGTTATTACTTTTCCAGAGCGCTGATGCATCAGTGGGGGGGGGAAGCACAGTGGCACATCCACGACGGGCCGCCATGTCATTCACCGCCGGGCAGGATCGTCAAGCTCCCGGCGGCCAGTGTTGACATTTACAGCATTTGACGATATAAGCTTGTCGGCGTCGCGTCGACCCTTGGCCTGAGGCCGTGGAGGAAGTGGAGACAGACAGACAGGGAGACAGACAGGGAGACAGACAGGGGGACAGACAGGGGGACAGACAGGGAGACAGGCAGGCAGCTGGCGGAAGTGCATGATCCTGGATCAGATCTCAGAGATGGAGCAGAGAGCAGGGAGTAATCCAACACTCGCCCTGCTAACAGCTCATATAATGTTATCTCCATCTGGCCTTTGTGCAAAACTATAAAACAGAAGGAAGAAGTGTTTTTTTTTTCAAGGCTTTTCTACAGTGTTTTCTCATGCTAGTGAAACCAGTCAGTTTATTTCAGAGGCAGAAGGTGAAGGACAAAGACAACAAGTGCATCCGATGCCGCTCGGTGATTAATCAGAGGCTGACGACTTTACAGGCCTCAGGCCAGGAGACACACGAGTCTCCGTCAAGTTCAACGTAACGTAATCAGGCCCTGCTCTGTTGTCGGGTGCCCCCCCCCATCACCGCCGGCCCCCATCACCGCCAACCCCCGGCTCTGTGCTCATGTCTCTACAACCTCGTGTCAACCGACGGCGTCAGTCCACGCTGGCTCCAGACGTAGCGCCCGCGGGTTTCAACCAGATTACACTAGTACAACAAAGTCTTCCTGCCAGTACTGCCTCTAAGGGTTTGTGCGCACGTGCGTGCGTGCGGGTGTGTGTGTTGACAGGACTCAGTTGTACAGAGAGACTCTTATTTACACCCACAAACGTGAAGGCTCAGGACAGGTTAGTAGAAGTTCACCTGTGTTTCTTTATTTTCTAAATGAGACCTGCTGGTTCTGCTTAATCACGTTTTGATCAGATTGCACCTGTTGTGGGGGGTGTAGTTATGTGTGAGTGTGTGTGTGTGTGTGTGTGTGTGTGGGGGGGGGGGGTCGTTGTAGGCTGGTCTGATATGCCAGTCAATTTCAAGTCATTTTTCCAGTCTAAGATTGTGTGTTGTTTTCTCTTTGGGTGGGTCGGGGAGGCGGGTGTTTGGTTTTGTCCTAACCAGTCAGTAGCATGTAATGTAGTATACCCCTTCATTCTGTTCGGTTAACTTTAATATTTGTCATGTTTATAGAGGAAATGAGTCGACATCAAGAGTTAATTTCTTTAAGTCCACCTACGAAATACCTGTGCAGCGTCAGTCTCCGTCCGTGTGTGTCGTCCACATCCACGGTCCCTCTCGTAAAGCTCTGATTGGTCGATTATTTCTCCAGCTGTAAACAGCTGCAAATGAGCCAACATCTGATCAGTTTGAATAAATAAAGGGGAAAAAACCCTTAAATTAGGGCGAGGTCTAGAACCAGGCCATGTTCAGCACACGGGGCTAAAAGCTTTTAGCTGTTCCAAAATCTCGGTTGAAACACCAGGTGGTTGAAATATCTCAGTTGTTGCATGGACTGCCGGGAAATCCGCCGGGAAATCCGGTGCTTGTCGTTCATGTTCCCCAGAGGAGGAAAACCTACTGATGGCCGGTCTACCCCGATTCTTTTCCCTCCGGCGCCACCAGCAGGTCAAAAATCTTAGTTCGTTCCAGCATGTTGATCAGCGCCGGTGCATTTTCAGTTTTGAGAGAAAACATCCGGGTCAGAAATTCCCGATATCTCTGACTTGGAATTACAAGCCGGAGGCCGATGGGAACCAGTCTCCCTGCTCAATATTATGTTTTAAATGACGTGACGGGAACGTCTGCATGTTAGCACCGTCATCGTCACCATGTCAGCGTGTAGCTCAAAGCGCTGCTGCGTCCCACTCCAGCCTCAGGGCCGCCAGCGTGGCTGTAGACCCTTGAGTCTTACTGTTCTGTCCCAGTGTCTGCGCTACTGTTAACCTTGGGTTTTTTTTAACCTGGATTTCTCTCTTTGACTCGGCTTAGACTCTAATGAGGGGGGTCCTGACCTCCACACACACACACACACACACACACACAAACCTTTGCCCCTCTGTGGTTCTGTTTTCCCGACCACCAAACACTTGCAGCATTATGCCACTCAGCAGAAAAGGGCTGTTGTTTTCAAACTGGTTGACTGTGCCTCTGTTTTCATTTGGGAAACACAAGCTCACCGTTTTACAGGCACGCACATGCGCACGAGCACACGCACGCGCGCGCACACACACACACACATTCTTTCTCCGAGGATGCAGTAGCCAGCTTGTGCGAAGTTAAGTGCTCTGTTTTTATTCGGCCTCACATAGAGCTGAAGGAAATGACCTGATCACTCATGTTTCTGAATCAAGTGAAACAGGGCAGTGTTGTACACAGGAGCTGAGGTGTGTGTGGGGGGGTGGGGGCTGGGGTGGGGGGAGGGGCAGGATTACACAGGTAGGGGATTAGAAAACAGTGATTTGTGCTTTGTCCGCTGCCAGACTGGTCTCCTGTTGTGCCCATGAATAGATGCCTGTTCGCCCTCCCTTGTCTGTAAACACAGCGAGTTAATCAGAACCAATTATCCGCCACGCGCTCGCTTCTCGGTGGAACCGCAGGTTCCTTCCCCGGCTCCAGACAAGAACCGACTTTCAGAAAGCTTTGTTTTGTTCTCCAGGTCGCCACGATTAATTCCCAGGCAGATAATCAGTCTTTTGTTAAACTTCTGCAGGCAGAATCTTTAATCTGGGCTGTGCTGAGTTTGATCTTATCAGTTTGTGTCAATAATAAATGCTATGATGGTTTTCTGTCGGATGCTGAATAGACCGTAATGCATCTTTTCGATTGGACCCCACACAAAGATTCCCTTTTTATCGCTGCTTCTGCCAGTAAAGTGCAAAAAGGTCACGATTTTTAAAAGTCTTTACATTCAAAACAAAGTCTGTTCCTGAGTTAAAGCTTGTTTGGGACAACAGCTTAGTCCCTCTAGCTCCTCCTGCGCTGGTCAGCTGGTGGATGATGCCTTCAAATGCATACTTTTGACTGTAACTTGCGAATGTTTTCACCCTTGTTTATCTCTCAAAAATGCCTTAACTTTGCTTTCTCAGGTCCACAGACTGGTTCTTCCTTCTCAGACACCAGCATCCCGGTCGTCTGATGCTGGTGTCTCTCCACACCTGATTACTATGAACGGTCGAGGTGTGCTTGGCCGTGGGGGGGGGGGGCTTCGGTTGTTTGCCGGATTGTTCTCGCTCTGACTGTTTCCATTTTGTGTGCGAGACCAGGAGTCAGCAAATACCCGATTCGGCAGGGCACAATAGACCGGGATCGGTTTTAGATAAATCCGGTCCTGTGGTTTTCTGGGTCACAACACATCGGTCGACTCTTAGACAACACAGACAAGGTCTCAGTGTTGTGGTTTGTCCTGTGGGGGGTGGGGGGGGGTCTCCGATGTTTTTGACATGATAAAGTTTTGTTTTTACACCTTTTTAGTTATGCTGCAACACTGAGGACAACAGGTTTTGAGCAGTTTTCTGTCTGTGTCAAATGAAGCTGGTTCCAAGTTATTCACACTCTGATCTGCCCTGTGAAGATGAAGCACTTTAACACACCATGTTCTTCATATATCACTGTATGCATAAGAGTCTATGAGGTATCGGGCTCAAGTAGTTGTTTCTAAACTTTTAGCAGGTATAATGTCTAAAAAACAACAAAAGAATTGGACGAATGTAGTATTCTGACCTGATGATAATGCTTAACGGTGAAAAGTCACTGAGTCACGCACTGTTGGTTTTTGTCCCTTATTTACAGCGTTTTCCATAAAAAAGTAATCAAAATGCGTGTGTGTGTGTGTGTGTGTGTGTGTGTTTTAGGTGAGCTGTCACTGCCGGCCCATGTCAGTCCGTACACGAAGGTTCCCGAGGATGTGGTGGAGAGCCGGGAGGACGCCTACATGCAGCTGGAGCTGCGGACCCTGGAGCAGGCCCTGCTGGCCACCTGTGTGGGCAGCATCGCAGAGCTCAGTAAGTGTATGTGTGTGTGTGTGCATGATGGTGTGTGTGTGTGTGTGTGTGTGTGTGTGTGTGTGTGTGTGTGTGTCATTGCTGGCACAGCCTGCTCCTGTGTTTTAGTGTGTTTGTTTAAACTGTGACTGGTGTCAGCTCCCGGGACACATCGTTAACAACTGCCCCCCCCAGTTACATAACAGCCGGTGGCTTGTATCCAGAAAACAAGGGCACCTTCACGCCCTGCAGGCCACCGTAGCTCTTTATGTGATTCATGTGCCTCATGACAGAGAGAAAATAAATGATCTCAGTGCGGTCGCTGTCCCTGCCTGTTTAAGGACCTGGCAAGTTCACGTGACACGAAGCTTCTTAAACAAAAATTATTCAGCTCATTTCACAGCAAATTTATAGTTCTTACAACTTTCACATTTATAGTATTCTAACCCAGTTCAGAGTTTTAGGATCCATGAGTGTTTTTTGCCTTTTTTGTTGTTACTTACATTATATTATTTTCGGGGTTTTTTTTCTGCTGCTCCAGGAAAAAATACTGCGTGGAATTTACCTCCTCCTATTATCAAAGCACTGACCCACTATCACAGACTTTGCAGATGCCACATTACTGTTTTTTTCCCTATTTTTTAAATTCAAGATACAAAAGGTAAAAGTGAATAAACATTTGGAGAAAAGGCTAATTTTAAACATCTGTTTGCTGCTGGAGTTGTGTCAAATCTCCTGCCAAAAATTCCACAAAAATATGATAATCTGCCCAAACTTTTGCACAAACTGTAACCACATGATCGTGATTGTTTTTCCTTCCGACTCCCTGCAGGCGATCTGGTGTCGCGAGCGATGCATCACATGCAGCGTCTGCGCAGCTCCAGCCCCTCCGTCAGCCCGCCGCATTTGGCCAATCAGCCGTCGGTATCCTGGGCCCCAGACGCCCTCCGAACCCTCTACTACTTCCTGTCCAGCCCACAGATGGAGTCGCATGAGAACCCCAACCTGGAGCCTCCGACCGTGACACTGAGCAGAGAGAGGTGTGTGTCTACGCTGGTGTGTTAATATCAGTCTCTGATGGTATGTGACGATATCGGCTTTACTCTTTTCTTTCAATGGGAAATGTGTTGAACAATGAGCCCTGAAAACGGCGATAACAGGTGACTGATCTGAGTAGTGACTGGTCAGTGTAGCAGCAGGCCTGACTCTAATAGTCAAAGTTCCATCACCTTTTTTTCTCTGTTTTTACAGAAAAACGATTTTAAATTTAAATCATTTAACATTAAAATGAAAACGGGTTTTAGACCTTGGCCTTCATGTTTCTATGCATCAAACTTTTTTTCCCTGTTTTCTTACGTATTAGTAAACTGTCTCTGGTGGTTCAGAGATCAGCTGACAGTTCATCCCTCACCTGAGGGAGGAAAAAATCAGCTCAAGGTTCACTTACTAGCTTTTCATGGCTGAACAAATCTCATGGCCTTCATCAGCGGATAGTTGTGGGCTTAGTTGTTGTGGAGACAGCTGTGATCCGTGATGATGGCTGAGCCTTGCCATGATGACTGAGCAAACTCCATCTGGGATGAAGACTGAGATGTGGCAGAAAGTTCTGGAAAAACCTATAAATGGACCTTTAATAGAAATATCTCATTTTAAAATTATAAACATTATAGATGAGTAAAAATCATTTGAATCTAACGTACCTGAGAAATAAAGATGAAATAATAAAACCAGTGAAATAGATAAAAGATATTGGGGGGGGGGGCGTAAAATGAAAACAATAAAATACATGATTAAATGGCCATAAATCAGTCTGAACAATGGCCACAGACACTGCGCTCAGGTGAGTCGGAGCTTTAAAACCAAAACCTTCCTCGGTTTGATTTTGTTAAAGAAGTGAAATCCTTGCCGCCTGACTCCAACTTTTCCTCCAGGCCGTTCCTGCTCCTCCCTCCGCTCATGGAGTGGATCCGAGTTGCCGCCGTGCATGCCGAGCATCGCCGCAGCCTGTTGGTGGACAGCGACGATGTCCGACAGACGGCCAGACAGCTACTTCCTGGACTGGACTGTGAGCCCAGACAGCTGAGGTAAGACGGCGTGAGGCGTCAGGGGCCGCCGTCGGTTGATTGGCGTATGAAGGTCCGGGCCATAAAACACCTCCTGGTTGAAAAACGGGCCAGAGGCAGACGGGTGTCTCTGTGTCTCTGTCTCCCTGCAGGTCTGAGTGCTGCTTCCAGTCCTTCAAGTGCCTGGACGCCGAAGCCGCTTCGGCCAAGTTCCAGCTGGATCTGGGCTTCAGGATGCTGTCATGTGGCCGAGCGGACCTGGTCAACCAGGCCACGCGGCTCCTGGGGGCTGAGAGGGTCAACACCATGGACGACCAGGTGTGTGTGTGTGTGGGGGGGGCGCCATTGTTTGTGTTATGAAGTATTAGTGCTGATTAGAGATCATGATTATTCCTGTTTATCAGTGTTATTTTGTTTCTCTCTTTTCATCCTCCGTTTCTCATTATTGCTTTTTCCACATTTACAATATTGAAATGTAAATCACTACTTTGTTTTCTCTCTTATTAAAAAAGCAAACAAAATAAAACAGTGAAAACCCAACTTAGGAATCATTTAACTGCTTGGATTAAACAGAGGAGAGAAGTGTGGATAATGTCAGTCAGAGCAGGGCCCATGGATTACTGTCCTTTTTCTCTAGTTCTGTGACAACCCCCTGTTCTCTGGGACTTTTCTGCTTCAGTGATACCAAATGGGCTGTTTTTGACTGTTAAACCCTGGCAATGAATTTGGGAATGAAATTTCCAATGCGTGTAAGGGAAGGAAGGGAAACACCGTCAGTTGTTGTACTCTGTCTTGTGTTTTTTCTTTCTGAAAACGACCTGTACACATTTTCTGCACACATTTTACTTGTTCATGGTTGTGTAACCTCCCCTAGTACCAACAGCTTGTAGAAGCAGTGACTTAAAATGATTAAAATCTGGTTTTGTTTTTACTGATGCTGTGTCTGAGGTTTATCTTCTGCTTCTCCATCACCCTCTTACGCCAATTATTTAAGGTGATGTATAAAACACGTTTGCTCCTGCAGGGGATGACTCCCCTCATGTACGCTGCTGCAGCAGGAGATGAAGCCCTGGTGCAGATGCTCATCGAGGCCGGAGCTAATCTGGATCTGCAGGTAAAAAACCTCAAAAAAAAATCCCAAAACACCTGCTGGCTCAGCGGTAACGGACTCCACATCTTCACATCTTCACAGCTGCTCAGTGTGTTTGTGACAGAGATGGCTGAAGTGTGTGTGTGTGTGTGTGTGTGTGTGTGTGTGTGTGTGTATGTGTGTGTTTGCGCTTCAGGTCCCTGGCTGCTCTGTCAGACGCCCATCCGTTCACCCCGGCAGCCGGCGCTGGGTGGCCCTGACGTTCGCCGTGCTGCACAGTCACCTGTCGGTGGCTCAGGTGAGAAGACGTGGTGGCCGTGGGGCCGTTTCGCTGGGTCGAGCCTCTGAGGAGAGTAGGAACATGGTTGAGCTCAGGCGTTGGTGGGAGAATCTTCAGCTTTAGCTGATGATAAACAGCTGTTTTATTGCTGTAAGATTTGGTTTCACTGCCATTTGTAGAAATTTTACGATCAGATTAATGATTAAGTCTTGTTTTTGCTTTTTTCATCTTAATATATTTTTTCCCATAGACTCTTTTTGCCGAAATATCCTATAATAAGTGCAGTGTCTTTATGGACATATTACATTTCATGTACTAAAGTGATGTACAATTTTCTTTAAGAAGAAAACAGCACTAGAAACAGGAAGCAGTTTTAACGTGAAGTAGATGTTCACTTCAAGAAAGTTATGAATGAGGTTTATCTATTTATTATTTATTGAAGTTGGTCCTGAACTTTGTAAATGATACTTAACAGCAGATGTAAAATCAACCCCAGAGACAAATGAAAGGACCAATATTAAAGCAGCTCTGGAGTCGTCATTAGGTTTGTTTTTAAACTTTTTAAGCTAACTGTTCTCCAGCTCCCGTCTCTGTGCTGAGCTGAAGCCAAACACTTCCTGGACCTCTCACACAGAGACAGAAAAACAAAATCTGACTCTGGACGCCAAACAGAGCGGAACCATGTAGAAGCCCCCTTTAACTTCACCGTGTCTTGGCGTTGGCAGCTGCTGCTGGAGGCCGGGGCCGACGTGGAGGGGGGGGCCCTGCTGGACGCTCAGGAGAGCTCCGCTGAGACGCCACTGCAGTTGGCCGCCGCCGCAGGTAGGTACCATGTTAGCGGGGGCATTAAAGCGCCCGTCGAAGCGGGAAACAAAGTGATGACGCTGAAACTCGGACTCTTCCCAGGTCATTATGAGATGGTGAGTCTGCTGCTCACCCACGGAGCAGACCCCCTGCTCAGGGTGCATCATGGGAATTCGCTGACTTCGCCACTGTATGAAGATATGAACTGCCTCAGCTACGCGGCAGCGCACGGACACAGGTGACACATTTAGTTTCTATAACTGCCTTTTGGAACTTTTCATTTAAAAAATGTTTTCATTGTCAAATAAAAATCCTGGAACACAACGTATACTGTCTTCTTCTTCTTCTCCCTCCATCTTCGTCTTCTCCTGCTTTTTCCACATCTTTTTTTGCTTCTTTTTCTTCCTTCGCTTCTTCTTCTTCTGCATATTTCTTCTTTTACTTTTTCCTCTTCTTCTTCCTCCTCCTCCTCCTCCAGGAATGTTCTCAGGAGGTTGCTGCTGCAGCCCCAGCACCGGAAGGAGGACATCCTCTCTCTGGAGGAGATCCTGGCTGAAGGGGTGGCAGAGAGGGAGCGAGAGGAGCAGGAGGAGCAGGAGGAGCGGGAGGAGCGGAGGAGCAGGAGGAGCAGGAGGAGCAGGGGGAGCAGGAGGAGCAGGGGGAGCAGGAGGAGCAGGGGGAGCAGGGGGAGCAGGACGAGCAGGAGGAGCAGGAGGAGCAGGAGGAGCAGGAGGAGCAGGAGGAGCAGGAGGAGCAGGAGGAGCAGGAGGAGCAGGAGGAGCAGAGGGAGCAGGAGGAGCAGGAGGAGCAGGGGGAGCAGAAGGAGCAGAAGGAGCAGGAGGAGCAGGAGGAGCAGGAGGAGCAGGAGGAGCAGGAGGAGCAGTAGGAGCAGGAGGAGCAGGAGGAGCAGGAGGAGCAGAAGGAGCAGGAGGAGCAGGAGGAGCAGGAGGAGCAGGAGGAGCAGGAGGAGCAGAAGGAGCAGAAGGAGCAGGAGGAGCAGGACGAGCAGGAGGAGCAGGAGGAGCAGGAGGAGCAGGAGGAGCAGGAGGAGCAGGAGGAGCAGGAGGAGCAGGAGGAGCAGGAGGAGCAGGAGGAGCAGGAGGAGCAGGAGGAGCAGGAGGAGCAGGAGGAGCAGGAGGAGCAGGAGGAGCAGGAGGAGCAGGAGGAGCAGGAGGAGCAGGAGGAGCAGGAGGAGCAGGAGGAGCAGGAGGAGCAGGAGGAGCAGGAGGAGCAGGAGGAGCAGGAGGAGCAGGAGGAGCAGGAGGAGCAGGAGGAGCAGGAGGAGCAGGAGGAGCAGGAGGAGCAGGAGGAGCAGGAGGAGCAGGAGGAGCAGGAGGAGCAGGAGGAGCAGGAGGAGCAGGAGGAGCAGGAGGAGCAGGAGGAGCAGGAGGAGCAGGAGGAGCAGGAGGAGCAGGAGGAGCAGGAGGAGCAGGAGGAGCAGGAGGAGCAGGAGGAGCAGGAGGAGCAGGAGGAGCAGGAGGAGCAGGAGGAGCAGGAGGAGCAGGAGGAGCAGGAGGAGCAGGAGGAGCAGGAGGAGCAGGAGGAGCAGGAGGAGCAGGAGGAGCAGGAGGAGCAGGAGGAGCAGGAGGAGCAGGAGGAGCAGGAGGAGCAGGAGGAGCAGGAGGAGCAGGAGGAGCAGGAGGAGCAGGAGGAGCAGGAGGAGCAGGAGGAGCAGGAGGAGCAGGAGGAGCAGGAGGAGCAGGAGGAGCAGGAGGAGCAGGAGGAGCAGGAGGAGCAGGAGGAGCAGGAGGAGCAGGAGGAGCAGGAGGAGCAGGAGGAGCAGGAGGAGCAGGAGGAGCAGGAGGAGCAGGAGGAGCAGGAGGAGCAGGAGGAGCAGGAGGAGCAGGAGGAGCAGGAGGAGCAGGAGGAGCAGGAGGAGCAGGAGGAGCAGGAGGAGCAGGAGGAGCAGGAGGAGCAGGAGGAGCAGGAGGAGCAGGAGGAGCAGGAGGAGCAGGAGGAGCAGGAGGAGCAGGAGGAGCAGGAGGAGCAGGAGGAGCAGGAGGAGCAGGAGGAGCAGGAGGAGCAGGAGGAGCAGGAGGAGCAGGAGGAGCAGGAGGAGCAGGAGGAGCAGGAGGAGCAGGAGGAGCAGGAGGAGCAGGAGGAGCAGGAGGAGCAGGAGGAGCAGGAGGAGCAGAGGGAGCAGGAGGAGCAGGGGGAGCAGAGGGAGCAGGAGGAGCAGGAGGAGCAGGGGGAGCAGAGGGAGCAGGACGAGAAGGGCGAGCAGTATGATCAGGTGGAGCAGGGGGAGCAGGGGGAGCAGGAGGAGCAGGAGGAGCAGGAGGAGCAGGAGGAGCAGGAGGAGCAGGAGGAGCAGGAGGAGCAGGAGGAGCAGGAGGAGCAGGAGGAGCAGGAGGAGCAGGAGGAGCAGGAGGAGCAGACGGAGCAGTAGGATCAGGAGGAGCAGGAGGAGCAGGAGGAGCAGGAGGAGCAGAGGGAACAGAAGGAGCAGGAGGAGCAGGAGGAGCAGGAGGAGCAGGAGGAGCAGGAGGAGCAGGAGGAGCAGGAGGAGCAGGAGGAGCAGGAGGAGCAGGAGGAGCAGGAGGAGCAGGAGGAGCAGAGGGAGCAGAAGGAGCAGAGGGAGCAAGAGGAGCAGAGGGAGCAGGAGGAGCAGAGGGAGCAGGAGGAGCAGAAGGAGCAGAAGGAACAGGAGGAGCAGGAGGAGCAGGAGGAGCAGAGGGAGCAGAAGGAGCAGAGGGAGCAAGTGGAGCAGAGGGAGCAGGAGGAGCAGAGGGAGCAGGAGGAGCAGAAGGAGCAGAAGGAACAGGAGGAGCAGGACGAGCAGGAGGAGCAGGAGGAGCAGGAGGAGCAGGAGGAGCAGGTTTTTCCATGGTTAAGTCTCATCTGAGCTTTACTCAGTGATTATTAATTATGAGCAAAAAACTGCTTTATCTCGGTTAAAACAATGAGATACTCAAATGTTACAAATATGACAAATCAGCAAATTTCCTAGAACCTCGGATTCATTTGATTTTTGCTGCTGTGAAATGGTGACGCTGAAATAATCCTGGCACCAGAATATGCCACAAACCCCCTGAAAATGTGACATAGCCAACAAAGTCCAGCTTCTGCTTCCTGTTCTTGACTGACAGGCAAAGACTAGAAGCTTTGACCAACGTCTTCAGCACAGACATCCAGCGCAGACGCCGCCTGTGTGTCCACCAGTATTTTATGTGTCCAAAGCTGCATCTTCATGGTTTAAACGTCTTTTCTGTCACGAAGCTGTCACAAAGTGTTTTACCTCTGCAGGACTACGTGATGACCAAGAGGCTGGCGGCCGTCTTCTCCCACTGCTACGGCGGCTCCCCAGTCCCTCCCGTCCCCCCGATGGACGTCGCCCTGTCCACACAGCTGGGTAACACGTCGCCGCCGTCCCGGGACTGCCTCGTGTGCTGGTTCTTCATCTCCTGAACTGAACTAAGGATCACGTGGATGTCCTCTGTCCTCAGATATTCAGTTCCTGAACAACCAGGAGATGTCGGATGTGACCTTCGTGGTGGACGGACGTCAGTTCTTCGCACATCGGGTGCTGCTGATGTCAGCGTCTGAACGGTCTGATCTGATCTCTGATCCATATTACTGGCATCATTATCTACCAAAGAGATTTTACTCTCAGCTCACTGTTTTCCTCCTAGTTTTTAATATTATTTTAGTTTATTTCTATGTCTGATTGTACAGTTCCAATTTTTACTGACTTTTATAATTTTTATATGAACGTTGTTGGCATCATTTTGAAGAAAAGTGTTGTCGTATCACTGAGGGGCTGACAGAGGGTTCGTGAGAAAACCTCTCAGAAGATGCCTTATTTTTACAAACATCTACAACAGTAATACGTATTTTTAATACTGCGATGTAGCAAACAGGCTTTAACTCTAAATGACGCCAGTGTTTTCTCATTTTAATAATGACTTGTGTGTTTACGTCCCTTCAGGTTTCGGCGGCTGCTCAGCGATTCCCCTGACGACGTCATCCACATCAGTCACATGACCTATGGCACATTCCAGGTGGGACGCCGATTCACCTCATGGTGTTGATGTGACCGAGGACGGTTGATGAAGACCATGTGTGCGTGTCTTTTTGCTCCGCGAACGATGATGAAGAGTGTGTGTTTGTCTTTGCAGACGATGATGAAGTCTCTGTACTGCGGAGGGACCGAGGGACTGACTGTCTCGCCATCCGAAGCCACGAGGGTAAAAATCACTCACCCACCTCCCGCTGAAGTCGTGTCTCAGTCGGGGATGTGGCAGAAAGAAAAACGCCGCTGGAAGAAGCGGCTCAATGCTATCGAGAAAGATTAAAAAGCATCAGAGAATCTCGCATCTCGTCTTGTCCGAGTCTCGTATGTAGTTTAGTCTCAAAGGTTTAGTTTGTAGTGGGGACGGACGCCCGGAGCCAAAACTTCATGTATGATTTTACACTGTGCGTCACGGAAGTTAATATTCATTTAGATTAAATGATAAAAATTCTGACCGGAAAAAGACAAACTTATAAATAAAGAAATATCATAGTGCTTGTAAACTGCGCAAAGCTGTGAGAGAAACAAAAGTCAGCAAAGGACGTTCACAGAGTTAATAACTGTGATCTGGCTGAGCGGCTGTTTTCCTTCTCATCTTAATGTCCTCGGCAGAATTTCCGTTGGACAGGGGGGTTTTCAGATGTTTCTGGGCTTGTTTTGCAGCTGCTGCCAGTGGCCGATTTCTTCCAGCTCCGAGCTCTGCAGAGATGCTGCGAGATGAAGCTGTCACAGAGTTTGGGCCTGGACGACGCGGTCAGCATCTACCGGGCCGCCAAGGTACGGAAACGCACCCCGAAACTGAGAAAACCGGGAGGGAAGATGATGTAGAAAACACTCCAGGCACAGTTATCTTGGCCTGGACTTCGGTGTGTCTGTATAAATCTGGAATAGGTTTGCTTTGTTTAATTTTAATCTTCATTGGTTTTTTGTTTTTTTTGATTTCAATTGAGAAGTGAGGTTAATATTTCATTTTATGGGTCCTGACACCAATATGTTATTTAACGGAAAAGGGTAAAATTCCTTTGGAAATCATAAGCTGTTTGTTTTTGCAACACAGCCTGAACTTTATATGGAATTAATACCAAACGACATAGTTTCCTAAAATGAAACTTCCACGGAAATTATTAGGAAATTACCCTTAAAATAAAACTCCGTTTCAAATACCACATTCGGACTGTTAACTGGTTCTGGTTTGGGTTCAGTTTGTTACATATACACTCTATGCAGCGGTTTTGTTCCAAAATTCCTGAAAAATCACATTTTGGAGACACATGGAAACCGCTTTGTTCCTTATTTGATTCTAATTTGGGAGCTTTTCTTGGCTAAACAAGCAAATTCTAGTCATAAATAAACGTCTGCCTCGTCACATTGTTGAACTCAGGTTCATGGAACCATCACGTACGTTTTTTTCGTCTCAGCTCCACGGAGCAGCGGAACTCTGCCGGTTCTGTGAAGGGTTCTTCCTGCAGAACATGGATTGGCTCCTGGACCGTGAGGACTTCCACCGCCTGCTGCTGGGTGGCGTTGGCCCGGGGACGGGCTCCCGGGACCAGGACCCACCACCGGTCCTCTTGAGGGACCTGGAGGCTGCGCTGGTCCAGAGATTGTACGGCCTCCACCCTACGTGTCGGGAGTAGAAACCGCCTCAGGTGCCCGGCCGAGTTCGGCCACACTGGTATGTGTGCTCGGGAAACGTAGCCATGAACTGTGTCGTTAGTCGACTTAGGGAGAACATGTCAGTGTAGAGGAGTAATGGACGAGAACGTCCTCATTCCTCCCATTTATCGATCTTGACACACGTGAACATTTCTGCACCTGGGAGGATTCTGGATCGATGATGAAGAGAACTAAACGCAGATCGCTGCGGTTATTGATCAAGTCATTTACTCCAGTGGTTGTTTGACTGTTGGACTCGTGAGCTTTGACTGAGGGGACAATTGACCAATGATTGACAACAACTAACTGTTCATTGCTGCATTGCTGTTTCACTCGTGCCTGGGCCAGACGAGATAAAAGTAAACTCTATAAGAATGTACTAAAACAAAGCTTTTGTCAAAACTTATGTATAATGTATAAATCCCTTGAAGAGCAGCGTCAGTGTCCCGTTAACCTGATTCCTGGCACATCAGTCCTCACTGAACATTCCCGAAACAGATATATCTCCTTTCCCCCACTATCAGAATCACCAAACCGTATTTTTAGCTCTTCAATGTTACCGACCAATGAGGATTCTGGTGGACTGAAATGAAATCAGATTTAATTTGGCTGAAGCTTCATGTCTGAGGAGGTTGAAAACTTCGAGCCGAGTTGTTTTAAACCAGTCGTCCTGTAAACTGGCTCAATACCGGAGCAGGGTAGAGCTGCTTAGCAGAAAAGGTCTGAGGATGAAGATTATGTAATGTTACTGCAAACACAGAACTAGTCTGATTACTAAATAAAAAATAATAATGAAAACGCTGTATATTTTGTTGCACCTGTAAGTTACTGTAGTTAACTTTTGTATTTGGACTTTTTTTAATTGTCGTCTTTTTTGATTTTACAGTGATTCACTAAGATGAAATTTTCCCCCTAAAACTAATTTAAAGGTTGGCTTCACCCAAATCACTAATAAAAACAAAAGCAGCGATGGAGGTATCTGGTCATTTAAATAGTTGGATTCAATTAGCAAAAATCTGCCTCTGAAATTTCACCAAAATAGCTGAGGACAGAGAATCTAGTTTGTAGTAGAGAATTAAAAATCACATTTAGTAAATAAAACAACAAAGTCAATGTCACTCTGGACAGTCGACATCCACAGGACGCAGAGTTTTCAGGGCAGGACAAAGCTGCATCCAGAACTGCTCCCACAGTTTTTCTAACCCAACTCTTGACCTCTGAGGCAAAGCTAGGTTAGCACCATAGCTAGTGCGCTAGTTAGCTTGGCACGCTAATATCAGTGGCTAAAGTTAAAGGCTCAGACAAACAGTTTGATCCATTTCTGAAATATTTCTCTTACCAGAGCTACACTTGTTCAGCCTCAGCGCCCTGGCAGATCTAGAGTTCGAGAGACCGGCGGAGCCTAGCGCCTAATGCTATGCTATGGCTACAAGGTCGCTCTACGTGGGGGGGGGGGCATAAAGTATCATTGTGGATTCTTCAGATTCTGAGCTGAGAACAGTTTGTTGAATCTGACTTAATTTAAACAGGAGGATCCTCATCCAAGAACGTTCCCATCCACTTCACATGACTGACGTTCCTCAGGAAGATGCTTCCTGCTGCCGTCTGAAGGGATTTAAACGTAAATCCTCCTCAGCTGCATGTAGATAATCGAGTCTCAGCATGTAAAAAATGTATATATTTCTGGGAATAAACATCTTAACCCCCCCAAAAAATATAAATAAATAGGAGCGTCGCACACAAACACAAGCTCCAAAGTCAACAGATTTATTTCCTTTAGCACTGAAGTTGTTCACAGTAACATCACAAGGGAATACATTGCCAGTGGTTTATCCTGCTCAGTAGTAGCGCTCCGTGCTCCCGAGTCCAGTCCATGTTCTCCGGATTCCCACAGTAGAAAAACAAAAGAGAGGAGAAGCCGACAATGAGAAGGTATTGCTTTAGGTTTTTTTGTTTTTTTTCCTCTCCGATGACCCGGCGCCCAAGCGGGCCGGTCTGAGCCGGCGGCCCCGATCGCCAGCGAGGCCCCGCTCCGAGAGAACGAATGAGGATGAACGCGTTGCACGGTTACTGCGTGGCGCACAGTAATCAAAAAAAGAAGAAGAAGAAGGAGGGAGAGGGCAGGAGGACGGCGAAGGAAATCAAAAATGTACCGAAAAAACAAAGCAAAAGGCAAAGAAAAACATACGCACGTAAAGAACATAAATATATAAATAAGGGGAGAGATAAAAGGGGAGAACAATTCCAACGACGACATGCAAAGAAAAGACGAATGCTGAACATGCAAGCGACCGTACGAGGTCAAAGCTGAGAGCAGGAATCCCCTCGGTTTTTCTTTTTTTTTAAATAAGCTTGTCAGTAAACTTGGCTTATTTACAGAATGGAGTGTTTGGTGAGATCTGAGTCAGCACACACACACACACACACACGCACACACACACACACACACACACACACACATGGGGGGGGCGCAGAAAGAGGCGACGATTATCAACAAAAGGGTCTGTTCCTCTCAAAGAGGCTACGTCTACATTCTTAAATTACCGTAAAATCATTTTTTTCCAAACATATATTACAAAGGTTTCCTCTTGACGTTCGAAAGCGCGGGGGGGGGGGTGCAAAAAAAAAAAACAGGAGCTGATGCTCACAAACGCTTCCGGGTTTCCTCTTGATCGAATAACTTAGATATGACAAAAAAATTTCCTTAAATAAGAAACATTCTCTACATCTTTTCATATAAATAACGGAGAATAAATTAATGATGACGGCAACAACAAAAAAATAATGACAAAATACAATAAAGTACAAAAATATACACAGCAGTTCAATGTTCTGTCTGAAACCTGCAGATAATTCAAAAGGAACCTGAACAGGAAAACTAATAATTAAAATCATTTTTAAAAAATGACATGGTGTAACTGAACCCAAATCTGTTTAACTTGTCAAAAGTGCAATAGGGGACGTTTGACCGCTGAGGCCTGGTAACACCAGAGACAAACGGCGAGGAAATGTGACGACGAGCTGAACTAAAACTTTTCAAACTTCTCTCGTCGATCGATTAGTCTATGAAATGTTGAAATTGTGGGACGAAAATGGGCTTCACAGTATCTCACAGCGACGTCGTCCAAAAATCATAAAATATTGAGTTCACTGACAAATACGGAAAAAAAAATCTGCAAGTCAAATTAGTTGGATAAAGTCAGATAAAGTTTGTGGAAATTTTCCTCGAAACGATTAATTCCTGCCGATCGACTAATGGTTCACATCAACTTTGATTCATAGATTTTATTAAAAAGAAGTTTGTGAACAAAACTGCTAGAACTCTGTCAACCCCCCCCCGATCACATGAACACGGCTGACGTGCTGGTGTGACCAGGCCTCTGCAGGACGACAAACCAAAATATGGCAACTCTAAAATGAAAAGAACAAAACTTAGAAAAAAACAATAAGGTCACAACTACACTCTTTGTACATTACAGAACATTATTTAGTCTGTACAACAGAATAAATCATTCATTTATGTAGCCCCCCCCCACCAACCCACCACCCCGCCCCCCACATATCATACTTTTATGGGCGACCTTGTGACGGCGGGAACACCCCCCCCACATTTTTTTTTTCACCGAAAATGCCGGAGTGAGGTGGAAAATCCTGACGAAAAAAGAAACTACAATCCGGCGCTCATCCGTCCGTCTCCACCTTCCTCCATTTCCTGTTCCTTTTAGTCAGCGTGTGCAAGTCTTTACATCCCGTGATGACGTCATGTCCGTGTCGAGGAGGACGTACGGTCTGTGTTTCATATTATGTACATGTGGGAGGAATAGAAGAAAGACAAAGAGTGGACAGGGACGGGGATTTGGGGGGGGGGGGCATGTGGACTGACAAACATCACTGTCTTAAGGCTTTTTTTTTTCCTTTTATACAAATCTTCTGAGACGTCTCTGTTTGGTCTGGTGGGACCGAGTGGACTCTACTGATGCGGCCGGAGGAAGGACTCGAAGATGGAGGTGGGGGGGGGCGGGCAAGAAGGAAGGAAGGAAGGAAGGAAGGAGGGAAGGGAAGAAGTCGGGGGGGGGGGGTCCTCTGTCTTTTTCTTCAGTGTCTCGGACTCTCTTGGTGGTGGCGGGCTGCGATCTCCGAGAGCCCGCCGACGGGCTAATAGTTATTACTGATGATCCCTGGTGGCAGAGACAAGTCAAGCCGTCACACATGTGAGGAGGACACCACACACCCACCGAAAACCCACCCCCCACCGCCCATCCCACCCCCTCCCCCCAGGACACAGGGAGGGACAGAAGGGGACGACAAAAGCTACATTTGCTACTTACTGTAAAATACTGATAAACTTTTAGACTGAGAGCCATTCCCGTTATACAGTACAAAATTTATAGGCAAAAAGTAGATATTTCATCTTTTTTGTTTGTTTGTTTTTGTTTTTGTTTTGACTCCTAACTAAAGGGTAACGTTAGCAGCTCCTCTGTCATTCTGGTTTCAACGACCCCAACCCCACTTTCCCTCTACTCATGCACAGCTACCGCTCCTTAAGGTTGTTCCTGTGTCCTGCTGCCGGCGGCCGTCTTTGTTTTGTCTTTGCCGGGGGGGCATTTAGAGTCATTGGGCGGGGGCTGGTTGGGCTTGCTGCCGGGGGCATGCTTGGCGGGGGAGCTAGGCGTGGCGGGGGAGCCGGGGGGGTGGGACGCTTGGATGTTCTTCTCGTCTGAAAAAAGCTGTTTAATTACGTCAAAGAAGTTACTCAACGGGCTGCCTACACAGATGGGAAGAAAAGAAAAAGAAAAAACAGAGAGAGAGAGAGAGAGAACAAACAACAGATGAGCAATGGGGTTAAACGTGAGGAGAGGAGGTGGAGGTGGTGATGGAGGGACCAGGAGGAGGAGGAGGAGGAGAAAAGGAGACTCTTCAGCCAGGGAACGTGGACGAGGAGGTGAAGGTTCATTCGGGCCAGAGGAAGGAAAGACGGCCCCGGAAATACAGGTGAGATAGTTTAATATTTCAGTGTTTTAATAGTGATTGTTTTTTTGTAATTTTCTACTGGTTATCGGTATCAACAGTGTCGGCCTCAGAGTCTCGGTTTCTCCTGCTGGGGGAGAACTGTCAGGAGCCTTGGAAGATGTTTCAGGAACCGTTCAGAACCACAGAAGAACAAGAGGTGCCTTTACCTTCAGGCAGAAAATACAAAGATCATTTCAAACCTGCTTTTTACCGAGAAATAGTTTTAATTTTTTTATCTGAGAGTTAAACCTGTCTCGTGTTTTTTTTTTCACCAGGTTGAACTTCAGATTTCTTTAATTCACACAGTAGTAAAAAAGTGATGGACAAGGGACGATACAAGCTCGATTCTTTATGTCACTATTTCCGTGGAACTTTCCATGCGTTTATACAAATAATTCCTGGTGATATAAGTCATTTAATTATGATCACATACAAGAAGGCTTTAGAACTGACATCTAACCTGTCAGTCAAGACTTCCAAACAAAGATCCTGCGTCTGCATCTTCTTTCAAATTCACCAAATATCAGCTGAATAATCAATAATCAACTTTATTACCGTTGTTTCAATCCTTCCTGGTTGGGAAACAACCAATAGCATGCAGTTCTTTTATGTTACCGAGGAAGTTTTTTTAGTAAAGTGTACTGAAGCTGAACAATTGAATATGAAGTAAATGGAAAGAAAACAAATGAAGGCGGATTCGCTCCAGTTGGTGAAAAACATTAAAAATGTTCACCTTGAGACAAATGTTCAGTTTTAACCTGAAGTTGTGTGACTTCGCCTGAATGTAGAGAAATCAGGGAAAAGAAACTCAGTCCTCGGTTAAAATCCTAAAAGATCGCTCGGTTTTTTTTTTGGTTAAAAACCTCCAAAGTTTCTATTAATATTTGTTAATTTCCTCTAGTTTTTCACTGCAGGAGTCTCTTCACTTGTTTTGCTGAATTTCAGAGTTTGTTTTCTATCCGAACGTCTTCCAAAGCCCCCGTCAACTCTCTGTCACATCAACACCCACCACAACAACAGCGACGACAACAACAGCGACGACAACAACAGCGACGACAACAGCAACAGCAACAGCGACAGTGACCGTCAGTTGGGACGGAGGCTCTTTGGTCAGTGCTTCAGAACGTGAGTCATGAGTCTGAACATGCAGCAGTGCAGCACAGTACACACATTAATACAGTCACTTATCAGTCCTCAGACGGTGCGACCCCCCAGCGGTAGAACATCCTGTGGGCCTCAGGGTTGAGGCCGGTCAATCAGTCACTTACCATTGTTCCTCCCCAACAACAACAACAACAACAACAATAGTGAAATGTGCCTTTGTGGTGCCTGATGTTTTTGCTCCGGTGATTTAAACATGGAAGGGTTTTTTTGGGGGGGGGGGGTCAACCCAGTATCAAGCATCACCATGCAGAGAGTTACTGATGTCAGTAAGGAGCTGCACGCACACACACACACACACACACACACACACACACACACACACACACACACACACACACACACACACACACACATTTACACACTCACTCAATGAACTGCATCTGTCTTATCAAGCCACTGGAATAAGATGCCGCTGAGCAAAAGGTCCATGAGGCCACGATCCACATGGGGGAAAATACTGTGTTTACTTTACCACCCAGGAGCAGATTAAAAAATATATACAGAAATATTATCTGCTCTCTTGTCTTGTTGGGACTGAAGTGATTAATCGATTAGTTGACCGACAAAAAAAATCAACTAGGGACTATTGTTGTGATCAGTTAACTGTTTTTCAAGCAAAAATGATAAAACAATGATGCTTCTCTTTTTAATTCACATTGAATATCTCTAGGTTTTTTTTTTTTTTAAGGAAACATTTTTCAGACCAAGAACTACTCGATAAAAATGATAAAATAATCAGCAGATTCACAGATGATGAAAAAACCTTATTTAGAACTGTAGTGTGAACCTCCCCTCAAGGACCACTCACTGGCTTTTATCAAAAGCTTTTCACCGTGCTATGGTGCATCAGTGGTGTTGGCGTTCATTTCATTTCTTGAGGATTATTTTTACAAACCGATCAGCTCACCCGACACGGACGCCTGGAGGTTGCGGCGCAGAGATTTGGGATGTTTGTACGACTCGGTGACCTGTAGTTACCGGAAACACCCTCCCCGGCGAAGACTTTAGCGCGAGTCTTCACAAACCTACAAATTATAGCTTTTTTGTGACAACACACGTATGTTTGCCGTAGTTTGGACGCCACTGGGCAAATTATGTTCAGAAATCAAAAGTAACAGAGTATTAACATTTGCAGGAAGAGTCGTTTTTAATGTCTGTTTGTTGCAGGAGGTGTATTTACTACTTTTCACTTCAAAAGTATGAAATATAACATTTTTACAGATGTGCCAAAACTTCTGCAAGCAGCTATAGCTCATAAAGTGGAGACAAGATCTTTGGTCGACTTCTGAACAGAACAGTCATTCTCTCCAGAGGATGAAACCTACTTTAGTTCCTTTAGTGACACCTTCAGGTGGAAAAGTCTATTAACAATTGTAGATTTATAGAGTAAAATGAAAATTACTACAAGCATTCCTGCTCCCAAGAGGACGAACCTTTCCTCTAGCGCCACCCGCTCAGATCGAACTTTACATTTCTGGCTCCTCTAAGGATCCGGAAACAATAAATTAGATTTTTTGACTTTTTTTTTGTCCTCTAGGATGGAGACGATGCAGCCTTGAGGGTCTTTAGAAAAAAAACAAAACCAGGACTAAAGTGTTGTTTATCTTCAAAAAGGAAAAGGAAGAAGAATCTGGTATTTTCTCAACGAAAGAAGAACAGAAGATTTTTTTCCCCAAATTCAAATGACTAGTTAAGATGATTTGCATTTGCTCTCTCTCTCTCTCTCTCTCTCTCTCTCTCACACACACACACACACACACACGTGTTAGTGCAAACAGTTTGCGTTGGTGACAGCCTCCGGGACGTTGCCGGTGTGTGTTAAAAGCCAGAGTTAAGGTGTTTCTTGCAGGGGGGCGAGGGGGGGTCCCCCGTCGCTCTGGGTCTTACCACGCTTGGAGGATTTACCGGGCAAAGCGGCGGAGCGCTGAGAGCCATCTGAGAGCAGAGGACAGTGTCAGAAACCCCCTCCGACTAGCCGAGCCCGCCCCCCCACCCATATCTCAGGCACTTCGCCGACAGTCGGCTGACGTCGTCACCGACCGTCACCGACCGTCATACTGAACCTCTGCTCGGTACAAGTTGAAACTCCAGACACTCGGATGTTCAGCTCCGTTCCCAGAGTTTCCTTCTATCCTCCATCTTTTATGTCCTATGTTTCTGTCATTTTTAGCTCTGGCGGATTTGTCAACAGGTCAAAGAGGGAAATTTACCGACTCAGCATCTCATGCTGATCCACTGAGCTGCTTTTGGGTTATAAAGAGTCGTTCACAGTCAGTTACATTGAGGAATTATGGGCCACATGTCCTGTTTAAGGTGGAAAGTCTGACTGTAACGAGTTTCGGTTAAAGGTGGATGAGCTACTCGTGTTGGCATCTATGTTTGAATGATATGTGGTTTTTTTTTTCCACAAAATTAATCTGTTCTCTCGTAAGTTTCCTTAAAAAAGTCTTTCTTCATCCAGGGGATTCAGGCTCCTGGAACTGATGTGAACCACCGGAGACCAAGACCAAGACCCATCACTATGTCAAGCTGTTTTGAACTTTGTTTAACTACTAAGGTTGGAGCCACCTGCTGTCAGCTCTATTTAGGCTCCGTTACCGTTGATGTCGATTTGTTCAGGGGCTGCCACGAAAAAAACGTAGGATTTCAACAACGCCTGATCCAGGACCTACACCGGATCCGAGACTTGTAGTCAAAATCCAGTTAGACGCATCTGGGCTAAGGTTGGACCAGTATCAGCGCAAGTCTGGTACCTGGGTTGATGGGAAGAGTTTAGCAGGGAGACTCTGGGAAACAGAACATCCACTGTGGCAGAGATTTCTCTTCAAAATCCATCCGCCACCACCTTTACACACGTTTGAGCCAAAACCCTCAAACACACAAACACACACACAGAAGGTCATCAGGGTCCCAGGTTCTGTAGAGCTGTAGGTGTTTAGTGAGATTTATCCGACACATGCAAGGTTGTCTGGTTTCGATCGCCGAGAGACCGGCGAACACAGCCACGTGTTCCGAGTGTGTTCGCGCCCCGAGTTTCTCGCCATGATGGACGGCGTAGAGCATGCGATTGGTTTTTCTCATCAGCACCAGAACCATCATCAGCTCGTCCAGAACCGTCCGCACACGCAGAGTTTGACCCCCGGCGACGGTCCGGCTCAGCCCCGGCAGCGGCGGAGGCCGACGGTTCTACTCCTGAGCCCAGGCCCAGGGGCCGGCGGGTCAAACCGGCGGTGTGTGTGGTTCCGGGTCGGGCCTTTTGTTCGGCATGCGGGTAAATTCAGTCCGTCCAGGGTGAAGCTGAGGATGAGGAGAAGCAGTGGGGGGGGCAGGCCAGTGTAAGAGGAGAGAGACAGGATGGACAGACAGGTACGTAGGCAGAGATGTGGGTTATTGGCACATCCACATGGCGGGGGGGGGGGGGGGTGTCGTGTTTACAGTGCCTGATAACAGTTCCCATCTGTGGCAGTGACTGGTTTTCGTGGTTTACTGGTCTTACTGGTCTCACTGGTCTCACTGGTGCATTGTGGTGAAGTGATAGTTTGGATTTTTTTTTTTTTGGACGTGGTCCTGGAGCTGGAGACTTTCCGGCCGGAGCAGGTCTCCTACCCTGCTCAGGTTTCATTGTAGTTATAGAGGATAGAGGACTGGTTGGGGGGTTGTTATCAGTCCTTTTTCTTGCGCCCCCTCCCTCCCCCTCCATCGTGCTCTGTCAAAGATGTTACAAAAATCTCTAATATTTAAAACCCTCTCCCTGACACGAATTATTAAAAACCTGAACACTATCTGTGAGATACACTTTAAATGGGCGTCGAGTCGAGCGTCCATTAACATTACGCCAACGTCGGGACGTTTCCTGTGGTTGTCTAACTCTACAGAGCCCCGCCGCCTTCACAATAAGAGCCCTTAACTGTGATACTCATATGGGAAGTGAAGCGTCAGCATCAGCGGTACCTTCACACAGTATCTTTAATGTACCGCAGCAGATGAATGAAACCGTCTATGAGCCTCTGTCTATATTTTTAAAATGGGAATAAACAGTGTCTGCTCTTTGACACATTAACAGCTATAAATCTGGTCTTTCCGGATGCACTGGCACTTTGTTTCAGTTTCAGTTTTTGTTTCACTTCGGGGTTCAGACAAGAATTACTTGGTAAAACAGGATTTTTTTTTTGCTGCAGTTTTTGTTGTTTAGAAAGAAAAAAGAAAAAAAAATCCAAACTACTTGCAGGCTTTAGATCTGGTTACCTGCAGTGGGTGACTGGATTTCTCCCAATAACATGAGAGTGTGTGGAAGTGTGTGTGGAAGTGTGTGTGGATGCGTTGTAGTTACTGTGCTTCACCACCAGAGGGGACCATTATCAAGGAAATAACCACATACAACAACAGGGAAAACTACAGCGTCACACTAACAAAACAGAACTAACAAGGACGACTGGAGAACAAACAGCCACTCCTTCTTTTCTTCCATAGTTTTCTTTTTAAATCCATCCGTCAATAGGCAGCCACAAAAAAATCCAATCATATCAGAGTTTCTGGGTTTAGACGTTTAACGTGATCAATATTAAAATAAACCAAACAAAAACGCTAATAATGACAAATGTTCTCTGGAACCTTCATGTTTTCTCCCTGTGCAGTTGTGTAAACATCCTGGAGCCTGAGCGACTGTTTTTCTGCTGAGTCAGACCCCTGGCGAGGGGGGGGGGCAGAGACCGAGGGGCCGAAGGCTGAGGGGCCGAGGGGCCGAGGGGCCAGCTGCCATCTGCGGAGGACAGACGACGGTTTGATGTACTGCAGCAATGATCGGCCCCACATCTAGAGTTCAGTGAATAATGTGACCATATACTTTGTGTGTGAGTGTCTGTGTGCGTGCACGCCATGGTATGTGGCAGGGACATGCACGTGGAGATGCCTTGTGCTAAAAGCATTGTGCCGAAGCCGAAGCCGAGCCGGTCCGAGCTGAGGTGGCGCCGCGGGCGTGGCTGTGCTGTGAGAAGTGCCAGGATGCCGGGGGGGGGGGGCTGTGAGGGGGGGGGGGGGCATAGGCGTGGTCGAGGGCGGGTGGCGAGGGACTGGACTTACCGGACATCTGGGACTGGATCCCGGGCTGGTCGTTGGTGCTGAGCAGCTGAGCCTGGATGGTCTCCACCACGCGCTTGAAACGTCGGCTGGGACCTGGCGGGGAAACAGCAGAGTCTGGTTACAATGCAACAAGAATTCAGCACCTGAGAGCAGAGACACCGCTACAGGTACGAGTCAAAATACCGGGCGACAGCACGAGTCCCTCAGGAGTCGGACTCAGCCGATCGGCTGATTTGTTCACGCTGTAAACAGTCTTTTACCGTTGGAGGCGGAGAAAGTGCTGGTGGCTTTATTCTCTGCAGTTTTATAAAAAGACAACAAAAAACCCCAAACAAAACAAACAAACATGGTTTAACGTGATGAGGCGGAGCCTTGAGTTTCAGCGGACGTTCTCCAGCCCCGAACCGACGGCGGGTTCTCGTTGTGACGGTGGATCCAGCCGCAGGAACCTGAGATGAACTTATCAGCTTTGTCCGTTCGTCCATTGTCTGCCACTTATAAGTGTCCAGGGCACATTATTGTCTTAAATTCTATCAGGAATTATTATATCATACTGATGGAAAATAATGAAACATTTGATATGATGATAAATAATTCTAGTGCTTATCTTCCTTTCACTGCTTCCACAGGCGTGATCATGAAACGTTTAAAAGTTTAATTCTATGTGGAATCAAAACAATCTTATAAAGTCTGAAATTTAATTTCGAGGAACCAGAAGAAACCCTGATTCAGTCCAGTGGTTCCCAGCCTTGGGCTTGCGGCCCTCTGGTGGGTCACTAAATAAACCCAAGGGGTCGTGAGATGATTCATGGGAGAGGAAGGAAGATGAAACAAATTTCTGATTCACTGATCTGTTTTCAGTTTTTGGAATTTTTTATTTGCTATTGATGAAATGTTAATCATTAATTCATAATTTTACCTCTTTGAGCGTCGGTCAGTTATTTAAATGAAACCGTGTGAGAAGTTCAGATGGAAAATGTCTCTGATGCACCTGAAAACACCTCAGACATCAACTATACAGTGAAAGGTTTGGAACCACCAGCTCACTCTTCAACAGTTTTTTATAAACTTAGATCTCATGGTTTTTTTTTTATTTAAAATCTAAATCTGAAAAAACTAGTAACTAAAGATGTTAAATACATTCAGTTAAGTAAAAAAAGTCTTTATACTTTCCTCTGAAAAGTGTCGGAGTAGAAGTTTAAAGTAGCTTGAAATGGAAAAACTCAAAGTAACAAGGCAATAAGATAAATTTGTTTTTCATCCTAAGAGAATCACCTGTAATGTGACTGGATCTGATCCCAATTTAATTTAATGATAATAATAACGATTATATACATTGACACAAGATATTAACACATAGGGAGACTTGACGGAACAAAACATGCATTAAAGGATTAGTCCAACATTTTGCAAATTTTTTTTTATCCCCTTCCTATCAGAGAGTCAGATGAGAAGTTCGGTACCAGGCTCATATCTGTCTGTTAAACATGAAACTGGAACCAGGAGACAGTTAGCTTAGCATAAAGACTGGAAACAAATGGAAACAGTTAGCTTAGCTTAGCATAAAGACTGGAAACACAGAATCTTGCTCTGTCTGCTGACCAGCATCTCTAAAGCTTCACTGACAGAAATAAAGAACAAGGTGTTACAGTGAAAAAGTTCCTGCTGTTTACAACAGTTTCCAAGAACCCTGAAGATTTTTATTTTACAACAATATAAAACGGAGAAGATCAGAGAAGCTGGAAACCGGCGACTAAGTGGCTTTTTCACTCCATTAATGAACCAGTAAATCATTTTAAAAATAGTTGTCAGTCTTTTTTCTCTCCATCAACCAAATGACTATTTGACTAAAATCAGTTAAGCCTGACTTATCTATAACCTTTATCCCGGAGTTCAACACTTCTACTGGTCGGTGACCCGACATGAGGCTTCGGCAGGTTCAGGGTCATGTGCACATTCCGGCGGGTTTACAGGTGCGTGTCCAGGTGCGTTTACCTGAGAGCAGGGTGAAGGTGACGGAGTAGATGCCATTCTCCTTGGTGGCGCTGGTGCTCTCGGTGTAGGTGATGTCCACCTGGAACTTCACGGGCTTCTGGAAAACCGTGGGACCGGCCGTGGACTTGTACTCTGCCCGGAAACTGGTCTGGGAGATGACGCTGTGGCTCAGGCTGGGGATCTGGGGGGGGGGGGGGGGGTGAACAGGCTCTGAGTCAGCAGGGACTCAAACAAACAGCTTCTGCATCGGATGAGATGAGACGGCAGCGTGGACGTAAGACGAAGAGACAGCGGCAGACGGAGACTGTGAAGTGGACGCGTCACATCTGATCACGTCGACCAGATGTGGACACACTTCAGTCTGCTGCAGACACAACAGGAAAACATCTGCTCTGCCAACCGCAGCATTCTGACTTTTCTAAACGAGGAAGACAACTGAAGGACTCGGCCTTACAGCGTCGCCTTCATCGGTTTTAAGGCTCGAAAAACTGTGACAGAAACCAGACAGAGGCGGAAAAACCAGAGAAAACAGCCTGAGCTGCTCTAAATAATGAGAGGATTCATCAGTGGAGGAGGAGGAGGAGGAGGAGGAGGAGGAAGAGGAGATCAGATGATCGGAAGAAGAAGGAGAGAAACTCACGGAGAGGAAGGCGTGGACGATGTCGGCCTTTATGGAGCTCAGGGGTTTGTCTCTGATCACGATGAAGATCTGCTCCTCTTTCTCCAGGTTGATGAAGTTACCGAACCATGACTTCTTGGCCAGTCTGGGGAGAGGGAGACATCACGGGTTAAAACCGGAGCTTGACTCAGAACTGGACTCAAAACAAGGTTAAAACCGGAGCCGGACTCAGAACCGGACTCAAAACGGGGTTAAAACCAGAGCTGGACTCAGAAGTGGGCTCAGAACAGATAATATATAATATCTGCATTTTTTAATCCTACTATGGTTCTACAGACAGAGTTAGACACCAGATGTTTTCACAGAGAAAAAGACAAAAAATGGGGGGTAACTTATGTTTGTTCTGTAAACAGAGAAAGTTTATAGAATAATGCTCACGCTGAAATTTAGCTGAACAGCATCACTGCTACTTGTCTACAACAACGAGAATAATCCCGTTCTAACCAGTGAGACCAAACCAACCAAATTTCTAATATAAAAATCCCTTCATGTAAGAGTTACAACCACTGAGCTACAGTAAAAGAAGCTAGAATTTAAGTTTAGATTTTAAATGTGTTTTAAATTATATGTGGGCAACATAAATTATAAATTAAAAAAATCATATTTGATAAACACACTTCAAGGTAAAATGAAATTTTCACGGCATGAGTGGTGGCGTGTGTGTGTGTGTGTGTGTGGCACTGTGTTACTTACTCTGGGGAAGAGTCGGGGGTGAGGCTGGACATGTCCTCCTGGGTGGGAACTGTGGACACAAGCAGAGGTCAAAGGTCACCAGAGTCACACAGGTGAGATCCCCCTGAGATCCTGCTGCCTTCACGCGTGTTTTGTAGACACCGCTGTCTTAGAGTCACCTCTGTTGCTCGTTTTTTTTTTTCAGATTCAATAAAAACTTTATTGACGCGTCATTGTAGGTGAGACCGTTTGGCCTCGTGTCTTGGTTCAGTTCGTCGGGAAGGATTTCGCAATCAAAGTAGCAACAGGAAGACGAGCTGAGCTAAAGGAAAAAAAGGAAATAAAGGGTGAACTTCCCACTTCCTGTAATGAGATCGTTATTCCGTGTGCGACATGGCTGCCGCTGTTGCTGCCGCCGCCGGCAGTTCCTCATGATGAGGCTGCAGCAGGTGAAGCGGATCTAAAGACGACCAATGGCAGCACGGCGGTGATTTGCGTTCACCCCCCCCCCCCCTCCCTCCCCCGAGCTACAAGAATGCACTTATCTGCATAAACACACTCGGTGCTGAATCGATTATCATAAGGATGATGAATCATACACATAAGTCTCATTTAATCCCCCCTTACCTTGCATTTTCCTACGGTGGAAGCGTGGCGAGCCCAGGAAGCTGTTCTTGATGGAGTTGAGGCGTGTTCTCCAGGGCATGCCGCCGATGGAGGGGCTGGGCGGGGGCGTCGGGCTGGGCGTCCCGGCCGGGCTGTCCTTGGGCGTGTGCACTGGGGTGCCCTTGGGGGTGGGGAGAGGGCTCCCTCTTGGGGAGGGGTGAGGGGTCACCTGCGTGATGGGGACACATTTGCCGTTGTGGTCAGGGTGGAGGTGGTGGCGGCGGAGGGGCGACATAGGAGGCACCGGGGAGAGAGGGATGGACAGCTTGGGGGGGACGGTCAGGGGAGGGTGGCGCCTCACCCGGGGGCTGTTGGGGATGCAGGGAGCCAGAGGCGTGCTGGGCGTGGAGGGCTCAGATTTGGGGGTCGTGGGGGTCTGGGCCGAGTTGGGGAGCGGGTTCGACCTGGTGGTCTGCAGGGGCTTCTCGGACACTTTGGGCTTGGCGGGGAGGGTCTGCGTGCGGGGGTGCATGAGGGGGGACCCCATCTTTGGCTGGTAGGAGTTGGGGGTGCGGGGCCCCACCCCGTTGAGGCGGACCTCGGCGGAGTGGGTGGGGCTGCAGTTGGGGGACTGACACAGGTCTGGGGACTGGGGCGGGATGAAGAACCGGCGATTGGGCTGCGATTGGTCATGACATGACGGCAGGGTCGGCCAATGAGACGGCAGCAAGGCCACAGCCAGAGGAACAGCATGGCCCAGTAAAGGGTCATTCCCCAAAAAAAGAACCAAAAAAAAAAAACAAAAAACCCACAGCAGGAAAAATATAAAAAACGGAGCGTGGCAGATGGGTGGAGAGGTGGAGCAGGCAGGAAGTGGTGAGAGTGCAAGAAAGAAAAAAAAACAGAACATGCGATTAGCACAGTGATCAGCCAATCAGGAGGCAGCAGTGGAGCATTCATGTAGCATTAACAGTAGGGATGCACCGAGATTAAACCCTGACGTGGAAGAACCCGGACTCAGATGCAGATCGTCTGGTCGGCTCCATTTGACAGGTCCCAGAATTTTCGTTACACCAACGACAGGTTATTTTCTGAGCTTTTGATCTTTGTTTTTCTCTGTTTCACAATGGAATTTGGTGAAAGAAGTTGAGCAATGTGGTAAGAAACTTTTTTTCAAAGATTCAATAATTAAAGATGAGGAATTATTTGCGTTTTTTTTTTTTTAACTTCTGCACTTGAATAAAAACTGGCATGTGCACAGTTTTCTGTGTATTTTTAGGACTCAAGATGCAAATTTAAAAAAGTCAATTATGTTTCATTTTATTAGAATATATTCATTTCATTATGCAGCCTATACAGCCGTCTGTGCTTAATCTAGCCTACATTATTCCACCGTTAAGGAAGTGGGTGTATGACGATCAGGGGCCACCAGTGTTAATCACAGGAAAATGCTACGTTTCATTTAGCTTCCGAAAACTTCAGTGCATCCCTATTCAACCAGCGAGTGAACCAGCTCGAAAAAAGCTAACACCTTTAGCTTCACCCTCCACCGGCTGGGGGGGGCGAGCGGCCAGAGTTGCATGCACGGTGCTGATGCACGATGCCGTGGGATGAATGAGCGGATCGGCTGATTGGCCGAGTCCGAGCGGCGAGCGGAGCCGTCGGACCCGCCGGCCTCTCCTCAGGGCAGCTGCTGGTTTACAGGTGATCCTTTCATGTTGAGTCGATGAACAGGAAACAGTGGGTGTGTGTGTGTGTTTGTGTGTGTGTAGGAGTTTCAACACCGGAATCACAAACCTCACCTACACACACTCTTGTCTCCTGTAGCAGATCAAGTTACAGGCTTCATGCAAGAACCGCTCAAAGGAAGATTCATTTTTCAGTGACACATTTGATTTAATGATTTAAGGGAAAAAAACGAAACTTTGTCAGTAGAATTTTCTCCTTAGACAAAATAAATGTGTGAGCATGCCGCTTTATCATACGTCCTATTTTTCCACAGGAGGAGGAAACACACTCTGACTGAAAATGCCCAAAGAGCAACACCTGATGTCACCTGATGCCCGAAGCGTCAGTTGGAGGCCCAAGGAACCGCCGACGCCACAAAGTCGCTGCTTTTCTCAAGAGCCGAAGCGAAAATGGTGGGAAATAGGACACTGGATTATTAACGCATCATTAAAGGTTGATGCGGATTATAAAAATGAATAAATAACACGTAAACTTCAAGTCCAACTTTACTGAAAAGTGTGTTTTATTAACAGCCTCTGTCTGTTCCTGAGATCTGGGGCCTCCTTCCTGGACGCACCTTCAGGGCTCAGCGACACTGCGACCGGTTTGGAACGTGGGAGTGATAGAAGATCGAGAATCTTTAACAAGGCGACAGAAGTGATTTCTGCAGCAGATTATTTTTCCTACTTTTTAAAACACCAAGGAGGAATCTTTACTCTTCGCTCGAGGTTGCAGGCTGAACTTCACTTCAATGCCACCCTTCTTGGTGCCAAACGGCTCCTTTGCTTCCATCCCGTCATGGTTCTGCGATGAAAAGGCAACAACAGCTAAAATGATAGTTAAGTTGGGACTTAAATCTCTGATTGTCTTGATTTAAACTCACTGCTTTGATCAAACCTGACGAACTCACGTGTCCTCGTCATCGTGAACACGAGCGATTTACCACAAGTTTGTTTTGTGTAACGTGGTTTGATGAATCTGACTTGACCCGTTCAACCTTCACTGAAAAAAAAAAAAAGGTTCGGAAAGAAGTTCGGGAAAACGTTCTCGCACGAGGCCTCAGTCACTTTCATTCAATACTTTTTAAACAATCCATCGAGAACCAGGAGCCTCAGACTAAAATCTGCCTCCTCTTCAGTTTGAGCTCAGATAAGCAGATCATAATTTGCCTTGGAGAACAAAACAAGGACATTCTGTCTGAAAAAATTAGTTTTCTTGCACCTTCGCAGCAGAGTGGTTGTCTGATGACACCTTGCGTGTCCTTGCTGAGGGTTTGGTTTTTAAGGGAATACACGACTCAGCCGGAATGGAGGCTTCACGTGTCGCCCTCCCTGCTTCGTCTCTGCTGCCGAGACACCGTCCCACGCGGACACCAATCGCCGGATCTCGTCCGTGGGCCGCCGCTTGGCCTCCGGCGGGTTCGGCTCCGATCCGTCTAGGGTGACGGGGGGATGGCGACGTACGGCGGGGACCCGGCCCAACGCCGGTGAGGTCGGACCAGGGCCTTGACGAGAGGATGAATGGCGGCTGCCTGATTCTCTCTGCTCTGACAGCGTCCATATCTCTATCATGAAAAATCCCGTAACGGTCGGAGATAAAATGAAATTTTTGTTTTTTTCTGACATAAAAAGTCAGAGTAATGAAGCCTCGGCCTGTGGAAATCCATAGAGAAACCAAAGGACAAACCCAACCCTTGATAGTTTTATAAGCTCTACATTTATGACATTTATAATCACGTCAGCCTGTGAGTTGTGTCACCAGCTGCAGAAGCTGAATGAGTCTGGAGTTTTTTTTCTGGACAATCAAGAGTGTAAAATATATTTTTTTTAAAAAAGTAAAAACCAACTTGTCCACATTAAATTTAAATTCCTGCTCAGTAAACAACTACAACTATATCAGACAGATTATGGATCATAATTTGGTCACATGCATTGAGGAGTCAGTGTTTTATTCTTATTGTTCAGATCTTTAGACTCTCAAACTGATACTTTATTATTAGACCTTTTTATTTGTACTCTGTTGTTATACTTTAGTTTTTTTTTCAATTAAAGGCTTTTAAAATACAGCCAGGTGCCTGTTTACCGCAACATGACCAGGCTGGACAACATAACAGAGACATTCAGTATAAATGAGCAGAACCACACTGTGAAACACCAACGGAACATTAGAACCTTCATGACAGGAGGATCAATGCAGCACGGTGGCAGTAGTTTTATCCAGGTGTTCCTAATAAACTGGCCACTGAGAGTATGACGGGCTAAGTTTTACCTTAACATCCACTTTTTTCACTGGTAACAGAGGCAAAGGGTAAAAGTTATTAAACTATAAGTTGTGAGATCAACTCTGACCCTCCAGACTTGCCATAGGTTCTCCTGCATTCATTTTGTGTAAAATATTTAAGCTGCTTTTTTTCTTTCTCTCTTTCCTCCAATAATTTAATCCTGATAATTTTGTTTAACTGGTAATTTTTTTACAGCTGGCTTTGTTAATCTATTATAATCTGACTAATCTAATCTAATGGACTACTGATGTTGGCAAGTTAAAAAATATCACAACCAGAAGGAGCGATGCCAAACCCACAAAAAAAGGACCTGGATTATTACATGATAGTAGATGTTGAAATTTTAATGTAAAAATAAGCTTTTCTGTCTGTTACAATAATAAATAAGTCATTTAAAGGTAAAACAACGAACCTCAGATTTACCATCAGTTTGTTACAGAGTCCATTTGGGATTAAAGGATAATTCTGATGATTTTCTATGTTTTTTTATCTCGTTGTCACCACAATAACCAATTAACTGACAGGCTACTAACAACGGTTATTGTGAGTGTATCCTCATTCATCTGAGCTTCAGTTTATTTAGACTCAGTTACTCACACACACACACACACACACACACACACCTTCACACACAAAAACACACCTTCCTGCAGCCACTAATACTCACTACAGCACCTAATGTTGATTATACCGCCATAGAAAACAGTCCCTGACAAACTCACTGTTTCCTCCCATGTGTTCGATTAAAACTAAACAGTGAGCAGCTGTTTTAGCATTTAAAAAAAAAAGAAACTATATTTGTGAGGAGGTTTTAAAGTTTCACGTCTCCAGTGGGAACCAATGAGCTCGGAGCTGAGAGACAAAGACAGAAGAGGGAAGGTGTTGAGAGACGGACGAACCCACCGTTTGTTTCGGTGTTTTCAGGAATTTTTTCTAACGTTTCCTACATTTCCACATCTGTTTTCTCTGCGCCTGTAACTCTAATTATGATGAGGTCGCCCTGGTGCATATGAGCTGCCGACAGGAGGCCGCAGAGCGGCGCCCCTGTGTGAACGTAGCAGCACACCGGCGGGGCCGGCCGCTGAAGTGCATTGTGGGAAACCGGTGGGTGCGGTGGGAGGGGACGGACACTTACCCGGGGACTGCTGAGAGGACTGGTGGACAGGCCCGAGGACGCCCCGCTGATCGAGCGCGACCTAAACACACACAGAGAAAAACACTCGCAAAATCAGATCAATACGGCAAAAAATAAACACACACACACACACACACACACACACACACACACACACACACACACACACACACAAGCCCTGGGCCTATAAAACCAGCTGAACCTCGCTCTGAGCAGATCTGACCTCAGGCTGAGAGAAGTGGAGGAGAGTGAATCAGATGAGGACAAATCACCAGAAAACTCGTGTGTGTGTTTGTGTGTGTGTGTGAGTGAGTGAGTGTGTTTGTGTGTGTGTGTGAGTGAGTGAGTGAGTGTGTTTGTGTGTGTGTGAGTGAGTGAGTGAGTGTGTTTGTGTGTGTGTGAGTGAGTGAGGGTGTGTGTGTGTGTGTGTTGTGTACAGTGTCTGTGGTCTGAAGATTATTGGACGTTTATCACGTCTTCTCTCCGTTTCTACTGTTCCTCTCAGTCCTAAATAAAACTGCTGCTTATGTGAACTGTACAGTGACTTAGTCCGTTGCTATGGTTACAGATTTTAACCAGATGATGAGTGATGAGCCAATTGGTGAATGAGATTAACATTTAGTCCGACCAAGTTTTGCTGCACAGATTTAAAACGGGAGCAACTTTCTCATAAGTTAATGGTTTTTATTCCTTGCTTTTGTTTTTTTTTTCCTCTGATATGGGTTTTGGTGGATAGTTCAGGGGAAATCGGACACGAGAGTTTCAGGCCACCGAAGCGTTAGACAGTGAAAACAAAACGGAGTCAGCATCACCTTGGTAAACTCCGGCGCGATGTCGAGGATTTAACGTTTCGCTCGTCGACATTCTAGCAGAGACGCCTGAACAACAACGTCTTGCGCTGGTCTCCGCGGCTGGAGAACACGGAATCCGCATCGTGTTTTTAAGCTTAATGTAAAGTGTCCAGTAGGCGATTTGACCTGCTGGTGGACAGATCAGATACTGCAGCATTGTAGCATCACACACAAACACACATGAACACACACGAACACACACACACACAGCCACTGAAAAATTCATTAGCACCGTTTCTCTTTTCTTCTCTTCATGAGCTTTTCCATTTTTCATTTATGTGTCATTAACTTTTCATATCTCCTCCTATTCTCTTTCTCCTTTTTGCCCAAATACCCCCCAACACACACTCTTTTACCAAAACCCACACGCTCCTGCTGATGTCTTTGAAGACTTTGGGATTTAATTACCCATAGACAATTTGGCTTTGTTGGAAGTGAAAAATGAAAACAGTAAATCATACTTAAATATGCCTGACACCCTCCCCCATCACCCCAACTCCCAACACACACAGACACACACACACACACTTTACACTCACACTCACAGACCAACATAAAGAAGGGATAACATATCTGGCTTTAAATTCACTTTCTCGCGACTACATTGTCATGATATGAGACAATTTCGCTCCTTTTTCAGCTCCAACGCCTGATAGTTCTCAGAGGTAATGGTGGTATTTTTGTTCCTTCTCATATTATTTCCATTATTTCCATTACTCCCCATTTCCTGCCTCTTTTTATCTCCAAAAAAACCCCATCAAGAGGTTGTTATAAAAAAAAAATGGAGTCTGTGCCTCTTTGAGCATCTTCACTCTACAAACGAATGGAAAACACTGACGTCTGCACGATGTAAAAAAAACAAAAAACATCGTATCAACGCCACAGTTATAGATATAGTGCAAACAGGTATATGGATATAAAAGAGCCTCTAAGAGTAACAATAAAATTTTATAAATGTAGAATAATAAAAATATATACAAAGAGATGGAAAGAAGTGAAGTTTCTCTCTTTCTTATGAAGTTTGTCCTGCAACATTGGACATTTTTGAATGTAGTCTTCAGACCTGGACCTGACATCAGCCAGGTAGCTACCGCGGCTCCGTCTGAAGTTAAGGAAAGAGTCTAACACCGGAAAAGGCCCTGAACGATACCGGGACCCCGAACGACTACGGGACCCCCAAACGACACCGCGAACCTTGAACGACACCGGGAACCTTGAACGACACAGGAACCCCCGAACGACACCGGAACCCCGAACGACACCGGGACCCCCGAACGACAACGGGTACCTTGAACGACACCGGAACCGCGAACGACACCAGGAACCCTGAACGACACCGGAACCCCTGAACGACACCGGGACCCCCGAACGACACCGGGAACCTTGAACGACACAGGAACCCCGAACGATACCGGGACCCCCGAACGACAACGGGTACCTTGAACGACACCGGAACCCCGAACGACACTGGAACCCCTGAACGACACCGGGACCCCCGAACGACAACGGGTACCTTGAACGACACCGGAACCCCGAACGACACCGGGACCCCTGAACGACACCAGGACCCCCAAACAAACTACAACGGGAACCTTGAACGACACCGGAACCCCGAACGACACTGGGGAACCTTGAACCTGAAGCGGCTAAATGGGAAACTTATCCATTCTTCATTATATCATTCACACCTTGTTCTGTTCCCTCTCTGAAGAAAGGCCTCAGGTAGGTCATGGCATCTGTTCTGTTCTGAGAACGTAAAAACGTAAAAAGAAAAATGAGTAGCCACAGTTTCCTGGGGAATATAATCTGTGTGGGAACCTCCAGTCCTCCTCTGAGATAAACCCACCACCACCCGGGTCCGACTTGGTCCAGCTCTCATCTTATTCTAAGCGGGATGTGAATCTAAGTCTGTAAGAGCTGACGTTTCTGGAACAGATCATCGCCGGTGATGAGTCAGGATACCGACTGTATTGACTGGCTCAACCGATGCCGCCAACTGGCGACGAGACTCCGTGCCCACCAACACTTCGAGAAGGAGCCGCCGTTCAGTTGCAGCTGGTCAGTCGCAACACCAACCCGGTCCCTGATAGGGAAGCCGGCGCCGGTTCGTCTCTGAAAAAACCTGAGAGAATTAATTCGCGGCTCATCACCGGCGGCGTGGATCAGAGAGGAGAGAGAGAGGGGTGAGAGAGAGAGAGAACGTCAACAGGGATAATTTTATGCATCTGCCCAATTAGATGATGGGGGAGATAAAGGATGATTCGGGGGGAGCGGAGGCCTCGTCTCCTTCACCGGTTTGTGCTGCCTCTGAATTTCCTGGCAATTAATTTACACTAATCTCCGTCAAGGCCTCGCATCCGTCGGAACGCTGCGCTGAGGTCAGCCACGCGGGATTTGGGGCGGGGGGCGGGGTACTTAAAAAAAAAATCACGCCTCCCCACGTTCAACTGAAAAAAAATAAACAGACCAAACAGGCTAAGTACAAACACATAGAAACACAAACACAACAATACACACACACTGACAATGGAGAGCGGAGGTGGGGGAGGAAGCCAAAATGTTGACCTCAAAATTCTCCTGGCCCCCCAGGAACTGGGGGGGGGGGGGGGTAACGTCAAAGAGGAAGTGGGTGTAAAGAGGGAGAATGTGCCATTTTTCCAAATTCACAGATTAGATCTTTCTCTCCTCCTTTGTCTAAAACCAGCAAAATGCACAAAGACGCAGATGTTTCAGGATCCATCTCGGGCCACGTTCATGCCAAACCTGACCATAAATCCGACATGAACCAGATTCAGCAGACACAGATTTAGGTCTAGGAGTCATGGCGACATTAGGCCAGCGGTCTCCAGCCCGGAGGTCGCGAGAGAAACGTTCCTGACACACACAAATCATGTTCTCCGGACGCCAGGCGCTAGAAACAGATATTCAGGACTATGCACCGTGAAAGAGCAAAACCTGCTGAGATGTTAAAACCCTTGGAACCAGACTGACGAGGGCCTCTTACCTGTGCTGCTTTAAAGGGCTACATGGAAATTATGCATTGGGATGTCTCATCTGCGATTGGTGAAGAAACACCTGATTATTTGGCGGCTCCATAATCCAGATACCACCGGGTCGCTGCTCTGCAATTGGACGGCAAGAAGGGACACAGCGGCCATTTTTATCTCTGTCGAATGGTGACGGAGCAGGGAGAAGTCAACGAAGCAGATCGCGTCGCCTCGTAGAAAACAGCAAGACACCTTTTAGCAAGTGTCAGGACCTGAGCGTCCGGATGGGATAAAACTAACGCTGTAAACCGATTGTTTGCACAGAGACGGTGCCGCAAAATCGCCATCCCGTCGAGTTTTCTCTGTTAATGAGCTGCTGAGCCCTGACTCTGTTATTTTCTCAATAAAGGTTCAAAACTCTGTTAGCGCACTGGTAGAAATTCCGCTTGTTTCTAATGTAAAATCAGCCAGTTCCCACAGAACGGAGGTGACATTTTAACTAACAATACAAGACACTGGAAGTGGCTGTAAGTTGGTCTCCGACATATTTTTAGTGGGTTTTTTTTTTGGAAAGTCCTGATTTTTTGCAGCACGTTTGTTTGTTTCGTATTGTTTCCTTTTTTTATGTCAGAAGGGATAAAAATGTAAACAGATTTCCTGGGGTCTGTTAATGGAGAGAGACTCTTCAGGTAAAAACCACGGGCTATGTTAAAAAGTGAAAGACAAAGACGTGTGAAGAACTTTGACAGAAAAACCAGAGTCATGGATGGAAACAAGAACAAAGGAAGGAAATGGAGGCGACGCCACGTACAAACTGAAGAAATGAGACGAAGGGAGCAGACCAATACCTTTCCTCCTTGCCGCAGTTAGCGTTTGTGATATCCAAGCTTTTACTGAAAACAGATTTGCTAAAAAAAAAAGGGGGGGGGGGCAGACAGAAAACAAAAAATCAGGAGACAGACAGAGAGGCAGTCACATAAGGGGAATCTTGATTTCCAACATGCAGCAGTCAGAAAACGAACCGACAAAGGCTTGTAACAGATTTAGCACCGTGAGTTAAAAAAAAGTAAAATAAAATCACCATGAAACAAAGAGCAACGTGAAAACCTTGTTCATGCGCTGATTTAGGCAAAAAAAGAGGAAGAAAGGAAGAAGAAAGGAACCACGAGGAGAAGCTCATTCACAGGTCACGCTTGAGTTAGCGGGACATTGAACGCACCCCCTCGCTGTCAGGACATGGTAGGCGTTCGCCCCTGGGGGGCGCCGGTCGCTACGCCCTCTGCGCTGCCACTGCGACGGATAAAGCGAACCCGATCTCGGGGCGAACGGGGGCAGAGGTTCGGGCCTGGTAATCAGGAGGCGCGGAATCGTTTGTTTGTTCGTTTTTTTCCTACTTCAGCTCCAAACCTCAGACGAAGCGAAAGGAATCGGTTCGTCTTCAGCCTGATCTGTGTCGATAGATGAGACACGATGCAGTGAAACGCTTTTTAACTGCCACGATCTCAAAGAGTAAAACTGATCCAGGGCAACAGGAAAAAACGGCCTGGTTCTGTTTTGTAGCTGGACTATCAGGTTATGAAGTGGGAGGAGCCTGTGTCCAGTCAAGGCTCCGAAGCTTTTATAACAGCAACATTTTGAGGCAGAACCTCTGTGAAAACGGCCTCAACTTCCTGCCCGGCTAGAAGAACCAAGCTAACGAACCAGCTCTGAGGCGCACGGGTCCATTTTCTGGTGAGACCACGTTTTCTTTTCACGATGTAACAACACTATAGGTTTACATAACCATTGTTTTAATTATATCAGTTCCTTTCCTCAGATATTATTTAAATTTCCACATGTTACTCTGGTGGAGAGCTGTTTCTAATTTTATTCGTTCTTCTCATAACTTTATCCTTATTTTATCTGCTACATTCTCATTGTTTTTGTTTTTGCCTTTAACTTTGTTTTAAAGCTGCTCTTATGACTGTTTCATGAACTGTTTTAACTATTATAATCTCTTTCCTCAGATATTATCGGTTTTCTCAGCTGTTGGTTTGGTGGACGGCTGTGAAAACCACAATACCCATGAGCCCTCAGCCGTCATTGCTCTGGAAAAGGGGTCCAGTGAAAGACGATGTGGAGCTGGAACAAAATCAAAAAGCTTCATTTGTGACATTTGGAACTAATTCATCCGTCAAACCAAGAAAAAAATCCGGAAGTAAACTGATTTGACCTGATGAACGTTTTACTCTTTATGATCCGACTGTGCTAAACATCACATTGGCTGTTTCTGTTGCCTGTTTGTGTCTTTGATTTAAAACAGAAATACAGTTTAACGTGAAAGCATAAAGGTTCCGTCTCATCAGTGTCGATCACCATGACCGCGGGGTTTTCCTGCGCCGTCAGCCATCTTTGTCCTGACGCCCTCGACCTGACCGTAACTCAGCGTCTCTACTAGAACCAACGGAAGCGACCCGGGATCAGCTTGGACCTCGGGTCCAGTGGAACGGAAACTTCCGGATGATTGAAGTTTCCGCCGCTTCTGAACCGGCGACACCGACACGACCAGGTTTGTACATAAACTGGTATAAACTGGTTTCAACACGTCAGCTGGGTTCAATGTTAAGATTGAATGAAAAAACGAATAATAAAAGGATAGAACTTCTTCCTGCTTTCATCCAGCTCCAAACATCCCGGAACCGAACTTCTTCTGTCGTCATCCTGCCGAATGCTGGAGCAAGGCAGCTCGTGGCGGCGGCGCTGGAATGCGGTTATTGTTATTATCATTTGTGTTGTTTTTATTCAATCTTTTATTTTAAAGCGAACAGAGCCCCACCCGGCTCGGAGGCACGACGGCTTCCACGTGCTGAAGCCGCTTTAACCGCCGGTCTTCACTTTTATCGATGGGATTTTATCGATTGCATCCTTTTATCTTTCCTGCGTTTTCTTCCTCAGTCTTTTGTTTTATCTTTTATTTAGCGCCTCGCCGTTGCCTGACATCGTTACTGTTGCCTTTATGATCGAACTCTTGCTTCATGTTGTTTTACTTTAATCCTGTTGGTCTTGTTTTTCTTTTTTTTTTTTTTATGAAAGTACTTTGAGAAACTTTTTTCTATGAGTTCATTTTGTGTAATTAGCCTTTCTCATCACTTTTATCTTTTTTTTTAATGCTGCTCTTGTTATTTCTATTACCATTGTTTTTATCATGTTTTTTCATATAAACTGTGGCTATTTATCCTTGTTCTGATTATTTTCTTAGCTCAAGTCATATTTTTATCATTATCATTTGCATCCTGTGCCTGTTTTCTGTCCACTTTATGTCTGTTCTTAATAATGTCTGCTCTTTATTATTATTATTATTATTATTAGAGTAATCATTCATTATTAATATTAGTACTTTACCTCTATGCTGAAAATCATTAAAAATCATTAAAATCAATTTTTCCTCTCAGATAAGAAAAGCGACCATCAACAGTCACAAGCTTATAAGATGGTTTGTTGATCAGGAATCACTGCATTAATCAGCAATAAGGAAAAACTGAAAACACGCGAAATTACAAGGAGACAAACTTTAATAAAATTTTGAGTTTGGTGATTGAATTCAATTTCTTCATTTTAGGCTTTGAGCTGACCCAGCGCGTAGTTTTTACTCATCTATTGTGTGAAGGGTCGTCTGTCGTGTGAGATTTTTCCTGAACTGCTCGTGGTCGCTACGAGGGTTCTTTCACACTAAAGCTACAGGTAATGTCGCGGTCGACGATCAGATGGGCTCTTACTCGACTGAAATAAAATACTGAAACTGCTTCCAATAACAGAGTTAATAACAAGAGAGAAGCAGATTTGTTATAATTAATGAGATTTTACTGTGTAAAGAGGCAGAGAGAATCATGCATTATGCAGAATGTGTCCAGGCTTAGTTCTTGTCTTTACTAAAATTTATTTATATGTGATGTCACATCTGGAAACATCTGGACTCTTGGACACTGACTGTACTAATTCCACCTCTGTCTCTGGTTTCTCGACTGCATGCGCCATGCACACGTTACACAAACAACGCCAACACACCTCAGGGTCGTGAGGGCTGTTTCACTAAACCTCGACAGCGGATCAAGTCGGGATTTCTCTGATATCCTGGCTGAATTCAGCCTTGACTCGGTTTCACGACAGCTGGAGATTTATGCTGTGCTGCTGACCTGGTTCGGACCAGGCTAAGTGCCAGGCTTGGTTGATCCGTTTGCATTAAAGCCAATCAGCATCTGACGCCTGTCAAAAGCCGTCATACTTCATTTCAACGTGGCAACGCCCCCTGGTGGAGTTTAGAACACAGAGCATCAGATCGATAGAAACGTCTGGTTTTTATTAGATCAACGTATTTTTACTGTCTACATCACTTTCAGCAACTTTTATGTCGCTATAGGTTAAAACCATGATACTTCTTTCCTCTGCAACCGTTGTCACAAGTAACAAAACTAACTAAATCTACACAGCTGATGTAGCAAGTACTTATAAGGATAATAATAAGAATAATAACTTCATGGTATGGTAATATATAGCTGATATCGTCAATTAACCCATGAGAACCAATGGTGACACAGGTTTCATAAACCCAAATAGTGGTGAATTAGTGGGACATTTTAATTTTTTCAATTTTTCCCATAATTTTCTTCTACGGAAACGTTAGACTGAGCCATTCTGGGTTAAAACTGCACTGATACGCTGAGTTTCTGTTGTTTCTTCTTCTTTAAACTATTGTGAAATAATGTGATGTTTACGAGGAAGCGAAGCAGATCATTTGACCAGAAACTTGACCGCTGATATAAAGGAGCAAGAAACACACCTGGCTTTGTCAGATGTAAAAAGCCAGGATGAGCAGAGCAGGCTAAGTCAAGCCCGGCTTGTCCTGTCGTCTGCGTTTCCCTCATTCTACTTTTGTGAAACAGCCCTCGGGTCATGCAGTTTTTTCTCAGCCTCCCACCAGAGCTGAGGGAGCGTCCGAAACATGGAGGGCATCCGGGACAACACAGCGAGAGAGAGGGAGGTGTTGTGTATTTAACCGCAGTTCGGTGAAGGAGGGGGGTGGGAAGGCCGTGGGGGGGGGTAGATGAGCCCAGTGGGACGAATGGAGGTTGAACGAAGGGCGACGGAGGGTGCGTGTGACACCAATGACGGACCAGTCTAACTGTGCCTCCGTCCCTCACTTTGCTGAACCGGGGTTAAATACATCACTTATCACAACAATCACCAGTTACACCTCGGAACAGCGGCGGCTCTCTCGGCCGACCCAAATGCGACGGACGCCTTTCGTCCATGCTGGTGCAGACGTCCGACCCTCACCTCTGACCGTGTGTCGCCATGTCGATGGCCCGCCGCACTGGAACCGGGGACCCCCCCTCCGTGACGCTCAGCACCTCCATGGACTTCCTCTCCGGCCTCCGTTTGCCGTGGCGGCTCAGCATGGGCGAGTCCACGCGCTTCCTTGGAGGGTCTGCTGAGCAGGGGCGGGGGGGGGGGGTGTTAAAGGTCAAAGGAGGGGATAACATGAGGAAACCAGTCAGAAATCAAACATATCGCCCCAAGTCACTAGTTTAAGAGAATGTACCTTGTTTTTCAATCTTAACAACCAAGACTCAATTTCATCCATGAGATTATAAATCAAGACACAAAACACTGAAAAGTTGATGCAAAACTTCAATTTGAGGTAAAGATTGGTAATAAATAATATGCTGACAAACATCAGTGGAGAACTCAGCTTTGAGCTCGGTGGCTTAAGGAGGTGTTTGCATGTCTCCGTGTATTTACTGGGAACACTCCACAATCCCACGCTCCCTGAACTACCCGCTGCATTCTCTGTTCTTTGTTCCTCTAAAAACAAAAATCTATTTATGGACCTTCACCAAAAATAGTTTCTTTATTACATCATGGTTTCTTTTTTTTATTAATCTTCCTCTTTCTGCAAAAAACCTTTGCAGTCACGTGTGAATTTAATTTTTTTTTTTAGGATTCTCCCGCCACGGTGGCGGTCGCGGCCCCTTGTCTTTCACGGAGCCCGTCTGGACCTGGCCCTACCGATCTCGTTCCGCGGCGGCAGGTTCTGGTCCTCGTGGCTGGGGTAACGCTCCTTGCGGTCCAGGAGCAGGAAGTAGATCATCTTTTCCTGGTTGTCGCTGGAGAGAAAAGACGGACGGGAGAGTTCGCCGTGAGCCGAGAGCCCGTCGCTTCAGATGCTACATCTTCACAGGACGTTTAAATAGAAGAATTCATCAAAGTGACAATCCCTCCGCTGTCTCATATATATTCCCCCCTCCTCCTCCTCACTTTAATCTGCTTCCTCTGTGGTTTTTTCACCGCCTCTTTCCTCCCTCCACCCCTTCCTCCCCCCTGCTCCTCCTCCTCACTCACTCCTCAGACAGCAGGTCTTTGGTCAGCTTTTCCTTGTCCCTGAAGCAGCCCAGTGAGTGCATGCTCTCCAGAACGTCGGGGTCGATCTCCTCGGCCGAGGCCAGCGTCCTGATGGCCACCTTCCTGGGGACGGGCTGCTCGGGCTCCGGCTCGTTCTTCCCAGCTCTGCAACACAACACGAGAGTCACTGAAAAAGTCCGGTGCTGGAACTGAGCTTCAGCTTTGACGGAAAGTCCAGAGAAATCCAGACCTAAGTTGCCGATAGCAACTTTTTAGATTTTCTTTCGATTCCAATATATGATATGTACAGAGTGGCACCCAGATATATATCACACTTCTACCTCCGTATATTCAGACATACACGAATTCAAAGAAATCTGGAAAAATGGCCTTGTCTAAAAAAACTCAAGGCAAAACAAACTTAAACACAACTAAACAAAAACAACAAGGGACAGAAAGACAAATACTGCAAAAAGGAAAAAGAGAGAAAAATATGCATATATGCTGCAAATATAACATATGTAACATTTATTTTTATTTCTACGTCAAGTCATCACTGTGCCTGGGGAGTCACTGGTGTTTGTTTATGACTCAAAGATGTCTGAATAAAAACAGATGATGGATGATGAGGAACACCCCCCCGAAAAAAAAAAAAAAAAAAAAAAATGGACCCTCATCATCCAAACAACGCTTCAGCCTCAGCACTAGAACCTAAAGGGAGATGAAAACTTTCTATAGGATATACACGAAAAAAATGTTGGATTAACTGTGTTGTCATCCTCTCTCTTTCGGAATGAATGACTCAATTTGCCTTAAAAAAATCTAAATCAGGTTACGGTGGAGCAGGCCTCTGATGAGGTGCGTGGGGGGGGCAGTTCTCCCCAATGAGCAAACAAACAAGGATAATGAATGGAGACGGGAGCGGTGGCGCCGGCGCCGGCACTCGAGCACAACACTCACGCTCTCTAAACGTCCCCAGAGCTTAAAAAGACGAATGTGGCGGCAGACACGTATAAAACAATCCGTATGGAATAAACAAACAGGTTGAATATCTATAGAAAGTGCCCGATTTTGAGCTTCGCCCACATGTGAGGGGATAACAGAAGGAACACGGGATCAATATGGCCGATTGAGGGATAAATTACCCAATTACCAGAGTAATAAAAGGGGTAAATCCAGAAATAAACAAATTTGATTTTTAACCAGACAAAGCAATTCACAGTTAGACAAGGAGAGAAAACAATAATTAATTGAAAGATTAACAGGATAAACCCTCGATGAGGTGTTAACCATCTCTGACTCTACTGACATTAAAGGAGGTAAAAGTGAGTCCCTTTTTAGCTGATTAAGAGCTTTTGAGAAGTCCCTTCCAGAAATTATATGATTTATGACACTTGGATATTTCAATGAAACTGACCTAAGTTGATTTTTTTTCAAACATTCACTTTATTCTTGGTGGTTTTTTTCTTACGAACTATGACCTCATTTGTACCTTTTCAGGTATCTAAAAAGTATACGTGTAAAAAAAAGGGGGGTGAACTGGTGGACAAAGGACACTGCTTCAGTCAGAGGTTGGTTCTTATCTATGCAGTTTTGTCCTATTTTTTATCAATAATAAAAATATTGCACATAAAAGTGAGAGAGATTTAATGTGACACAACTGCTGTAAAGGGTAACTCTACTTATTATAGTTTGGGTTTTACATAGAAAAAAGAAAAAGAAAAAATGAGACCCAAGCTGTAATAAACCATATGAGTCACATCTCATATCGTCAGACGACAGACGACAGACGAGTCATATGCAACGTTTAATACGAGACCAAATATTAGTTTGCTGATTATTTGGTTGAATCTGAATATAATTTCAGGTTATTGAAAGAAATCTGTCTTTTGAACAAGAAAAAAAGAAGTAGTAAAACCATTCAGATCAGAAATCAGGGGCCCTTCAGGGGCCCTTCAGGGGCCATGGATGGTCCTGATGTCTGATCTTTCCTCTGACTCTCTGGACCTAATGGACCTGCTTGGACCTGCTTCTTCTCTGAGAGGTTCCCAGCAGAGATATTTCAAAACCTGGCTCTGATGGGTTCATAATTATAATTATAATCATTAACCTGCACTATCTGCTGATGCATTTTCCTTCTATCATCCCTCTTAATGTGGACATTCAGTCAACAGTCAACAAAAACAGGAACAGGAAAAAACAAAACCAGGACAGGTGGATGTACTTACAGGTACCACGTGTGCTTCTGGATCTGCTCTAACTGTTGGGGAATAAGAGGAGAACATAGACATCAGAGACGCTCATTTAATAATGAAGCAAACAAGACTGGGGGGGGGGGTCCGGTGGGAAGACGTTCTCCAGCATTTGATGTGTTTCTGAATATAACAGGATGTTGGGTCGGTTTCTCATGTTTATCAGGGCTTGAATATCACTGAAGGCTCCACAATTACTAATTTCATGTTCTTGTCCGAGGAGCCTCTGGTTGGTTCAGGGGGTTTATTTCTTTACCTGGTGGGGGCTCGTCTGTGAAAGTAAATTTCAAGCTATGTTATTTACTTACTTTTACTTCCTGAGTCGTGGCCACAAAGGCAACACTTCCATTCGGGCTGCACACAGCCCCCCCCCCCTTAAGAAGCACTCCATTAAATAGATACACTTCTATAACATTTTTCAACCTCATGATGGACAGTTTAAATTAATAAAAAATCTAAATCGATGCAGAGATATCGTCTTTTTTCTTCCACACGTTCTTGTTCTTCTCTGTTGAAACCTGGCGCCTATATTACCCAGGGGGCTAAGTTCACCTCTCTCTATTTATTAGACTTCACAGACCTCCCTCTGGAGACACCAAAGGCTTCATGCAACGGTTTTACATATATGAAATCATACTCCCCAACACCTGGAAGCAGAAAAACCAATCCACTTCCCCTTTAACGCTAAGTTTTAGCTACGTTTGGCTTCAGTTTTCATGACTGGTGCCTGCTGATGTAAGAGCCAGTCAAAGTAAACGAGCAGGGTCATTAGTTCTATTGTTTGTTTACTCTGCTGTGCCTTCGCTCGCTTTGCTTATATGTTTATTTCATGAATGCTGGGAGTCTCTCAGCCCTTCACATGACTGGGAGAAAAGATGCCTTGACCATGACAGACCCGGGTAACTGGACCTGGTGGTCGCTGGACCCGGGGAACAGGTGGAGCTGAGGGTGTCATCCCCAAACCTACGGTCAGATTTTGCTTGGGATTCTTATATAAAGAAAGTAAAGTACAATGTAATAATGGTTATATATATTTATGGCGTTAGATAGGAGGATGCTACAACTGGGAAAATAAGATAACAAGCCCTCGTTCATTAATGAGACATTGAGACGGGCTGTTACACTGGCTCAGTGGTTTAATCTGAGACTACCCAGCTAACCGGGTTTGTGCTCCGGGAGCTGTGGTTCCAGTTTCCTCCCACCAGTCCCAGAGACCCTCAGGTGACGAGAGCTGGCGACTCTAAAAACTGCCCGTGGTGGGAACTTGAGTGTGTGAAAATATTTCAATGTGGGTTTTCTGTTTGAGGGTATCTGTGAAACAGGAAGTCCAGTTCGAAGGCAGGGCGATGTTGCCAAAAACAACTCCGCTACAAAAAGTAGCGAAAACCACATCATCTTATCTGCGCTTTGTTATTTTTGTAATGTTTCTATTCTGAGACCAAACAAATCCTTGGCCTGAGATGAAAAAGATTTTATTCAGAAGCACAGTAGCTGCAGGGCCAGTCATGGTGCAGTCCTGCTAATTTTAGCCCCAGCTGTCCCTAAAGGCAACAGCCCAGACCAGTGAAAATGCAAAGTGAGCAGGGGTCCCCTGACAGACGACTTCAGCCCCCTTTTGTTCTACGGCCGAGGGTGGGTGGGTGGGTGGGATTTGTGCCGTTGCTTACTGTGAGCCTCTTGCTGGCGTCCACTTCGATCATTCCCCTCAGGAGGTTCTGACAGTCTGGGGGGATGAAGTGAGGCATGTGGAAGACGCCCAGCTTCACCTTCTCCAAGAGGTTCCTCAGGTTGTCGTCGTCGAAGGGGAGGGCGCCCTGGGACAAGCCGGGGGGAGAGGAGACGCCATCAGGACACAGGGACGCCATAAACCGACACATTAACACTTCTTCAGTTTAAAAGGCTGCGCAAGTCTACAAGACTACCAACTACGGTGTTGTCCTTACTCTGATCAATGTTTTCAGCTACATTTCCACCATCAAACATACAGTATGTTGAAGAAGAGCTCTGTGACCTGACTTTCAGTAGGATTTAAACGGATATGACTCGGTTGAGGACATACAGTGTGTCATCATGGTGACAACAAGAATGGCTATAATAACCTTAAAGGTTAAAGTTGTGGACCAGTCATCGATAAAAGTAACAACTATGGTTGGTTTGAGAAACGCGTGAAATTCTTGTGCTTTGTGGACCCGTCCATCAAATCCCAACCTTCCTCCTGACCTGGACTTAGTGTCACCTGACTTCCCCCTATGCTCCCGTCATAATGACTATGGCCACAAGAGGGTCGCAAAACAATAAATCATAACTATCAGTCCTAATAAGCTGCTGTATTGATGACCTATAGGCTTGTTTTTTTTCAGGCAGGACTGCCTTTAATGGGTTAAAGATTAAGCCTGGTGCTGGAGGATCGGCAAAATGGTTGCTAAGAACTTTATAATTATGCTTCTTGGGAGCATCAATCGACCACAAATCTCACAGACATCTGGCCAGAAGTTTCCAAGACCCTCCCATGGACCAAATGTGGATCATAAGGAAATTCTTGATAGGGGTTCCACTGGGGACTCCGAATATCTATCATAATTTCCTTGGCAATATGGCCGGCAGTCCCGGAGAGATCTGAAAAGCCGGCAGTGAAATCGAAACTGCACAACTGGCAGGTTTGAAAAACACAAGCTGCCTCTGTGCCGGCTCACACAATGCACTGCGCTGACATCCTCCCGTCGCCATGCAAATGGCCTGTCAGGTGCTCACTGAGAGATAATGTGGACTCTGACAAGGGGGATGGCCGCAGGCGGTTCGCGAGAGACATCAGTCGTCCGGAGCCGTGGATGAAGAGGCAGGTTGTACCGCGGCCAGGCCGGCGCCGCCCCTGCCGGCGCGCTCAGAGACGCCATGACTGATGCCGTTGCCCCCTTGCCGAGGACGAGCAGGACGGAGCCAAATGGCCCCTGACGCCGCGTGGGTAATCACGAACCACGCGAGCGGGGAGATTCGTCTTCGTATGACGACTGTGTTATACGCTGAGTCTTAATCGGGGGAGGAACACGCATGCAGGCAGGCTACGCACAAACAAACGCGGTCATCTGCTCGGCTCTCCGACGACTCACTTGTCACTGTCGCGTTACGGAGCCGCCGACGTGAAAAGCCTTTGTTGTGTGATGTGAATTTTTATGTGACTGCGCTGTGCAGCGGCCTGAATGACACGGGTCCCGCTCATCTGATTCACACGCAACGCAAAGCTGCCATTCAGATATTTAAAGGGAAACCATGCAACAATTTAGAGGGGAGAGGACTATGCACTGGAGGGCTCGTGTTTCTAGCCAACGGTTGTTGAGATGTGGCTAAAAATGACCTATAATTTGCTTTTTTCCCTTTTTTATCCTTGTCAATGTATTTAGCATTTCGCTGGAATGATAATTAAGAATGAAAATTGGTCACATTCACCTTTGAACGGGTCAGAACCATGGAGGAGGTCCTCCAGTGCCCATGCAGGACTTTTCACCCCGTAATCCATCCTCTTTTACAGCTTTTTTCATGGCTGACCATGAGTCAGATTAAAACCGTGACGAAGGCAGGTTATGAAGCAGGAGAGTTTTACTTCTGTACTCTTTAATTCATAATGTGGCTTCAGTTTCTGCCTGGGGCGCAATGAGTTTCCAGCATCTCATCTATAATTTATCCTGACCTGGTGTAACCCCCGGACTTGGGGTTCGAAAAACACCCGTCTCGTGTAAGACTTGCAGCATCCGACCGTCTTCCCTCACGCACAGGACTAAGAAAAACAGCAGGTTTAAAGGCAGTTCTGCAGATCATGGGTTGCCTTTGACGGTGACCTTCAGCGTTAACAATACCACCAGGTCCTGTCCAAAAGTGTATTTGATTGTTAACCTTTAATTCCCGGGACAAGTGCTGTTGTCAGGTCATTCATTTTGAGTTGAAACATTTCACTGACCTTTCTCTTCACCTTGGATATTCTGCTGGGATTCACTGCCTCCCAAATAAAGGGTTCATTCAGCACAAATATTTGCCTCGGGAACAAAACTAACCCCCCCGCAATGCTGCATCAAACATGGAGAGTGAACAGGTTTTCATTGTCAGCATATTTTGTACAGTCACCCTAGCGGTGGCAAGGTCTGACAGACCGATCAGTCCAGTCCTCCAGCTGTGTGGAAAGATCGGCTTTCGTTAAGATCACTTAAAATTTCGGAGATTCCCTGCTGAAAAGGTTGGGGAACAACTCAATGTCAAGAATCCAGGTTGACATTTTAACCTTCCAAAGAGGCTACAAATGTAAACCTGGGTAGCTGATTTGGAGATAACCAGTTAGCTTTGCCTTTCTAAGAATCCTTTGGCAAAGGTTCCAATAGTTCCAATAGATTAAGGCAGCAAAGACTCTGGTACAGAGAAGCGAGACAATTAAAAAAAGCACAGTCAGATTTATATGCCAACCATCATATTAACATGGTCCAGTAAGGCGGGTAGACTCCTCATTAAAAGAATAACATATATCAGAGATGATCCCATTTGTTGAATTTGATCACTTTAAAGCCCCAAGAGAGGAAATCCATGATCCATGAAGACTGGTCCATGACCCGTTGGACTTGACCTGTCCAGGGCTTGTTAGCGTGGTCCAGGACCCGTAAGACTGGTCCAGGGCCTTAGACTGGTGCAAGCCTCATAGACTGGTCCAGAACCGTAACACTGGTCTAGCAACAGTGTTAAGGTTCTGGACCGAATGGTGTGAGCTGTTGATGGTCAGTAAACATCCTTAAACTGCTGACTAGAGGCTTGTTAAATTAGCCTGATTTTGATTAATACACATTTTATATACAGAACATGTGGACTGAGACTAGATGCGGCCTTGGAGGTTTGTGCTGGTAGTGGTCGATTTATCCGCTCGATTGTTTTCTAGATTAATCAATCAGTTGTTTGGTCTAAAATACATATTAAAATAATAATACCCGAAAGTGATGTTTTTCAAGTTTTGTTTTGTTTTTTTTTTTTAATGTACAGCTCAAAAACCAAAAGCATTCAGTTTACTACAACATGAGAATGGTAAAAGGGGCATATCTTCAAAAAGGAGAAGTCAGAATTATCAAACATTTAGAATCATCTCAAAATAGCTTTTAGTTTTCTGTCAACTGAATAATTCATTAATCAACTAATTTTTGTAGCCCCGGCTGGAAGTGACCTTTGACCTATGTCAGCTGAGTATTGTCTTTATTCTCTCCATTAATAAAACATCCCCAGGTAGAGGAGCAGGAAGTTAGACTTAGTGATAAAGTCAAAATCCAGATGAAAAGAATCCTGGATCTGCTCGGCAGAAGCTAAATAACCTAAAAACTTCTCTAGGACATCATGACAGCACTAAATGTGATTTTTGGATCTAAATTTGAATAAAATCCATTTGGATTTAATGTCCCAATTTAAAATCTGTGTCCAATAATTCAAAGGTGCGTATTGTACATTAAAAAATCATTTCAAAAGCTCAATGCACCGTCTGCTTTCGTGCATATTTCCACTTTAAGGAGCCAGGTCAGCATTTGCTCTGCTGCTCCGACCAGCCGTCACTCACCACTAAAAGTGCAAACAGGATGACTCCACAGCTCCAGGCGTCGGCTTTCCTCCCGTCATACTTCTCCCCCTGATACAGACGGACACACAGACAGATCAGACTCATCGTACGCACATTTATCCTGAGACCGGTTCCAAACTGCAGACCCCACAACCCCCACCGGCTCTGAGCCGTGGCTCCTCACTTAATGGAAAAATCCAGCCAATTATGGAAAAATCTACAGTAAAACGTCAGCAGTTTGAGATGCTGGCTGCACCGCAGGAGTTGTTTTGTGGAGGAAGCGCTTGAATTTCCTTTTTCATGGTGCAGCCGACCAGCCTCGTCCGCTGTATGACCCAAAACATCCGCGGCGTAGATTTGGTTAAGGACCGCAGGGACCCCGGCGTCATGATGCTGCTGAACTGTCCCGACCGATATTTTTTAACAATCTTGAAAGATCCTGTCATTTTAACTCCTTGTCATGTTACCAGTACTTTCTTGTGACATTTATTTTGAAAATCTATCATCTATAATTAAAGAAACTTATTGATAAAGAGCAAGATTTACGGAACTGTGTAAAAGTTTTAGGTAATCTAGATGTTCAGGCTCTTCTCCAATCTCAGTCTCATCAGGAGGCATCTGATCTGGTCCCCGAATCAGGACGAGTCCAAACCTGAAGCCGGAGCCATAAAGAACCAACAGAGACCAGAAGAACCAGGTGGACTGGACCCCATGGAGACCTGGTCTCAGGTCAGTCTGGGAGCGCATGAGGAGACTGAAGACACTGAGACAGACTAGATCCACAGAGGAACTGTGGCAGGTTCTCCAAGATCCTTAGAACAACCTTCCTGCCAAGAACCTGGAGAAATGTGCTCAGGTGTATAGGGGAGAACTGGTGCTGGTTTAAAGGCAAAGGAAGGGGGGGTCCACAGCAAATACTGATTTCAGTTAATTTTTTTCTCTTCCTTTTTATGAAGTTAAAAATGTCTCAACTCCTTTTTCAGGCAAATTAGAGAACTAAATACATATTGAATAAACATGTATTGATGTGTTTGCACACAAAAAATAGAATGGACAGTAGGAAAGTGCAAACATATAAAACTCTGCATATTTGTCATCTGAAAAAAAATGTCCTGATTAAAGTTAGAACAACATGTCCTTGTTTTAAAAAAAGAACACGAACAAGAAAGTCTTCATCTGTTCATCTGGGTTGTGTACTTTAGATACGAGGAAGAAAAAGCAGCAGCAGGACACACGGGGGGGGGGTAAATAAAAAAGGGACAAAAAGTACAAAACTACAAGCCAAGTCTAAAGTGCATTGTACTGAACGTATTCGCCAGGACCGGAGGAGCGAAGCAGAGTGAAAGCGGCGAGGACGGAGTCGTGATGTAAGAGGCTTTCTGGTCGGAGCTGCCATTACTGCGTAAAAGAAAGAGACGAATAGAAAAGGCCGGAGAGAGAACGGGGGGGGGGGGGGGCACTTACCCTGATGACCTCTGGGCAGGCGTAGTGTGGAGACCTGGAAAAAGAGGCAAAGGGGCAGTTAAGCAAGAAAAGGACTCACGGCATCTCATACAAACACACTACACACACACACACACACCCTTGTGCTATAATGTGCTCTGAAAAAACATATATATATATATATATATATATAAAACACTTTATCGCCTGATGTGGTTTATCATTTTTTAATTTTTTTTATCTTTTGTTGACTAAGTGACCATTACATAACGTGGAGATGGCCCGGGTCCACATTTCCCCCACGACGGTGGCTCATCCGTTGGGTAACATATGACGCCATCTGACGGCGTTACCGCAGTGTGACACACTCACACTCACAAACACACACACACGCTCTGAATGGAGGAAACAGCGATGAAGGAAGAAGAAGCAGCTCAGGCAATCTACTAAAGGACCGGACCAGTTTTATTACATACGCAGTTTACTTCACATGCTTTGCAAAGAAAATTTCAAATGCATTATTAATTTTTCTTGTACTGTAAGAACTGCCTGGTACTTTACTTTAGTGTTTTCATTTGTGCTAATTTATACATGTGCTTCATTACATTTCTGAGGCAGCTATTGTACTTTGTGCTCCATTACACTTGTTTTTGAAAGGGGCCCGAAGAGATAATGGTGTTGTCTGATTTCTGCCAAAACATTACGTGTTATTGACACTGATGAATGAATTTTCTTATTGCAACGATCCTCTGAAGATTTCAATATGAAAGATGCTTAAGTTGCCTCTCTACTTTTGGCCTTTCCCTGTTGTTTGGAAACGTATCTGCAGGACTATGGTCCTGGTTTGTCCCTGGCTGATGATTTCTAGTCTCAGTTGTATACATGACCCTGATGAAGGGCGGTTTAGTTGCTCCATTGGACAGAAGTCTCCAGTTTCTGCCCTCGGATCAGTTGAGAAGGAAGAAAATAAAGATGTAAACGAATGAGGAAAGGAGGAAAGTGAAGTTAAAGTTAAATCATTAACGGCTTAATGACTGGAACCATAAAGTAAAAAAAAAAATGCACAAGATTCATAAGCAGATAATCACACAAACACACAAACACACAGCACTGATGTGGTCTTCCCCTGTGCAGATTCATCAGAACAAATGGAGCAGAGAACGCGACTTTCTCCGAACCGCGTTTCCTCAAAATCCTCAAAACGCTCACGCTCCGTCGTTGCCAACATCACACTTAATTATGCTAATGTTGGTAAAATCGGTCGATCCGAAGTACTCGGACGCGGCCGTGTCAGGATGCATTAACAGCGATCTAATTTACACCAGAGCGACCCCCCCCCACACCTTCCCCATGCCCGAGGCGACGTGTCCGCAGCCGCCGCCTGAGTGACATTTAATAAATCCCATTAACGTCACACGAAGCGGAAGACGCGTTTTCGACTTGTTACTCGTGCGAAGACATTCACGGGATCCCGACACACTCTGGTCTCGGCACCGGTCGGTTCTGTTGGTTCGGACTCTCAGTATACGTCAGTACACGTGGGAACCCTCAGTGTTTAAGTTCTATTTAGTAAAATGCATCACGTTCGCATATAATAAACTGAAACAATTAAGGCCACAAAAACTATCTTTCATTTTTTTACTGCAGATGGTGCATGAGCCCCATTATTTCAGTTTACATTGTAATGAAAAGCCGGAAAAATCCACAACAAATGAGCAAAGAGTTAAAGTGTGACGGTCGGTAGTTCATGAACAAGACTGAACGTGGACCCGGAGTTGAGACAGTTTCGACGAATGGGTTAAATTCGTTTTTTTCTTTTTCACGTCTGGATTACATTAGGTTTCAAAAGCCTTTCAGTGACTACAGTTAAATATGTGGTTGGGACTCATTTCAAATTAAAATTTAGTTTCGTAAAAGCTGCTGAAAATGTTCTAACGTCTCTAAGTCCCCATCGTCTGACCTTTAAATGACCAAAAATTAATTCTAGCTGGGGATTCGGACTCTCATTTTTGTTTCGCTCGCTCCTCTCCGCCACCCGGGAACTCATCTCTACAGACTAAATCACATTAACCAGTGCGTCAAGGGGGGGTCGGGGGGGTCAGAGTGTCTAGATGACACATCCAACCCTGAGCAGCATGTGAGGAATCAGCATGAAAACGTAGATTAAAAAAAAAGCATCGGGCGAGCGTCCCAGCGGCACCATCAGAACATACATAAAAACATATTTATGGATGTATTATGGAGAATGAGCCAAGGCGTTACTCTGATGCATTACTCTGAGAGGTCACCAGCCTCCACTGTTTGAATTATAATGAGGACTAATGAGTAAGTGCAGGCTCAGCACTTTGCCCACCATCTCCACTTTCTCTCTCTGTTGTTTTGTGCAGCATGTCCGAGCCGGAGGACTCAAGCTTTAGTCCTTTCTGCATGACCGACTCCGTGAGACGCTCGCTGGCCCGTGGTGGACCGTGGCGAGCGGGACGGCGCCGGACCAGCCGGCGTCCCGCCGAGCTTTCCGGCGCCTGCAGAGGGAATGACCGGGACCTCGTGAAAACTGGATGACGCGGCGTCTTCACACGTCTGCCTACGCAATAAGACACAGATCTCGCCAAAGCTGGGGTCAAGAGTTCTGTCCCAAAGCTGCGTTCGGCCGCTCAGCTCGTTCGTCTCGATGAGCCCGAGCTTTATCGCCTTTTTCAGCTCCTGTTTTTGGGGGGGTTTGCAGTCCAGTTACCCTCTGGTTCGTCTCAACTGCTTTCATCAAACGAGCTCTGATAAACCCACCGTCCACCACCTGCTCAACAGCAGACAGACCCAGTCAGAGACCAGCTGGTGAACATAGTGGAGCATTTAGCAGCTAAAAAGCCAGAGATTTCCCCTCAGGAGCTGGTAGGGAACAATAAAACGGAGCTTAAAGGTCGACATAAACGTGACTTTTAAAGTGTGATAATGTTGCTTTCTGTCTTGATAACTTTTTCTTCTCAATGGTCAATACAAAAGTTTTACTTATAGGTACTTTTAATTTATTTCCTTTAGGATTTGTTGCCCAATACTTCCACAACACAGTGAACCAGTAACGTCTCTCTTACCATCAGGATAATAACAGGCAAGAAGAGAAAAAGCAAACCCTCAAAGCACTAGTAATTAATCAAAGTTGTCCTGGAAAAACTATTTTAGTGACACCAAATAACGTTCAGATATTAATAGACAATGATTTATCGATAGTAACTAGTAAAACATGGGATTCTTGCTGTTTCTGAGGAGCATTTGGCAACACAGGAAAGAGAAATGACTTAAGGGCTTTTATATCCAGTCACAAAGGGTCAAAGCTGGTTGAGGTAACAAAGATACTGGATTTAAAAAGTTGAAAAAGAGAATATTGAAATCAATATAAAGGTCAGAGGATGGATCCAAAGTATTTGTGATCTACATAACTGTTACTTTGTTGGTTTTTACAGTTATTATGGCTCAAAACTCAACACTTAGTATGTTTAACTTGAGCCCGAACACCTCAGATATACTTGTGACCTGCGGGTCAACGACTTTACTCACCCACAGCTGGTCTCCAGCAGACTGTCCCCGACCTGCAGAGACGCCATGCCGAAGTCTGCTATCCTGATGTTGTTCTTCTCGTCTAACAACAAGTTCTCGGGCTTCAAATCTCTGTGGCTGGAAGACAACAGAACAGGAAACAGAAAAAAAAAACAGCCTGAGATGTCGCCATCAAAACCAGAGAGGTAGTTCTTCTTCTTTACCTGTCATCAGCCTGTTTTTGGTATCTTGATTGTGTCTATTGTCAGATCAAGATCTTTACAGGTTCACTTGGTACCTAGTCCATTGGCTGTAATTGCACTGGGCTCTTTTTCGAACCAGGTCCAGCTGTCTCTGGGCTCACATCAGGTATTTGGATTTAACATCCTTCCCTCTCTACTTGCTGCTTGTGTGGTTTGTTTGCACGCTTCAAACATCACCCCTTAATTTTACTTGAGCTAATCTAAAACAAAAGTTCAAAATAAACCTAATTTTTAAACCTCAAAATTTTCATGCCTGATTCCCTTTTTAGTCACTTACCCTTGGTCAGTTCATGATACTGGAAAAATTAGTTTTTGTACACCAGGTTTGGGAGTTTTTTTCCACAGGGTTTTTGGGGGTTGGAACAAAATTTTGGACCCTTAAGATTCTCAGTCATCCTAAGTCAGGGGTGACTGGACCCTCTCGGAACGATAAGAGGTGAAATGCTTTTAAGATAGAAGGCTCGTATTATTCCCTTTGACATTGAACTTCTGAGGTCCACGGGCATCCTGGCAAATCCTGATGCCCGTGTGTTTTTTCTTTTTCCTCCTCATTGGACTTTCACATAAAATATCATCCAAATGCAGCAGCTCCGGACAACGGGAGCCTAAGCTTCTAAGCTTCGACCTTGGAGGTAGTTTTGGCGAAATGGGAAACTCCCTGGAGTCTAAGGCTAATTGATTACAATCCCGTCATCATGAACTGATGAAATCCAGGTGTAAAAGGAGGAGATCTACCTTTAATTTATTTTTAAACTCAAAATGAGTGAGGGAAACGAAATCACCAGATAAGACTCTTTCGACCCCAATTGTGCATTTCCCTGGTTCCTCCAGAAAAAAAAAAAAAACACACACACACACACACACACAGAATAAATCTAGCCCTTCAAAGCAAAAAACACTTGATGTCTAATGCCGAGAGTCAGAGTCAGAGGATCTTTGATGTGCAATTGCTCTTATATACACAGTGTTGCAGCCATGCATCAAGGAACCAAAGGTGCATGGAGAGATGAAAAGAGATCAAGAGGAGCTGGGGCCTCTAAAGTCGCCCCCGGCTACAGCTGACGAGGGAGGAGGCTGAGGAGGAGACGCGCAGGAGGGAACCTGTTGCTCCATCATCATAAGAATGGAGCAATCACCTCGTTGCTTTTGGGAACCGGGTTCCCATGGAGAATTTTTTGGAAAATCAACTTGATGCTGCCTTAATGAAAGAAACATCACGAATATATTCAGACACATTGTGTTGCATATTTATTTTACACAATGGTTGACAGTTACTGAATCTTATGGAAACTACCATCAGTGCTGCACATTTCAAGTTAAACTTAGTGGAGCATTTACAAAGGTGCAAATGAGGCACAAGTAATTAAACTCTGAATAAAATCTGACACTGGGCTGATTCCATACATTTTGTAAAGTCTGTCGGTTGTCTGTTAACCAGTTTCCATCCACCCTCAGGTCTGGAGTGTTGCATCACTAAAGAAAGCGTTTTCTGCTGCAGAACGTTGAAGATGCTTTGGAGGGAGGATGATCTATCTGAGCCTGATGTTCGAGGCTCCACAGAAACATCGCTGACTGAATAAGTTGTGTATAAGAAATGTGGGGAATTTCACGGTTAAAGTCTCAGACCCCTCTGACTGGATTGTCACTGTGACACATATTAAGGTCTGATTCGGTCATAACATCGGGCTGGAGCTGCTGCCAGGCTTAAAAATACATCATGTTCCAGCCGGAGGACACTGAGGGAAACCGAGAGCTGAGAAATAACCAGAGATCCACTGTGAGGTGGCTCCATCAGCGTCCTTTCGTTCGTCGCGATGTCCTCGTTCTCCGTCCCTCAAGTGTCTCCGCCGCCCGGACATTGCTGGGACAGTGGATCTGTCTTTCCCGCCGCGGCTTTGTCTGATGAAACAGTGCTGCAGATTTTACACCTGCTTTTTCCCAGACGTGAGATTTAAGATGCGGTTTCCTCTGCTGCAGTGGTCAGTCAGCAGCAATTAATCAGATGTGGCTATTTTTATGCCCCCCCCCCCCCACACACACACACACACACCCTCCCCTCATGTCTTGCGCCGTTAAACAGAAAATGCCAAAGACACAAATTTCAGCAGCTGTTTTTTTTCATTTATCTTCACTATTTTACCTGAACAAAACCTCTGTGTAGTAAATTGTAGTATATATTACTACATATTAAACATCCCCCTAAAAGTTTTATGGCCAAACCTTGGACATAAAAAAGAGAGAACAATTATGGGATGAATATTTCTGACTGACCCAACCGATGATCAAAATATCTTTATAGATTATACATAGTATCCGTCCCCTTATTTTATCAACAATGAAGCATGAGCTGCTCTGCTGCAAACAACCAGCGCTGACGCATGATTTACAGTATTTGTCAGATGCAGTGACGTCAGTTTGACATGAGATAAATAACGGCGACGGCAGAGCAACAAACCATATGGAGTGACTGTGGCAGAAGTCCAGGGCCGAGATGATCTGTCTGAAGAACTTCCTGGCCTCTTTGGGTGTTAGCCGGCCCTTCTTCACCAGGTAGTCGAAAAGCTCCCCCCCGGACACGTGCTCCAGCACCAGGTACCTGGCGGGGGGACAGGCCACACAGCGCATCAGTGTCGGAAGACGTTCTCAAACAAGGAACCAGCAGAACAAGAACAGTTAGTACCACGGTAAACTGTGGCCAATGACACAACGGGGCTAATTTTTGAAAATGCTACTTTCACGGGAATATAAAAACCCTATAATTTCAGAGGCTGCCTTCAGAACGTTTACATTCTGCTGCTGAAAAAATATTCATCTTTATCAATAAGAAGTGTTGGGACTGTTATTAAAGAATTTACAGTTCCTGAAAAAGATATAATTTAGTTTCCCAGGATTTGCACCCGACAACAGCATCTTTATTTTCTCAATCAATCTCGTTCGATGTAAAATCAAAAACAGTCACGTTACAAAAAACCGCAGCCATCAGATGAAGTCAGGAAATCAAAAAGTAAAGTGTTTTATCCGAAGTGTAGCAGAGGAAAAGTAGAAACACTCCAGAAATACTCAGGTAAAGAACCAGAACCACAAAACCGTCCGAGTACAGCACTTGTGTAAATATCATTTCCGCCTCTCAACCCAGACCCGTCGGAGGGAAATCCTCAATTTGATTTTTCCTCGAACGAAATGAATTAATGAAATAATTGAGCCATAAACTACAAAGTATTTTGTCTGCAACGTATCTTGACGTTGCCACAGCACATCGATGCGTAATGCGAATCCCCGGGGAAAACAACCTCCGCCGCGCGGCGGCTCGTGAGGCCGTGATTTAAAACGTTTTATCCCCTCTCCGTTCATTTATCTCGGAGACATCGCTGATCTCCGCTCCGCGCGGCCAAAGCGGCTCCTCCTGCAGCCCCCCGCCCCGCCCCTGCCCCCCCAGGGCCTGATTTATTAGCAGATTAAGGGATCTGCTCAAGCGTTTACCTGTCAGAGCTATTTAAATTAGAAACATCTTCGCATGTGATTTGTGAGCGTGAGATTTCTTTTTCTTTTTTTTCCCGCGGCAAACTGTTTGCATCCATGATGACCGGCCGCCCCGTCCGCGCGTCATTAAGAAAACAAATTCCCGCTCCGTCTGACAGCGGCGCCTTTATCAATTATTGAGCAGCGTATTAGGCCGTGCCGCTGGAGCGCAGGGCGGCCGCACACGCCAGATTAATGTACACAATAAAACACGGATATACATTAATGCTCCAGATTCATAGGGGGCATGTTGAAGTGGGGGGGGGGATTTTATGCTTTAACAAAATCCCAGAGCTCAAGCTGGTAAATGTCACATTGTTCTTCTTTTCCTGGGTAAGACTCAGACCTTTATTTTTTATAACTCAACCGTGTTTGTCGGACTTAACGTGTCCGAGGCTTCCGGAGGGTTTTTCCTTTTGTCCCCCGCCCCATCCTGCCCCAAGGCAGAAACTTGTGGATACGAGACGACCCCCGCCGCCATCACCAAGTGCGCATTACATTACCTAGCAACCATTACGTCTTTTAGAACATCTGAAGGAACCGACATGCTGTTCAGTTTGTCCTGGAAAGTGGAAGACATTTGGCCTGGTTCGCTCACATTAGCTCCGATTCCCATTTTAGTTCGCGTCACCTCAACACCTGCTGACTCATCTCAGGTGCAAAGCGGATCCAGCCCACGAGGGCGTGGTCAGAGTTGACTGCTACAGTGCTGGGAGTTAAACGACACCATCAGTTTCAGGATCTTTCCGCACATTTATTGCCGTGATCAAATTACAGCACCAACAGTGTGAGTCGGTGCCAATAAAAGAAATTCACTGAAACTGAAGGGCACCAATATTTGGTGGCATTACAGCTTCAGAAAATCTTAAAAAATGTCGACAAAATTGACCTGAAAGAGAATTTTTTTTTTCCTTCTGATGGGAAAAAAATCTAACAGATTAGTCTTTAAATGGCTTAAAACAACCTGTGCAGCAAAATGTTAGCAAAGACTTTGATACCTGCCGGAAATGTTTACTGAATTTTTTTTTACAGAAATATTTAATTTTTTTAAATCATTTTTGAGAGAATTTTAACACATTGTGATCGCGGCACTTGGCCAAACACCCGGATGAAGGTACTCACAGGTATTTCTTGTTTTCGTAGACGTCGTGCAGCTTTAAAACGTGGGGATGCTCTATGAGTTTGAGGATGGCGATCTCACGCTCCACCTGGAGACAACACACACAGGAGGAAGAAAGAATAAGAAATTATAGTTACACAAAGACTATAAAGACCAGCGACACGGAAACAAATGGCAGAGACGGATGTTGAACCATCCTCAGACCGGAAACTACGAAAACGTCACTTCAAGCCTGTTGAAGTGAGATCGAGCAGGAACCTGCAGCTGAGTCGAGAGTCATCACACACACTCCCAGAGCATGTGTCTGATGAATCGGTCACATCGAGTGGCCCCAGGCTGTTTTCTGTCCCACATTGTCCGGTGCCTGATGCAACACATGCCCAAACATTTAACCCCTGGACGGGGTTCTGTCGTAAAACCCGGCGGGCTGATACGAGACGTTGTCTGGTTTAACACAATAGGGACGAGCTAAAGAAGCTCAGGGAACAACTATGAGTACGAAGTTAACACAGAGACGAAACGTGCAGTGTTTACATTAGTGTATGTTTGTATTTGCACAGATTACATCTATGTATTTGCACTCACTTTCTCTCTACAATGTGTTTTCCAGTGGTGGAATGTAACTGAGTACATTTTTCAAGTACTTGAGTACAGTTTTAAGGTAATTATATTTCATGTGAGTAGTTTTACGTTTTATACTTTCACTCCATCGCATTTATTCAGCAGCCTTAGCTACTGAGTTACTTTTCAAATTAAAATCCTGAATAAAAAAACACATTATGATAAAAAAACGCTTTATTATTAGTTTTAATCAGTAAAACAACTGTATCAAACAGTAAAATAAATACCACGGGTTTTTGATGTATTAAATACTTTTTTTTTTGTGGTAATACATGTGACACATAATTTTACTTTGGTCATATTTTGAATACAGGACTCTGTGTTTTTGTTGCTGGTATTTTCTGAGTCTTTTCTAAAATAATGGGGTTTAACATATAAGATTAAAAACTAGATTGGTCCAATTAACAGATGGAATAAAGATAAAGCAGGAATTACTTTGTCAGCATTAAACATAGACATAGGAGCCACTGTGGCTGCTAACGCAGAGAAAATAACTGGCCTTTTATCTTTGATAAAATAATGAGTTGTTCAAATGAAATGGCCAATAAAGCAGCAGATATTTATCTAAATTACAATATGGACATAAAAAATCATTATTGTGTTTGAGCTTTTCAGGACCAGCAGAAGAAAAATGAGCCTTTGTGAGAAATTTTCTCTGACTTTCTCCTTCATCCTCAGACCAGAGCAGGTTTCTGTCCTCAGCTCTGCTGCAGTGGTTTCGCCTGCAATGAAGAAACTGTTCCTCCTCCTTTTATTCCTCCTTCCATCGTTCCTCCTCCCACGGTTCCTCCTTCCATCGTTCCTCCTCCCACTGTTCCTCCTTCCACGTCCTCACCTTCATCACCTTCATCACCATCGTCACCTTCATCACCATCGTCACCTTCATCACCATCATCACCATCATCAACATCGTCAACATCAACACCTTCATCACCATCGTCACTATCGTCACTATCAACACCTTCATCACCATCGTCACTATCGTCACCTTCATTACCATCGTCACCATCGTCACTATCAACAACTTCATCACCAGTTTTATTGTTAATTACACCTCCGAGCTCTACTCTTTCTGTTGAGAGCTTTGGATTTAAGCAGAAACACTGCAGCGTGTGTGTGTGAGTCTGTCTACTGGTTTTGGTCTTTTGCTGACTCTGTATGTGGATGAGGATTTATGAGTATGCCATTGGTTTCCCTGTGACAGTTGCTCTCTGAAGTTGGGATTATGCTGCAAACCAATTTCCCCACAGGGACTAATAAAGTATCTATCTATCTAAGGCCGACTAGATTCTTTTTTTTTTTTTTAACAAAATACCACAAAAACACCAATTTATCTTCCTCCTCCATGCCATAGAGCTCCATTGTTGTCCAAACACACAAATCAGAGAGCCACACTGCCTGCTGTCAGAAATACACACCAGATTACTCCACCGCTGAAAATAGTCCCCCAGCGAATGCAAATAATGCAGCAACTTTCATTATGTCTCTTTGAGTTTTGCTAAAAACTACAGCATCCAGCTGTTTCAGTAAATTCTTAAGGCTTTTTAAATAATAAAACTTCAGAAGGAACCGTTGGGTTTGTGGGTGGTTAAGTCAGAAAGTATTAGACACAGACTAAGAAAAGTTGACACTGAAAATAATAATAGGAATGATGATAATAAAAACACCAGACTTGTATGACAACACATCGTGATTTCCTGCCATATAAGAGAGCTACATCCTTTTTTGTCAGCAGGCTCTGTCCAGCAGCAGCTGCATACGAGTGTCATGAAATGATACAGAGCTTTACGAAGGCTAAAAAGTCTGGACATCCCGCTGCAGCCTGCAGCCGTTTCAGCGCTAACCTGCCCGTCGTGACCAGATTTACTGCCATTTGTCACCTCAGCAGGCCAGAGGGTAAACCGAGTTTAGACCCCTGCGCCGCCAGGAAACACCGCAGCAGCAGCCTCCTGCCTGGACGCCATCAGTTACACTTTACTAGAGCGCACCTCTGGATAAATGGCTAAATAAGACACAGAGATGACGTCAGATTTCTTATCTCGAGTGGAAACAGTGGAAGTCTGGAGAAGAGCGTGTTCCGGCCTACGAACGAAACGCGGCCTCGTCCCAGAGCTGCCATCAAACCCCGACGCCCAACAATCACTCGGGAGGAAATCCATCATAGGAAGAGGTGGAGGGGCGTCGCATGGCTGCTCCAACACAAGCATGAAAATGGACCAGAAAAAACAGAACGAGCTGGGCAGAGAATGGCTGCAGAACTCATTGTTTTTAAATGTTGAAATGTCTTCCGTCGACTTGAAAAAAAATTCAAGCCCCCCCCCGAGGTTCCTCGAGACAACATTGGAAAAAGCTGGGAAACTGAGAATATCAGAGAAGCATGTGATATTGGAAGAGCTGATCAGATTCTGACTTTAGTTGATTCTTTCCTCAGATACCTGGCTTAAATTAGGTCTGTTGAGCCAGTTAAATTTACATTCATTGATTTTGAACAAAAACACTAAACCTTGGGGTCGAAACGACGGCTGAATGCTTTTCCTTCCTCATTTTTTTTTTCTTCATGCTTAAAATGTGCAGTGTTTACATCCATGCTCTTCACTGTTTGTCGGCGTGACTGTTTAACAACACAATAGTGTGCACAATACAAACGAAACAGGGGCCCAGTCATAAACACATTGCTCCATAGCACAAACTATCCGAGAGACCTTTATATCTAATATTTACTCTATTTCTTGTTTCAAGACTGAAGGAAGAATACAGGAAACTATTTCTGGTAGAGACAATACCCCATCTCCTAAAACTGTTTAAGACAGAAACAGCATTTGCAAGTTTAAATTAATATGTTTACATAAGAGGAAACATTTAGATTGATCCAAAACGATTTGATGTAAATGTATTTAAGTTTTCTTTTTGGCGTCTGTTTCTGTGGTTGTGCCCGGGCCTTGGTTAAGATGAGGGTGAGAACGTGGTCAACGCTGACTTGAAGCAGAGGATGGAAAAGGCCAGAAAAGTTGTGACAGACATGGATGAGACTGACTAACGTACAGTACTAAGTTAACCCTTCCCCAGCAAACGCCACTGGAGCCTCCGGGTCCGAATGAGAATGATGTGGGCGACATGAATCTTTTAGGTTAGTGCAAAACAAAGCAAAATTTTAATAAAAATGTTATTACAATGAACTAATAGGCCATACAGCTGCAGATGTTCCCACCACAGCAGCGACTTTACCACCATCAGTTTGCTGAAAGTGCCTGGTCAGTCTAAGACATGTTTCTGTTGGGAGAATCAATGGGGTGGGGGGGTCTTTGTTGACCCAGCGGGGATCTATACCACAGTTGATCAAACTAATCCCTCGCTGATTCGTCCTATTGACTACAGGTTCTCATCGCTGCTGGGCTTTAAGCCGTGGAGGGCACAAATGTCATCAGTCATCCGTCAATCACCGCTCAGTTTGTCCTCTCGACTCTTTTGGCCCGCCCCTTTTCTCAACAAACCGGACTATGGCTTGAGTCTTCATCTGGGGGGGGGCAGGTCTGAGAGGCCGGAGGCAGGACGGAAGACACCAGAAAAATTAAATTTCATTTCTATCAAAGCTGCCAAGTCTTCAAAGGTCTGTCAAATAAGTAACAAGAGAATTTCCTTTTAATCTTTGGCCCAGTGGTTTCCCAGATGAGACTGTCACACCAGCTTCCCCATCCGCCCCCACTAATCCCGCAGCCCCTCTCCCGAAGCCGACGAGGAAGAGGAATGAAAGACAGGATTCTAATATCAGTGGCTTACAAAAGATCCTCCGAGGCTCGTGGGTTAAACTAAAAGAGCCAACGACAAGACTTTACATGGAGCGGCACCGGCACAATAGCTTTAAAGTGCTAATACCGGCCGATATACTGGGGTGACGATGTTTTCAGCGTCCATACAAACTTGTTGCTTCTGTTGATAATGATAATATTCTGTTCATTTACCCATAGCGAGTCTTTGGGATCATGCACATTTTAGAAAAGTTTTGAGTAACACACCCAGTCAATACAGTACGGTCCTCAACCTTTACTTTAAATGAAGGAAACATTAAGGAATTTTTTAGTCTGCGTGAGATCAAAAAAGGCTCATGGGCCAAATCTTTTTTTTTTTTAACATAAATGAAAGTGCAACAGTCGACGTAACAATGGGAGAATGTGCAAAAATCTCAGAACGTGAAGAATCCTCAGAATGCAAAGCCCTTTTCCAAGGAAGGTGAAGGCGAAGGCGAAGGCGAAGGTGAATCCTCACCGCGATGCTGACGATGTGCTGAGCCACTGGTTCGCCCCCTGGCTTTGATACCGTGACACGGCAACGCCTTAACGCTTCGGTATTAGTTCGCGGACTTTGTATTCCCAGGCATCACAAAGCGACTCGAATCTACCGCGGATGCAGGTGGAGTGCGTCGACCCATCCTCCCGCTATCAGATCTAATTACCTTCATCTTCGTCTTCTCACACAACCACGCGGTGCAGCATGGCGGAGGCTAATTAAACACATGTACAAGGTAAACAGACATTCAGCCCCCTGCCCCCCCACTCGCCCACCCACCCCCCGTCTGAGCAGCGATGCCGACATTTATTAGGCTCAATTATGACCCATTTGGGTTTTTTTTTTGTTTTTGTTTTTTTTTTAATGTGTAGTGATAAACCGTGTGGGTGTAGACGGCGGGGGGGGGGGGGCTGTGACATAGGTGTTGTGTCCATGATTTTAACTCAGCCCCTCGGTCTCCCCAGCAATGGCTGGCTGTGTTGTTCGTGGGATCTCCCCTGAATCTTAACTAGTCCTGGAACATTGCCCCCCCCCAATTTATCTCAGGCTCATACTCTGTTGTTTCCAGATGTTTCAAGCTGTGTCATTATAAAAGGCATTAAAAGAGATGCTTTCATGATGTCGAGTCATGCATAATGCAGATTGCAAGGGAAAAGAAGCGTTCCCTTGGACGTGCTTGACACATTCATACGAGGCAATGTGAATGTATTGGATCAATATCATAATCATAAATAATCAATGTATTTTTTGGACCTATAAAAGCCCAATATCTTAGGAATTGTGTCCATGGAGGATGATGATGTTTCCATTATGAGGCCAGATACTAAGTCGGGGGGGGGCTGGGTGGTGTTAATGCAGACCACAGTCCCGACCTTACCCAAGGGTTTTACTTGGCTAACCCTCCCCCAACCACAGGCACCGTCTTTTCCCGGTCATGTGCACGATATTGAAGCGAAGCATCATTTTAAAAAAAGCCTCCATCATACGTTTTAAAAGATAAATGAATAGATAAATGAAGTGTTCTCGTCTGGATCGCGAATCAGCCGTGACTTTGAGGATCTGGTCTAAAAGTTTTGATGAATGTGCCCGTTGCTGGCTAAAGCTGAAAGGATAAAATAGAGGGGAACTGTATACGGTTATAATGTTATGTCTTTGAAAGGTAACAGTCTGTTTTACCGTTTATCTTACTATTGTCTTAAAACTGTATTAACCTCTACAACAGGTTCCATATAAAGTTTGATTAATCATCATCGTCACAGGAAAGAGTTTAAACATCCACCTGCACCAGGAAGTAATGGTGTAGATTATCACGTCTTCATTCTGGTGTCGAATACCTGTGTTTGGATTTGATATATTTAAACTCTTTTTTTACCCTTACTTTGCTACACTAAAACAAAAACAGCATCAGTGAAAAATGTGTTAGATGACATAAAAGACATAAACCAAAAAATGTTTAAAACCATGATGAATGTTAACTCAATGAGGCTGCATATAATCAGAAATTAAGTTCAAAGACTGAGAACGTAATGGCCTCGGTCCATGAATGTTGACAATACTTGGTACGACAGACAGTTCAGTCGATACCCAGAGAATCTCGGTTCAGCACTTCACTCTGACTCGTCTAGTGGAGTTAGAGTCCAGATCCTGTGGCGAGTTCCTCAGAGTCTCAGAGGTGTAAATGAGCCGATTAAGCCTCCGTCCACCTTCTCTCTGCATCTTTTTCATCTTTTTTCCCCTACTTTACCACCACTTTCCTAATCCAGACAGACCACATGCACAGATAGTGGTGCCCCCTCCATCAAAGCTGTGGTTCTCAGGCTCCTGAATACACCTCCACCTGAGGTTACCGTCAGTCCATCCATCTACCTAACACAGACCCCCACCCCAGTGAGCCCTGGGGTCTCCTACCGGTTGGACGTATCCAAAATACTTTGACCACAAGGAGGCGGCATGATCAGATGCAGTGGTTCTACTCCTCTGTGTTGATGTCTGAGCTCCACATGCACTGTTATCTCTCTGTCCATTCACGCATCCTTGCAAAACAGGTGGAGCTGGAAACTCGACGACACGGTGATCATTGATGCTCATCCCTTCAGCGCTACCCAGACAAAGCATTGACACAGTAGAGTCAAAGTCACCAACACCATCGTCATCGTTTACCATCTTATACCAAGACCAATTTCACCGTAACAGTCAGGTTCTACACCTGAATCACTGCTGCATAGATTGACCTGCTGATGGTGCATCAGGTGTAAGATGGCACCGACTGAGAGAGAAAAAATCTCTCGTTCTCCAAAAGCAGTGAAGTGCAGTTTGGTTAATTCATGCCATCGTCTTTAATTACTTTGTGCACTTAATGCTGACATCAGCAACTGCCTGAAGTCTTTTCCCTCCCCTTGAGGTTTTTTTGCTGGACATAATGACAAAATGAACATAATGATTTAATGTGAACGGGCTCTGTTGAATCATCAGGGGGCGTTAACACACAGTGTTGCCAACTCGGCGCCTTAGATTTACTGACTTTGCAGAGCCTTCAAAAGCACCTAGCGACAAACCTCGCGACTTTCTGGACAGATACTTTCCGTAGAAGAGAGTCGCCAGCACTGCAGCCCTCTCATTTAACTGACCACACGGCAGCTGACACAGATGTGAATGAGAGAGTAACTCTCTCTCTGATTGATCCTTTTACAGGAAAATGAAGCTGAAACCACATCTCAGCCATCGTCTTTAACTCGTGTGTCTAGTGATTCTTTAGGACGAGGCTGTGGTTATGAAATCGAGATTTTAGCAGCAGAGCAGCAGCTTGGAAGTGATTGATGGTTGACGCGTCGTCTTAATGGGCCACGTTTCAGTCGCTGTTTCATACTTGTTCCATTCTCTGACAACATAAACTGAAAAAAATGTATTTGAGCACAGCTTAACTGGGAATTCAGATGTATTAAAAATACTGTACATGTGAGCACAGACAGTAGGAGAGAAGATAATAGATTAAGGTCCAGACATATACTAGGTTTACAGCTGGTCTTTTTACATGATGTAGGAAATACAGTATAGATGGCAGAGGTACCAGCCAGTGCAACAGCAGAGAAATGCAACAGCGGGTGAAGTGTGATACTCCTGGACTTGTGTTCCTGATTCCACTGTTGTGAAATGACATAACAAAATCTGGAACAAAGAGCCAGCGTGCAGAACAAATTGCTCACTGTTCTATTTTAGGTCAATGACTGGCAATGTCAAACGCAGGTGGTCTCTAATCAAATGCGTCAAAGCGGTGGTGAGATGACGTGTTGAGCCTGGTCAGGTGCGATCTGTCCAGATTTTTTCCCCCCTTCACCTACAGATTTCTGACACGTAAGCAGTGATAAATTCTAAGTGTGAAGGAAGACAGCTGGGGGAGATTGATGGCGACCTATCCGAGAAGATCGGCCATATGGCCGGCGACTCCGGCCCTGCAGCACTAAATGGCTCCGTTCAGATTGAGTCACGCACACAGCGTCAGAAACACCCTCCAGTTCTGTCAGTGTGGCCTTTGGGCAAAGTGTCCACAGCCACTGCTGTTTGGCTCTAAACCTGTCAATGATGATGCTGAAAGACGATAATTCATAAGTTTCTGAAAGCTCAACTTAGCACTGACTATAGGGTAAACTTCCAAAGGCCAATTTACTCTTTGCAACCACGCGTCCCAGAGCAGACCAGAACTGTGATTGGTCGGCTCTGTAGCGTCACGTTTTCTGCTCTTCCTCCTTCGCCGCCGTCACACAGACCATCTCCTCCGATGTCTTCCTTCGTCTCGGCGTCACAGTAAAATCAGGAAAAACCAAAACGGCTTTTCGACATCCATGAGCTCCGACTCTGTTGAGATCCGCTCGGCTTCGGTCGCTGTCGTTTCTGACGCCGACAAAATGGTGGAAAATGGCGGCTAAGGAACTCAACACGGTGGCGTATGAACGCTGCTGCCAGCTAGTGGTCTGACGGACTAATTACAGAGTCACACCGACGCAGAAGCATAAATACTCATGACAGCGTTGGCCACTTGCATCGGCTCGACGCAGGAGCATAACTCCAGCATAAGTGGGACAGATTTCAGATACGTCCTCTGCTCTGCCCTACATAAAGGGTGAAATGCGCTGGTGACAAACACTGTGTTTTAGCCACATTTTGATGATAACTGGTGTCGTGTTGTGCGTAGTGTGTGGAACGCACCGAGCGTGTCAATGGACATCGGAAAAGTGGATTGTGCCTCAGAAGGCTGCAGGGAACACGCTGAGCATGCGGAAGGCGTGAGGACATGTAGATTAGGCTGTAGGAGAGATCGCAAGAGCAATGCTTTATACTGAAGACACCACCGGGAGACTTTCACAACCATCCGAGCACTGAAGCGCTCTCACTGTCGGCCGCCTACCATTCTCCATTCAGATTACTGTCGGTAGCCTCTCTCTTTCAGCTTCCTGCTGATCCGAACTGTGGCAGTGCTCCAGCTATGAGTCAGCCACCGCTGTCTATGGGAGAAACAAAGGTGACTTTTACCTCCGGAGCCGACAGAGGCCCAAATGTCTCCTCCCGCTTCTCAACTCCGCTGGCTCGGAGTCAGACTGTGTAAAAAGTTTTTTTATTGTATATAACAAATGCACTCAGACACCTCAGGACTCAACTGGCGAGAGAGCCAGGGTGACCTTTACTGTATTTCGCCAGCGTTTGGCCCCTGGCGGGTGTTTCATTCACATCCTGCTGATATCAATTTTCCTCCAGTCCAGTGAAGGGCTCAGAGCTCCTGACTCATGGCAACACTCTCCTCCAGTCGACAGCTCCATGCGTGATGGCTCCTCTTAATGAATTATGAGGATTGACTCTGGTAACAGTGCTGCCGCTCCCAAATCCCTATTTAATTGAAACACGATACAGAGCTGAGGGGGCACGAGGGGTGATAAATTGGAACATCCGCTTGGTAATCAAACCGCCATCTGCTGCAATGACGTTCTGGCCGATCCTGGAAGAGGAGGAGGAGGAGGAGGAGGAGAGCGGCGGAGGATCGGAGCCCACCCGGTTTTTCCAATCACGGTCGGACGGCGGCGGTGCAATCAAACGGCCGATGTTGACCGTTTCGTTCGATTTGGCAGAGGAGACGGCACACGGAGGCATTTTATGAAGCAACACAAATCCATTCAGAGGGATGATCAGAGGCAGGCAGGGGACGAGCAAGCAAAAGAGGAGGAGGAGGGGGTTAGAGGGAGGAGGAGGAGAGGACGAGTGGGGGGAGAAAGAAAGAAAGGAGAGGGGAGAAAAGAGTGGGAAGAAAGGATGGAAAGAGGAAAGAAATGGAAAGGAAAGAGACGAGAATGGAGAAGGAAATGAGAGGAAAGGAAAGCAGAGAAAAGTAAGGAAATGAAAGGGGAAAAGAGAAAGGGAAAAGAAGGAGATGAGGGGGAAAGAAAAAGAAAGAAATAGAAGGGAAATGAGAGGAGAGAAGAGAAAAAGCAAAGCTGAAGAGAGAAAGGAAAGGAGAAGAGAGGATAGAGAGAACAGGAAATTAGTTCTCAAGAAAGAAAGGAAAAGGAGGAAGAGGTGAAAAGAGAGGAAAGGACAAATAGGAAGGAAAGCAGAGCGCACATCTGCAGTTCATCAGCGCAGCCAATCAGCAGGGAGCGTCTCCCCAGCCCATCCTGCTCCTGGTGCCGCTGGGTAACCATCGGGCGGCGTGCCTGGATTTCTCCATCCATACAGAATACATAAAGAGTTGGGTGGGAGGGGGGTAATCTGTTCATTGTGTGGGGCCCTGATACTGCAGCTCAACATCCACCTGTAATGACTCCAGCAGCATCAAACTGTTCCGGTTCCATTTAGACTCTCAAAGAACCCGGTTCTGGTTTAATCCAGAAGAAGTTCACGGTGGCGGGACCAGGGACTGGTGTTTCAGCCGCTCAAAAACAAAACCTCTGAGAAGAATCCATCTGTCACCACAACCCAGTGATATAAAAACAATTTCTAGATGAAGGGTTTGTCTTTCTGTCCAACTGCTGTAAACAAATGGGAGGAGAACTATGTTCATTAAATCTCGGGTTTTCATTTTGTCTTTTCAGACTCAGGCATCTTTTCCATCGGTAATAACCATGTAGTCCTCACAGTTGCTGCTGACTGACTGGGTATCGAACGTTTTACCGCGCTGCAATACAACAACAAAAAAACAAGCCCGCCGATGGGTGGCCCTTTAAAGTGGGGCGGGGCTACCTGGCGATGCCTTGGAGCTCGCTGACGTCGCTGAGAGAAGTTTGACAGGTCGACGAACGGGAGCGTTTTGACATGCGGGAGAAAAGAGTGAAGTGATGTCGTCCGAAGGGAAAATGAAGTACGATTACTCTCATAAACATCAATCACAGTCGATGGGCTGACTTCCTGCTCCAATACTGACCTGCTCCGGTTACAGCCTTCCCTGTGCAATGTGGGGGGGGGGGGTCCAAATAAACTGGCTCACATAATCTGGATAAACTGCTCAGTTGTAAACAGAAAACTGGAGCTGATGGAGCCCGAGCTGTTAAGACAAAATGCCAGATGTAATAAACCGGTTTTCCTGCATTTATTAAGTTGCCCCCCCCACCCCCCCCGATTTAGCAGCCTGGACTGCTTCAGAGAAAGAGAGATTTTGCTCCAGGTTTTGTCCTTCCAAAGCTCTCAGATGACGTGCCACTCGCAGAGAGCCGGCAGGAGCTCCGGCCAATCAGAGCTCCTGTTGCTTCCTCTGTCGGCCTCCAGCCGGGACGCCGGGGACGCCGGGGACGCCGGGGACGCCGGGGACGCCGGGGACGCTCCTGAGTTAAGGAGAACAGTTTGCGCTAAATGTGGACTGTAAAACCCCGTTAAAGCCGGGAACGTTGCAATAACGGACGGACACGTTAATATAAATGGAATGAACAAACGAATATTTGGATTAAATTTTTTTGAGACATATTTTTGCTATTCCAGTTCAAAATTTAATTACCAATTCTGCTTTATTCTAAGAATATAATTATTAACTGGTAAATTTATGGAGCTTCCTAGTTGAATTTCTTAATGTGTTATTTAAATGCAAATTAAAAATAGGTATGTAATTGCTCTATCTTTTTTTTTCTTTTTTTTTTAAATGTACCATTTTATTATTTGATAATGGCTGAACGTTGATATAAAGCTGCACCTGATACCAGAGCGGATTTTAAAATTTTTTTTTTGTTGTCACTGTTCAGGTGCAAAACCAAACATGCATTTTGTTGTCAAGTTAAGCTAATCAACACACCGAGGGCTTGTTCCTCCATCACACACACACACACACACACACACACATCAGCAGAAGCAGAATCAGCACGGTTAAGTCAGTATTGACACCATTAACACAACCAACCATTCGTTGAGGAGATGAAACGGGTCCGGTCAGGCGTGAGGGGTTCGACCTCTGAAGAGCTCAGACACACAATCTGCTGCACTTCAACTGGAAAAAGAGATTTAATCGCACACACACACACACACACACACACACACGCTTCAGAGGCATGCGCACACGGACACACACTCCTCCCATGCCTCATGCTGGTCATGTACTTTCATGCTTGCCACACAAGTGTTCCCTCAGGACTAGAGTAAAGACAACACACACACACACACACACACACACACACACACACACACACACACACACACACACACACACACACACACAATGTTCAAGATTTCCTGTTTAAATAGCTTGAATTTTTAAAATTAAAACTTAAGCTCAGACGACAAAACTGAGGATTTCTTCATTTATATTTCTACGCGTGGTCACAGAGAAACTGTCCTCAAGAGCATCCTGAGCAATAATCAGGACCTTTCATACTGTGTTAATGCCGAGTCAATTGTCTGTGCGTAACGTGAAAGGGTCTGATTGTAGAGAAACACCACCAACTCCAACATGGAGCCTGTTGTCATCTTTCAGCTCATGGTTTATGGTTTAACTGGATTTACTGGTCGTACCGGAGGCTTCAGCCCTGCATGTCCCGTCAGTCTTTAACAACAAGCTCTGACCAGCTGGCGAACATGGCGGAGCGTTTAGCAGCTAAAGAGGTTTCCCTCAGGAGCTGGTGGAGACCAAAGATGGAGCTAAAACAGGTGGACGCCGCTTACTGTCTGTTAACCGGTTAGCAAGAAAAGTCTACTTATATGTCAATTTACATGAAAGCTCCTATGAGGACACACTATTAAGAACAGTAAATAAACACAGCAGGGACTATCTGACAATCCCACCAAAGTGTTGGTTAAACCTAAATCAGTACAAAATTAGAGTGAAAAAAAAGAAAAACAAATCCGCATGAGCAAAAACTCCATTGGGAGAAAAATACACCAGACTAATTTTAGTACTTTTTCACAAGAAAAGAACTGAAGCAAAGAGGCTTTTTTGACTTTGAGAAGAGGCTCAGATCGTTTGTGTCTGATTTGCCACCGATGATGTTGCTGTTAACCCACATTTGGATTCTTTAACCACTTAACTTCCAGGTAGTGTGTTTTGTTTTGTTTTGTTTTTTCAATATTTGAGACATTTAATAAACATCTAGTGTTTTTTTCAATCTGCATTTTATGTTTGAAAAGATTATTAATCTGATACATTTAAAGGAATGAGGCTATGACACTGGAATTTACATATGAATTAATAAGATTATCTTAAATCACACAAATTTCTTCAACCCCTCTGTTGATTTAAAATAAAACGTGAGCCTGTGTTTACTGTGCTTCCTACTCTCTTGACAATGAGTCTTTGACTGAGCCTTGGCCTTCTTCTGCGTGTTAGCTGCCCGCGCTAGAGGCCCTGGATCCTCCACCCGTGCTTCATCTAATGAGACTCTGATGTAAATGCCAGGTTTGACATCTGGGCGCCGGGCGGGGTGATGCCACCGCCCGTGTAAGGCGCTGATCTCTGGAGTGGCGCTGTAAATGTCAGGATGCTCATCTCACCAGGAGTCTCGCATATTCACACACACACAAAGCTTATAGGGATGTAAACAACGCTGGACGCACCATCACATAATAATGTGAACATAAGCACATGACAAAGGCCGAGACCTCGGCGAACAGGCGCAGAGGGAGCTTCAGGTTCTTCAGCCACGTTGCTCAGCTGGTTCCACAACTTTGGTTCACGGACCTTGACACAGAGGTGGTTCCAGAGTGAGATCTGGTCTGAAGTATCCGTAGGATGAGACCGTCAGCACTGTGTAAAATAAATACTAGTGCTGGAAAAAACTGTTTTCTGATCTGTCGTTGCCATGATTACGGTTTAGTTAGGTTCAGGCCCAAAAACTACCTGTTAAAACCAGGGAAAGATCCTTACGTTGAAGCTTCGCCGTAGCCTGATGCTCACCTCCTGCAAAAACTAACTACGCGGCAACGCAGACATCAAGAGCTGTGATTGGTCGGCTCGGTAGCAGCGCATTTCCGGCTCCTCCTCCTTCGCCTCCGTCGTACAGACCATCTCCTCCGACGCCTTCTTTAGTTTCTGTGTCATAGTAAATTCAGGAAAACTAAACCTGCTGTTCAACATCCATCAGCTCCAACTCGATCGAGAGCCGCTCGGTTTAGGTCGCCGTCGTTTCAACGTGACGCTGACAAACTGCCGGAAAATGGTGGCAAAGGAACTCAACATGGTGGCATATAAACGTTGCTGCCAATTAGTGGTTTGGTAGACTAACTGCTGAGTGACACCAATGTAGAAGAATAAATGTTCACGACGGCGTAGACTCGACACAGAAGCATGAATCCAGCTTTTTTTTAGGGTGTGGTAGGAAATGGGAACTGAACAGCACTCAAACTCTGATAGACAAGAGTCAAATTTATCTTTTTTCTTTGTCGGGTAAACGTAGACTTAGTTTTTTTTTTTTTTGTTTTCCCCGCGAGTCCAGTCTCCTTTTTGTTTCAAATACAACATAAACATAAAAAACACTTTTGGTGCATTTTAGATCAGCCAATGGAAAAGCTCTGAGAACTGGATATAAAAAACATCAGTCATGGATCAAGATCTAAAAAAAAAGATAGAAAGAAAACATGTATTTATATGGTAATGATTTGAGTTATTTCTTTAAGAGGTTCCGTGTGAAACAATGAACAAGGGAAATGTAAATGTGTCTTGAATTGTGAACGGAGGATGCATTCATATGCAAAACCACAGAAGAATACATCCGATGCTTTCGCGAAGATTGAGATGAAAGAAACAACAAAGAGAGAAGAAGAAAAAAAAAGAGACAGAAAGAAAGTGAACCTGCATCAGTCGGAAAATGTCAGACAAAATGGGACAAAATAGGGTCTCGTCAAACTGCAAGCTGAGGCAGGAGAAGCAGAGCGGAGGTGAACATTGTTTTGACCAGGCAACTCTGTAACCCCCCCCCTTTTTTGTTATTTATTTAAATATATTTTTAGTTGGCGGGTAAGTCCTCATTGTGTGACAACCCAACGGCCACAACTCAAGCCAATAGCTGCCTGTTGCCATGACAACAGGGCCCTGGCATCTTCTAAAATAAGACCACGGAGGGAAAGATTAGAGGAAGCTGCCGGGGCAGCCCCCCCACCCCCTTATACCCACCCCCCAGACAGACAGTCAGCGGAGGGAACGGCTGGAGAGCAGGAAAACGTTTTCAGCCGAGAAGCAGGAAAAGTGTCTGCTACCTCCGTTGCCTCCATTAAGGTATAATTAGAAACGCGGCGAGCTGAGTGGCGATTATCCGACAAACTAACAATAAACTGGCAGCTGTGTTGTCATGACACTAAAAACTCACTGATAAAACGGTCGGGTCAGAAATGTCACATGGAGGCTCGTGATCCGGACTTTCCTCACAGGGAAAAGAGCAGCAGTGGAGATTTATTTAAGCTCCTGTGTGTTTTCTACTGGACTAGTCCCTCTTGCAATGGAGGTAACTAAGTGGGGTTGGTGATGGGGGGGGGTACAAACTTGGAATCCAACATGTGAGCTTGAACATAAGTCGTGTATACGAATTAAATTATGTTCTAATGTGTCAGGAGGATGCCAGTTAGGGCTGAATATTAGCTGGCCAATGAGTTTCTCATCTAGCTAATGTAAACTGTCAAGCTCCCAGAAACTTCAGTGTAATTTATATAAACTATTTGGGCCATCTAGCAGCATGCAGTAGATATAATAACATAGAAACAGCCTCCATGAGGTAATGAAAGATATTTTATCACCAGTAGCTCGGCTGACACCTGCTCAATAACAAATAATGATTGACTCCACCCCCCCGCCCGAGTCTGTGAAGACCAAACCCGAGCTAAAAAGAGAATGAACGTCGAAAGCATGATTCAAAACTAATGTGGAAGTCGCTCTCTGCGTATACAGGCGAGCGTTAGCTAACACGTAGGCCACACTCACTTTCCATGATTCCTCTTTCATGCCGCCGATGACGTCAACGTGATTTAAATAGACTAGGAGCAGCAGCCACCCCCCCAGCATACGCAGAACTCAAGATATTTATATTTAGAGAGTAGCTTGTCTAACTTTAACGCTATTTGATGCCATACATCATGAAAACATAAAGCTACTGGATTAACACATATAATCTGGGTGTTTACAGACAGGGCTAAAGAAGATGTTAGACAGAGGTTGACAAAACTGTTACGCTTCAGTTGATAAATGTGGCTTAGATGTACATTAGAGGCTTTTTCTTTTATTGCTTGAGTTTGGAGGATGACATTTGTCCAGATTATCTACACAACTATATTTGGAGGTGAATGTTGCCAGCGAACTCGTGGAAATATCGGTAAATAATCCCTGCACTGCAGCATGACTACAGTCGCTCGAAGCTGAGGCAGAAATTCGGCCTGGAAACCCTGATGGATGTTTATTAACGGGGAGCTGAAGTTACAAGTTTTCCATTTGTCTTCACTTTTTTTTCTAAAAGAGTTCGACTGACCCAGGGATTCGTTCCCAACCCGTCTGCCTGCTTGTCTGACTTCTTTTGAGCGATTTCTCCGCCTCCTTGCGCTTCAGTTATTAACTCTCTGTTCACGGTGTTGTTATAACTGACAGAACGAACGGCCAGAACCAAGTTGTATTAAACAGGGAATCAAGCCCTTCTCTGACCTCTCGGTTCTCTCGCAGTCTAGAAACAGACTTTTGAGTTTTCTTGACGACAGCCGCGAGACGATGCTGCACTTGACAACCAAACACCCTTCTCCGCTCACGCCGGCATCAGTGTTAACGACCAATTATCCGCCAGAGTTAACTGAGCGGAGAGGTGGTCAGAGTGTCTCCCACACTCACACACACACACACACACACTCTGCTCATTAGGTTGAAAGGACCATTATCAGCAGACAGCAGAGAAAAAAACTGCAGCGGCAAATGGCCTGGTCAGCAACACACATTAAGACACAGACACACACACACACACACACACACACACACAAATAAACACAATTCCACACAGATATGTACCTGCCGAGCACTTAGGGTGTGAACAGAAGAATCTGAGAGGTGTAAGGCTCAGAAAAGTAGATGCTGCTGATCAAAGCAGGTCCAGTCTGAAACCCTCAGTGTGACTCACACACAAACACACACACGCGCACACACACACACACACACACACACACACACACACCTCTATCTCTATCCTTTGTGCTAAATAAACTGGCTGTGATGAGCCCGTCTGGTCAAAAATATCTTTACGTGACAGTAAACCAGTCTAACACGCTGCTAATTATACACACTGAAATGATCTGACACTCTATAAAGTGGGCTGAGTCTGTGTGTGTGTGTGTGTGACAGAGAACATAAGAGAGTATAATAAGGCAGGAAACTGTAATGGAGGCTGTCAAATCAGTGCTTGTGGACTCAGGACACTTTACGAAGGAGCAGGATGCTGCCTGTGAAGCGAGGCCTCCGTCACCTGGATCACATGATTCCTCCAGGTGCTGCTTTGCTGAAATTATTCAGAACTTGACTTTGAGTGGTGTTGTAAGCTTCCTCTTGTAGCAATAAAACAGGGATAAACATGAGAACATGACGGTGTCGCCTGTGACCACAGCGACTCCATCCTGCTGAAACCACCGAGCATCTCTGTTTGTTTTTAAGCTGCTCGAATATTTATTCCTTTTACTAAAAATGGAGGGAATTATTGTGTAACATGAACGGTTTAGTTCTTCCACAGAGAACTATCACCGACTGGAGCGAGTCAGTGTCTTTCAGCCATTTGATCTGGATACGAAGCCTGCGGCTTTATCGTGTGGTGAACTCTGACTCGCTCTCATCAGCCTGCGTCCCTGCTGCCCTTCTTCTTTTTACCCCATGAAATTATAAAATGATGATGATAATGGTGCAGATGCATTATTTGTTCTAAGTACCAGGACCATCATCGAATTAAGGCCAATTCATGCTTCTGAAGTTCATGTTCCAGAAAAACAGACCCTTTAACATCTTCCATATTGAACCTCTGAAATGTTTTCCACATACACTTCCTGCATAAAATCCATCGACTCCCGGAGCATCAGTGGAAGCAGGGGGTGGGGGTGGGGGGGCAATAATAATAGTAATAAAAATAATTATAATAAGAGCAGCATAGAGCGGGAGGCTGTCCACACACCTGCTCTGCACCTGCTAAGCAGGGTGAACCGAGGACTCCCTCTGCGTTGCGTCTGTTTCCTGCTCCTCTGGGCATAGAAAACAAACCTTGGCAGCAAGATGGCGTCTCCAGCGAAAGCAGCGCTGAGATTTCAAGGGACAGAAATATCTCGACCGAATGTCGCCCTCACTTACAGGAAGAAGATAAGTTCATCAGACAGCGACATGAAGCCAGAAATGAATCATTTGAATTTCTATGACCAGGAACTGTTTCTATAGTTTTATAGTTGATTTGTGTTCGACTCCTCAAAAACGGATGAGTCCTTTAAGCAAAAATCACAAAAAAAATGCCCAAACAAAACAAAAGCAGCCTGATATCTTGCTCCTCTGAGTCGTAGATGCTCTATTGTTTCCAGCAGCTATTAAAAACACATCGGTGATCCACACTGATGCACTGGGGGACGTGTCCCTCCATCAGCGCGAACACACACACTGTCGTTGATCACACAGCACCGAAAGCGGATGAATACGCCGCTGGAAATAGTCCGTAACACGTTCGTAATTTCCTTCTGTTTGAGAAACATCTGTTAAAACAACAGCTAGAGAGAGCAGCTGTTTCAGGAAATTACCAAGCCACAGACAGAGTGGGGAAGTCAGACAGTCTAGACCAGCACATTTTTGTTTTAAGTCTTTTCATAAGATTTATTGGCAATAATAATAAAAAATAAATTAATAAAGTATCTCCAAACTAATCCTTTAAGGACTTTGGGCCTGAAGGACCCTCATAAAAAAGAGATGATCTCATTTCACGGGCTTTGGAATAAAAAAAAAATAAATAAATAAATAAATAAATAAAAATCAGCTGCTGCAGATCAAAATTTCCGGTTGATCCAAAGCTTGTTAAAGATCTAAAGCCTAGAGACGGGGGTGTATTTATAGGCGACATGTCTTACCTTCATAAGAACAGACTCGCTGAGCTTTTCTCTGTTGACAATCTTTATGGCGACTTTCTGACACGTGACGCAGTGGACGCCCAGCTTCACGAGACCTGGAACAAAAACGGCAGAGCACAAAGTTCACATCAAATTCATATGATTCACGCTGAGGAAAACGGGGGGGGGGGGGTCAAAATGTTTCAGAAAATCTCATTTGAGTGGAGGTGATCAGAAAAAGAAGAGCCAGGGATCGGATTTGATGACACTACTATCGAGGCAACCCATCATCCTATGGGCCACCCGTCACTGCTGGGAACCAGGGATGGCGCAGCTACGCTCAGACCCCTCCCTCCATGGACGCCGTCAGGCCAGACGACCAGGGTCCAGGCTTTATATAGAGGTGATAACGGTTAAACGCAAACGAGGCTGGAGGCCGCTGATGTGCTATATGGGCGCACAGGTCTACTCTTCACCTGGGAAACTGAACTCAAAGGCAACGTGACGGCCTTCGTCTGAGCCTTCAGCCGGCGTGGAGCTCCGCCTCTCGGACGGCATGACGACGCGACCGGCGTGGAGCTCGAGTAACTCAAGACTGTTTCGTCTCTCACGGTACAGGACATCATGTTTTCTACTTTATTAAAAAAAAAAAAAAGCAGCTTTATATGTGTAGGGCTTTCATAAGGCTGAAAGGCCTTAATGGAACCCTGAGGTGTTTTAGACCAATAATGATGCTACTTTTTTAAGGCACATATCAACAGGGACAAGTTGCCAAGAGTTGGATGGATCCAGCCAGGAGACTTTTAGTTTAGCATAAAGCATGTTGGGGGGGGGGGCAGTTGGGCTGGACTCTGTTAAGAGGCTAAAGGGAAAATCCTCCAAAAAGCAGCTGCAACACTCACTGGATGAGAAGCTGTATAGTACGAAACAACTACTTCACGGTTGTACAAAGACCAATGTGCTGTAACTGTTTCTTGGCCCGGATGAGGATTTCCTAGGAACTGGTGGAAACCCGGGGGAGTCACCGGCCTGGAAAAAAAAATCTGTATCAACCTTTATCCCTGAGGTATCGATCTTCTCCTCTATGTAACTAAATGTCTCAGAGAAAAACAAGGCTACAGGGTCTATTAACTCTCATTTTAGCCAAAACAATTTAATTGCCGTAATTTAATCAATTTTTTTTTTTAATTTCTGACCAACTTAAGGATCCGTTGGTCCTTCCAGTACTGGGCGGGTTCACCAAGGCTGACTAGTGTTGTGTATTTTGCTATATAATACCTGGGTCTCAGTTCTGATTTTTTCCATTAAATGGTCTCAAAGGATGAGGTCACCTCTCAATATCATGTTACAATGAAGACCTGCCATTCATCCGGACATGAGCTGCTCAGCTGAGTGGAGAATTTTAGCCAGAACTGCATGAACCAGACCTCATCGGATCCAGATTCCAGATCCTGTCTCATTGACTGGTCTGGTCATTTAATACATAATTTATAAACCCAAAACTAAAACAATCTTAAGTGAAACATACTTTGGAAGCACTAGGATGAAGGACGTGCATCTGCGGTTCAGATTGCGTTAAAGGAAGCTGACTGGCAGCATTTTGCCGCCTTCGTCGTTCGCTGCCGAACCCCCCCACCCCACCCAGCTGCACGTCGCCAGCTCACACAAGAAGATAGGTGGTCAAAAATAAAATGGACTCGTGCTCTGCGATTCCCAAGTCTCCTCTTTCATTATGTACTTCTGAGAGCTCAGCTGACGTGAGACAGAAATGTCATCACGCAGCAGCTTCATCTTATTACCGCCACAATGGCTCCATCCATCTCTATCAAAGCTCTCGCACCGGGGAGTATTTTCTACTTAGTACTGAAGGTCTGGAGACAGCGCTGGAAATGCCACCGCGCATATGCACCTCTTCATTACCCCCCCCAACGCTGCATACGCCGTCTTACGATTTGAAAGGTGATTTCCCTGCGGCGATTTGCCTCGCGGAGAGCCGAGCGGTCGCCATGAGCAGCGGGGGTGCTCGGGCCCATACGACGCCAGGTGGGGGCGGGGGATCTTTCATGTCTCTAGTTAGAACGGGAATGGCGTCCTGGGCGACATTCACCAGGTCTCATTGATCTTGTTGTCAGAGCAGCTTGAGGATGGCTACCACTGCTTTGTACAACACAAGGCAAAGAAGGCCCCCGGAGGGCTGTTCTGTGTCGGGGGGGGTAGGATCCTCCTCCATTAAACCCCCAGGCCCAGAAAGAGTTCAGAGTGAGAAGGTTGCCGAGCAGGAAATAAGAAGAGAAAATTAAGGGTGTTAAAGGTGTCCAGAGTTTCTTAGAGAGAGGATTTTCTATATCTTCTCTCAATGATCATTTCAGTGTCTAATCTGAGCCTTTTAAAAAAGACCCGGATGTTTTGTTTCCTTTTTTCCTCAAGAGTTGATAGAGACCAATCAGAGCTAAGAAGGGGGACTGGACTGGCCAGGTGGACACAAACACACCTGTGAATGAGAGCTGACGTTGCTCTAACGTCTGCTGGGTGTGTTTCCTAACACATCAGCTATTTACAGTGTGTCAGTGAAGTAGGTTTTTCCAGATTTATTAGTTTGTTTGCTTTTTCTTCACCAAACTGGACAAAAGATTCATCACTGTATTGTGGAATTTTTAGAAATGGTTTCATGATACACACACAGTTGACAACAGAACTTGGTTACATGACACTATTTTCTGCCATATTTTATTCAGTTTTGCATTTCTATTAAACTCTGATTAGTTCATTCAAAGTCCATAGGAACAAGGCGCATGAGCATCATGAAGGAAAGAAGTACAGTCCTCTGGAACGTTTCTAATGAGGAGTTTACAGACTATGATTAAATACATACTACACATGTTTAGATTTTTTTAAAGCCCATTCTAATATTCATTTAGCTTAAATTCAACAGGTTTTGCAAAAATATAAATATATATGTAAAATTAGAATGAAAAGGATTTAGAATTTGCCACATAAATTTACATCCTGTTTAATTGTACCACAATGTAGGGTAAAGCACCCCCTCAACCGCTGTTTGCAGTGTGTAAACTGAGCCTCCATGGTGACGGCTGATTGAAAAGGCTTTGGTTCTACAGCACAAACACAGACCAGTCTGCGACAGGACGGTGGAGCGAATAATAAGAAAACTGCGACGTTGGTACGGTCATGTTTCCACGCGCCGTAGGTCTGGAGGAGGAAAAGGTATCGAAGCATAAGTACATGTTGCAGCTACGTGGCCCAGCGAGGGGCTGTAAAGATGACCTGCCTCCACTAAGAACACAGTTACGCTCCCTCAATCTTCTAAACAGGCTTTTCCTGCTCTCGCAGTTTCTCCTCTGACACCCATGTGTATGCTGTTTCTGATCCGACACAGCGCAAGAGAGAATCATAAAAGCACTTTATGTATGACATTTTTCATCGCCCCTCTGAGTTATTAGAATCATTACGCAGCTGAAAACCAGGTCCTACAGTAATAATCCCTGACATTTTCACATCAAACATCCACTTTTGCTTCTACCGGAATCATTTCTAAATCACTCAGCGAGGATGAAATCGTGAAAGTTTTTACATATGTGGTTTGAATCCCCTTTGTTGGTTTGCATTCTTGCCCATCCTTGGTTGGTGTTTTAGACAATAACAATAACAGAACAATAAAATACACAAAAGAACATGATTGTAGATCCCGGAAACCACCTTTCAGGTTTGGCCTATGTTTGCTTCATCATTAATGTTCTCAATAAACTGGCGTGTTAGTTTTAAGGAAACTTTGCCAAAAATAAAATGTGAATCAGTTCATGTTTCCAAAAACTGCCTTTAAGCAATATGACATGATTAATGGGGCATAATGATTTTATTGCTGCTTTGCACCAGAGATGGGACTTGTTTGTTCTCTTACTTTTTAATGGGATGGGGATTTTTGCATTTGCACAACCCCTGACATCTTTTACTTTTTTCATTCTTTACTTTCTGGTCTTTTTTTTGGAGGCGGGGTGGGGGGGCTGAAACTGAGCAGCAGTGGGACAACAACATTTCATCTTCGGTAGAAGAGGAGGCAGGTGCCATGAAACTCAGGCGTATCTGAGAACTTTTAAACATCTTTTGATTTCATTTCTGTTTGTTTCTCATAAATAAAGTCAGTGTTTTTATGCACACACTGAAAATGCAATACAGCTGAATAACAAATGTATCCATGTTTCCCCTTTTGGCTTATTTATTTTAATAGACAGTGGCTGTTTATGTGGAGATTCATTTTAAATATTTATGTACTTTGTGAATCGTGTTGCAAGGTGATTTACCTCTGAAGGAAAAATAAAATAATGTGTAATGAAGGGGAGTACAGCAGCAGACGCTAACTTCAATGGTGAGAACAAATGGGAGGCTCCAAGGTCTCCATGAGAACATCCCATAGTGCCATGGAGTTTTTTTTTTGTTGTTTGTTTGTTTGTTTGTTTTTAAGGAGGGTCAGATGTTGCTTGTTACTCCCACTTCTGTTAGTGGCTGGACAGCAACAGCAGAGCCAATCCTATGAACGTGTGGCCATGACTGACTGACCAGAGTCGCCATTGGCCGAGTGTTGTTGTGTCCCCATCGGTCATTACTCAGTTTCTATTGCATAAAAGGGGGTTGTTCACAGACAGTGGGACCCACATAGCGCCTGTGTCGCATGATTTACCGACTTTTCAGACTCCTTTAGCAACTTCTCTTCACAAATGGACCTTACAACAAATCTAAAGACTTTTTGGAAAAAGAAAAAGAATAAAAACAGGTATTTATTGTTTAATAATGTATCTCCTAACTTTAAATCCTCCTTTGGAAGAAGGGAGGCTGCTGTATCAACAGCAAATGAATGACAATAAAACACAGATGTATTAATATATACTATGTTTTCATATTGAGAATTATAATTGTGGACAAACGTTGTAAATCAATATACACTTAAAAATGTCCCTATTTCTTTTCATTTATCATCATTTCTTATTAAATGACTAAAAAATAAAATAAAAATAAAAAATTGTAGATAACTTTCATTACATTCGTAGATAAGTAGGAGTCCCAGTTTAATTTAACGAAGAAAATTCTTCTAATATTCACTATGACAGAAAGGTGGGGTTTAAAAGTTTCTTTAGAATGGAAGACTTCCTGTATTTCCTTTGCCTGCTGCAGCATAGGCTGAGGACTAGGTGCTTAGAAAGCCAATCATGTTGAACAAAGGAATAAATGCCACCTGCAAAATAACGACCGCGCCGTCTGATTGCCAGGTGAACTCTAGGGCAGCACTGAGCGCCATGCACCGCAGACGGATAAAAGTTCTAAAACAAGCCTTTCAGAAGGCAATTAAACTAATGTGCGAACACATTGGCCACAACGGGCCAAACAACGGAGCTTCATTGATTTCTCTCCCCTCAATCAGTTCGCTCCTCTCTGCTGAACCAGATCGATAATCTCCGGGGCCTCTGAACTCAAACAGACCAGCAACAGGGACTTGGCCTCTGGTCCTCCTCAACTCCTTCCTCCTCAAAACTCCCAGGTTCCCTCTCTGCGCCTCTGGGCTGAAGAAAAGAATTATTTTCAGAGTCCCAATTAGGCCTTAAATCATTAATTCCATGTCCACCACCAACCCAGTACAGTAATAAATGTCAGAGATGGGAAACCAAAAACTGCACACAACAGCTTTATAACGTAAGTTAACTTCAAATCCCAGAGACCACTGCTGTGGGAAACCTCCAATCAGACAGCGGCAAATTGTTTTGCTTTGCAAGACCTTTGCTAGAATGCTGGGTTTTGGATAAATAAAGCAGCTCGGGTGCAGTGTCTTTCCTCTGATTGAGACGCTTAGGTTTTCCAGATATTCAAGTGCACTGCTGGCTCTGCATGGACTCATCTCGCAACGAAACGCTATTGTAGCATTTGGTCGCTTCAGACATACCAAACAAAAATAAATTACAGTTCTCAGAAATTTGTTTGAAATATGAACAACAAAAGTTGTGAAATGTTCCCGTAGAACCGTTAAATCCTCCAGCAACCTCCCATGTGTCTGTGCTGAGTGACACTATGTTGAAACATTAAAAGAAAGTAAAAACAAAGATCTGATAAAAGCCTTAAAGAGATTTTCCTCGCTTTTATTCGAGCCCATTGGACATGAAGCGGGGGCTTTTGTTCTCTTGTAATCTCGGCTAATTGGAATCAACACGCCAGCTGATAATTATGTTGAAGAACTGACCACAGGCACAACAGTCCCCCGAGGAGGTTGGATGAATTAGCATCGCCAGCTGGAAGGCACTAATAAGACGGCATTAATGGCTAAATAAGCACCGTGAACAAATGCAGCCACTCGCTTTCAAAATTAACGGCGAAATGCCCGAGATCTAACTTTAATGAACTTTTCACCCACTTGGCTCCAGACAGGCAAAAACTATTTTAATCTCAGCTCATCCGTTTTCCAGGCTTCACCCAGGAAGCCTTTCTGAGGCTCATCAATAATTAGGACGTTATCAGAAATGATGTGTTTCTGAGGGATGATTTTTTTTTAGGATGATTACTTAACTATTTTACCAATTTACAGGCGTTAATGTTGTTAAACAACCCTCTGGTCTTCAGATTTATTCAGAAAAATTAACATCTCCACAAGAGACTAATATATTATACCCAAAAACAGGCTCTGGACAGTTTTTAGCCTCTTTTTTCACAGCAACTTTGCAAAAATATTCTGCTTTTATTTCCACCGTTCTCCACCTGCTTTGGTAACAAGCTCTCGGGAATCTCTGAACTTGTATCTCGTGTTCAGGTCGGATGCTCATCAATAACATTATCTTTTTTCCATGTCTGTTCCAGGACGCTCGCAAACAGCACATTGACCTTTTTAATGGCGTATTTCGCCAAACATCTCGTTTTTTTAAATTACAGTGAAAAAAGGGGAAAGGATGTCGTATCGGAGCCTGACGAGGTTCTTTAAAGTTCAGGTTATGGGAAGGTCACAGGTCGTCAGGCTCCTGCACTGACAAAGGGTTTTCGCTTCTTTACCACAGTGATAACGTGTAGATAAACACAATTTCTCAGCAATGGGCAGTCTAGACTCGACATTTCAACCAACCTGCATATCCTTGGGCTGTGGCAGCAAACTGAAGCATCTAGGGGAAACCCACATAAAGACATTGGGGGGGGGGGTGCAAAGCCACACAGAAAAATAATTCAAAAGGTGAGAAACAAGTTCCTCACGTCTGTCAAAGACTGACATGATGGGCTTGTTGGATTCGAACACACAATGACCGCTCAGCTCCACAGGAAGTGGCTTCCAGCGTCGGCCCCTCGTTCCATTTGAACACATTTAGGTGTTTCTGGTCCAGCAGGAGTTAAAACGTACATTGATTCATCTGTTTCAGAGGGAGACGGCTGCTACTTTGCTTTTCTGTCCTTCACCTGCCCTCAAAAAAAAAAATGACACGTTAACACTGTTTCCTTTGAGCTGTTGCTGAGGGGAAACAGCGGGAACGCTGGATGTCAGTGGTTGGAGGAGTTTTCTCCTGCCAGAGCTGGAGGCCTGGCTTCCTGCCCTGAACGCAGAAGCTCCACCGTCCTAGAACAACGTGGAGACCGACAGGAAACAGCCAATGTATCCTGCAGAGCTGCGTTCGCTACAGAGGCAGTCAGCAGCAATCGGCGGTGACAGGTCCGGCGGTGGCTGGGGGGTGACCCTCAGCAGTGACATACCCCCCACCCTCAAATATGACAACTGGTAGCTGTGGTTCACTTTCTTTCGATGCGATGTGGTTTTACAGGGGCTGGCGTTGACAAGCGCCGACGTGTTTAGACCGAACAGCCGAGTGGCGCCAACAAGGCTGATGAATACGCCAGGCTTTCGTCTTCCTCTTCTTCCTCGTCTTGTCCCGTTGGCACTTGTTTGATCCGTCGTCCACTAATGTTCAGTACTTCAAGAGTTCGTAATTTATTGTCTGAAGTGGAGAAACATAAGTCTCCATGCATTTGTGTCAAGACGGCGGTTGGATCCTAGACAGTCTATCAACCGTTATGCCGACCGCCAAAGGTGGCTGACCTAATTAGAAGGGATCCCTTTTGAAAATACATGTTAATGTCGCATTAATGTCCGTGGACACACTCCTGTCAGATTTTCACAACTCTCAAATACCTGAATCTGAAATGCACCTTGTAAAATCCAGGACTGGTCTTAATAACTGTAAGTTTTCCTTCGTCCTGCTGTCGTCCACTGGTCGACTGTCGGACCGGAGTTGTGTTTCATGACCAGGACCTTATTTTCAGGATTTATTTGTTGGGTGAACACCATTTAATTTAATGGTTTATGTTATAAGTTACATTCTTTTAAATTCACTCCTGGAAACAGCAGTTTGACAAAAGAAAAATCTGAGGGTCACGCTGCAGTGACAAATATTGAGATGGGATGAAAGTGGAGCTTTGATTTAAGACTTTTTCAAAATAGATTTAGTGTCTTTTTATTCTAGATTAAAACCAGCAATTAATCTAATAATAATAATAATAATATTAATAATAAATACGTACTACAGCCGTGATTCCAACTAAACACGACAGAGTGAATCTGCTCTGCTGCTGAGTAGAGTCGAAGCATTTATCTGCTCAGGAGGCAGAACACGCCGTGAGACACCAGCAAATCTTTTTCCCATCATGCAGTGCTCGGGGAGGGGGGGGTCCCGGACCTGCGGGCCACACTCAACCACTGAGACACACACACACACTCACACTCTCTCTCACGCTGCGGTGAGCGCTAACACAGGTAGAGCCGGGGGGTCAAGAGGCTGCACCACTTCAGACGGAGATGTCTGACGAGACACTGCATGAAGGAGAGAGTCCTTCTGCTCTGTTCATTTTTCTTAGCTGGAACTTATGGTGACTTGTAGGTAAAATAAAGGAGAGACAAAAGACAAAAGGAGAACAAGGGATAGACCGGAAGCTTCCAGTTAACTGAAACAAAATCGAGCGTCTCAGTACCAACGTTTTAGCAGAAGAGGCTTCATATCGTTTGTTTCCTCTCACTTCCCAGGAGAGGACGAAGAACCATGGGAATCGGGGGGGGGGGGTCAGAAGCATGATCCACAAAAACAGCTCCGGAGTCCTCCAACAAACTTAGCAGGTCTCCATGTGTCCAGCTACCTGAGGAGTTCACCACCAAATGGAAACAGACACAAAGGGACCGAGCTGGACAACTGGACATGAGACGCTCCTGGTTGAAACATCGATACAGAGATGAACAACTGTGTTAGAAAATATCTGGTTCTTTGATTTAAAAAAAAAGGCCTTTAGCTGTCTAAAAGACAAGGAGAGAAAGTCGACTACAACTCCCAAGGTGCACTTACGTTCATATTATTCTGACAAGCAACTTCTTGCAGCATCACGTTAGAGTTTAACAAGCTTCTGACTGTGACCCTGTCGACCGCACCCCCATCCTGCTCCGCTGATTCTATATCATCCAACCAGGAGTCAAGTGGTTTTATTTGCCTAAATGTGACAAAACTTTAAGGACAAACTTGAAAGAAACTGACATATTCTGTCGTTTAGCTATGACAACATCTCTTCAACCAACTCCAGCCTCCCTAACAGTGTGTCCTTCCTCAGCATCAGCATCAGCTGGGCTGAGAGCAGCAGAGTCTACATCAGAAATTCAATGGACAGGAACGGTGTTGAAGCACGGGAAGAATGTGGCAACAGTTTAACATACAGCGAGTGGTATGGATCCAGTTGTTCACTCGCTTGCCGAAGCTCAGAGTAAAAGCAGAGACCTAACGGCGAAGTGCTGGACCATCGTTGTTAAATGGTAAATTACTCACATTGTCTTGTTCCCGTTCACAGATAGCGAGCTACTGTGCAAACCAGCGGGAGAAACCGGGGGCAGCGCATCACCCAAGAACATTTGGGAACGTGAACCTGAAGAGCCGGAGGCCGAGTTAATCGTAAAGCCTACGATTAGTGGATGATAAATATGGTTCAAAAGCTTGTAACATAAAGTCAGCAGGAGATTCATGGGGTTCAGTGGCTCCCTGAGAAGATCCATTTCACCGAGCCCGGTTGAGAGGAAAGAAAAAAAAAGACCCAAGAGGGATTTTCCTCCGTAAACCGCCTGAAATACTTAAAATTATTCGAACTGATAAAGACTCCTGTCTTTCTGCACCTAGGAGATCATTAAAAGAAAAACTTTCAAAACTTTCATGATTTTTTGGGTCGTGCGAAAACACTCCTCGAAGCCAGCGTCTCCTCTCGCTTCAGAGATACACTCGACAAAGAGCGACTGGGACGAGGACAAAAGGCGTGGAGAGGCAGCCCGTCATCCAGCCGCAGACCCCTGGGGAGGCCAGCGGGCCCCTGATGGAGTCCTCTGGCTGTGGGGGGGGGCAACTGCATCTGTCCGACAAGACGGATGGACCCGACGCCCCCCGCATTACGAATCAGACCCGGCAGCCACCGAATCTGGGCTCCAGCCTATTTACATCTTATTACAGAGACTGGGGGGGGTCCTTTTTATTTAGGCTATACACCCAAACAGGAAGGACAGAAATACGCACACACACACTCACACACACTCCAAACTAATGATGATGCTCACACATAAGAGTCTCTTCATATTCATCTTCCTGCCCTTATATCAGGCAAAAAGATTAATCCTCACACCAGCCCTGTAATTGCCCACCTTGCCATCAGTCATTTGACGCCACCCCTCTTTGTTCGACCAATCATCTGAGACAAGAGAACCCCCGCCCACCCCCCGCTGCCCTGGAACATTGATTAACTGCTGCCTCCGGTTTACCGGTGAAGACAGAGAGGCACGTGGCCGTCCCGGCGGCGAGGTACCCCCCACGGTGCTGCCCCCCCCAACCGAGACTAATGAGAACCCGAACATCGATTTCATACCATGAATTAAGCATGGCGCGGCGCTGGGCCGTCCCGCTCGCCGTTCCACATCAGTGGAGGGACATCGGATTTTTAACAGCTGTGGGTTGTGTTTTTTTTAAATATGTTTTCGAGGCATTTTTATTGATAAGTGAACTGAATGAGCAGAGGTCAGGAGTGAATGGAAGTAAAAAAAAAAACACATGCTTTGAGTTTCATTCCCATTTAGATAAAAAAAAAATTATTTTAAAAGATTTACAGATGAGGGTGATGATTCTTGGGTCTGGAGCCTGATGAGCAGAGGTCAAAATACAGGCCGGGGGGGGCATTAACACACACACCCCAACGCTCAAACTGGATCTGTTCATTTCTAAAAGCACAAGGATTTCCAGTTTGATGTGTGTCAACAGATGTTTGCAACTGATGTCATGATTTTTCACAAAAGAGATAGAGATTTAAAAAAAAAACAGAATGAAAACACGTTTATATGAACATATTCTATGTTTGAGCATCAGTAAATATGGTTCTATTCTGACCTACTGACCCTGATAGTGGTCTTTGATCCTGGACCTGATCTGAAAAAGACCCAAAGCTCAAATTGTGTAGAAAGAACACCCCCCCACCCCAACGAGGGACCTGAGGACCTGGTCCACATACAATAAGTCTGAGGATCCAAAATTTGTTGGACCTAAACAGATCTAAACTGAGAGAGAAGAGCCTCACTGGCAGTGAAGGCACCGAGACTCCCATGGTGCATTTTGACAAAAAAACTTTAAACTGCCAAACAGCATCTTTTTTACAGATTTTTAAGATTGTGTTTTGAGGAAACTGGGTTTAAATCAATGTAAAATTTCGGATTAATCCAGCATCTATGGCGCCAGGTTTTGTTTCCGACTGAAACAGAAAAGTGTCTAAAATTTTCCACAACTGAGATTCTCCCCTCTGACAATGGCCCCCGAGGCTCCTGGGTGTTGTAGTGTCCAGAGTCTGAACCCGTGATGCCTGTGACAGAACCATGTTATCAGAGCTGACAGAGAGTCCACATGAGTCCACATGGGTCCCATCAAGTATTCAACACAGCAGAAACCTGAGACCCGCTGAGGGAGCTCCCGGACCTGGCTAGACTGAACATGGTTTGAACAGAGCCCGGTCTCAGGTCCAGGGTCCGGTCTCGGATACCAGGAACCAAGGGAACTGCGAAGACCTCTGCCAAGTCCCAAAGAGACAGGGATCATGACTGTAATCTAGACGGTTCAAGAACTGTAACGGGGCCATATTAAGGGATGAATAAAAGATGGAGGTGATTTGTTGGGGGGGGGCGCTTAGAGATCCTGAAATCATTAATGAAAAAAAAAAACATGTCTGCTTGATGAAAATGGTCACGGACGACAGGAGACGCACTCACCTGTTTTCGCATCGGCGTGTTGAGAGGAGGAGGCAGCCGTCCAATCACGGAGAGGCATGAGGAAAGAGCGAGAGAGAGAGAGAGAGAGAGAGAGAGAGAGAAGAGACCAATGGTTAGCTCTCGGCGCACAAATCTACCAGGAAACAGATGACGGTGACGCTCGACCGACACCAATCAGCTCCTGAGCGTTTGGCTCTTAACTACTTTTAAATTCAGTCAATTTTTTTTCCTTTGAGCGTTTGAATTAATTTCAAGCTGCTCCCCATAAACACATCCAGCGAAAGAAGAGGATATGTGTGTCAAGGTTAGCCCCCCCCTCCATCATTTCACTCCCCCCACCCCTCCTTCAGTCTTTCCCCTGACAATATGAATCCCATTGAATATATTGCACATGATTTCCCTCCCCACTCAGAATCCTGACAACCAGCTCCCCTTTCTCCCAATAACGAGGTAATTAATAAAACCAGCTCCTCCTTGTTTCCTCCTCTTATCCCTCCATTAGCATGGAAGGAAAGATGATGAGGAGAGGAGGGCGAGGAAGAGGAAGAGGAAGGCCAAGAAAGCAGGTCATGCCTCGGGAGAGAGAGGGGGAGAGAGAAAGAGGGGGAGGAAGAGTAAAAGGCTTCACGCAGCGTTGGGGAAGTATCAGAGGACGCAGTGATGCTCGATGCCGTCACTGATTAAAACAGCACAAACTGTAGCAGACAGATCCATATTCATGTGCGTATGTATGCGTGTTCATATAAAAGTTTAATTTACGTGTCTCTTGGCTGCCTCGCTGCCGTTTGAGTCCACTCGCTCCACCATCCGCTACAGAAACGTCCCGCGTGTCCCACTTACCGTAAAGCAGCCGCTGACGGAGGAGGAAGTCCCGTCCTTCAGCTGGGACCGAGCGCCCCGGCACCGCCCGGCGCCTCACCCTGGCGCCCCTGGCGCCCCCCGCCCCCCCAGGCGCCGCCCGGCTCGTTCCCAGAAACGCGGAACATACAATATGAAAAATGTGTCTTTAGGGCCTAAAAGTCGAGTTCAGGTGTTGGGGTCACCTGATCAGCACGAGACCAGGTGAGGCCATTACTCAGGTCCACCGAGCTATAAACTGATACTATAAACTGATACTATAAAGCTCGGCTTTTGTTTAAAGAGCTGCTGAATAAACTTCGTGGCTATTTTGGAGCCTGCAGTTTGTGATGCTGTTGAACTTTATTATCTTAGACCAGTTAAAGGGTTTCTAATGTTTTATCCTCCTCGTTTATATCAATGATCTAGATGAACCTAATTCGCTGAGTTCAAAACTAAATCTGAAAGGTAATAGATTACCCTACCTGCCAGATTCATGTGGAAAAGTAGAATATTACTATTTTAAATATGGTTGAGGACAAAATATTCGAGTACTTGTGTTTACAGTAAATTCCGGTATTCCTTTTACCTGCGCCCCCACGGTCGACACCTCGTCACAGGTGAAACTCGGCATGCACCACAATGCTAACCGGCTACGACCAGCTGCTCGACCCACCAATTACTTTTACTAACTAGCTCGCTAAGCTATCCCTGTGCTAAGCTAACCAGCATGCTGCAAGAGCCTCCCCCCCAACAACTGACAGCATGTTTGAGCCGACTGGAACGCTATGCTAGCTAGCATGCTTTAGGCCCCGCCTCTCTTACACCCACTTAAGGTAACTCCAACTCCGACCATGACATGAGTCACAGTCTCAGATTAGTTGTTTATGTTGTGTGGAACGTTGTGCCGACACAAACCTTCAAATTCTCATTTTAGAGCATTTCTTGACTAATGAAGTTTCAGACCCTTTTACATGTGCAGATGTTGTAGCTGATTGTGGTGGAGCTATGCGTTTATGTAAAATCTTAATCTAAGTGTTACTATAGTCTTCAACGGTGGAGAAATCCGTAGAATGTTCTCCTGCGAGATGTGGTGGAGGAAAAGTATGAAGTAGCATAAAAAATACTAGAAAACACTAAAGTAAAGCACAAGTAACTTGGAATTGTACTTGAGTAAATGTACTTCAACACCTCCCACCACTGCTGAAGGAGTAAAACTTCTCAGTATTTCAAAAGGAAAGAAACAAAGATCAGAGAAGAACACACTTTGGGTAAAGCAGATTTTCATATTTTCGTGCCGCGAGTCTGCTGTCGATGATCTCGAAATTTGCTTCCACAGCCTTAATCGCTGGAGAGGAAATTATTTTGTAATTCATCTGCCGTACATTTCACCCCAGCGTACTTCTCGCTGATGGCCCCGTGCTCACGCGGCCACGACCATCGCGCTCCGCGCCGCCAAAGCCGTCCCGACAGATCTCGGGCCGGTTCAATGGCCGCGAGTCCGCCTCGCTGCCGACGCGCCATCGGAGGGAAATCTTGTCCTGACGGGGGAGCGGCAGAACTTCCAGCTCCACCGCTTTAATGAGTTCGGCTTTACGTAACCGGCAGGATTGAGGGGGAAGCGGTAACACACAGTAATTAACCCACAGGAGAGAGAGAGAGAGAGAGAGAGAGAGAGAGAGAGAGAGAGAGAGAGACCAGAGAGAGAGAGAGAGAGAGAGAGAGAGAGAGAGAGAGACAGAGACTGAGAGAGAGAGAGAGAGAGAGAGACCGAGAGAGAGAGAGAGAGACCAAGAGAGAGAGAGAGAGAGAGACAGAGACTGAGAGAGAGAGAGAGAGAGAGAGACCAAGAGAGAGAGAGAGAGAGAGAGACAGAGACTGAGAGAGAGAGAGAGAGAGAGAGAGAACCGAATCTGAGTAGGATGAGACGAAGAAAAAAAAACTGGGGAAAGGGAGCTTCACGCCCTCGTTCAGCCACATGATGAAAGGAGAAGAAAGGAGGGGGGAGAAGGAGGAGAGACACTTCTGACAATACAGAAAAGTGGTGTTGATGCCGAGAGGAAGAGCCTGGCTCCCAACCCGATGACGCAACTCCCACCCCCCATCGCTCCATCCCACCCCCACCCCTAAACTTATTACAGTAAACCAACTTTGTCTCTGCGCCTTTACTCCGAGGAAGAGTCGATTCACATCTTCCAGAGACGCGCTGAAGGATTTGGCTGCAGAGAAAAAAGGAAAAAAAACAAAACAGCGAGCTGCTTTTATCAGCGGCCGACAGATAAAACTGCAAAAATCTAAAAAAATCATCGGGGCTCCAGGGGTGTGGTAACGGCATCGGGGGGGGGGGGGGGGGATTCGCCGCCCTTGTTTTAATCAACTTGATTTCTTTATTTATTTTTTTTTTTTTTAACAAAAAAAATTTAAAACAAACCGGAAAGCAGAAAAAAAATCATGCTAGAATTTAACGCCACATAAACCGTCGCAGTGTGAAGTAAAATAACCGTCAATTGTTTCTGTTTTCTGTGTTTATTTTTGTCTATATTCCCTTGAATATTGGCAGGGGGAAAAGGAAACCTGTTTACCCTCGTCTTCATCAGCCGTTTGCGTTTTCTTGTGTTCGCCAGCCTCAACCGTCCCCGTGAGAGATTCTTCTTGAGGCAGGTAATATACATAAAATAAAAACACCTCCAGATAGAGTAAGAACTTCTGTTTTTCAATATAAATCTATAAAAGCTTCGCCTTATTTCCCCCCGGTTCTCCAACGCTCTGAATCCCCAGTCGCTTCCTGGAAGCACCGGTCCACATTAACCCCCCCCTTTATCCCCCCTCTCTCTAAATCATGCATCTCATCTAGCAGTGTTACCAAGTGAATGTCTATAATGATTAAAAAAGAAACGATGTGAGAAATCCTCACTGGCGTCGCCAGAGAAAACCGCGGTGGTTTTTCTGCCTGATCAGCTCATGAGGCCTCGCCCGCTTTGCCGGTCCGATGCTTCACCGGAGCGCCGATTCTCCGCCACGAGCTCGAACCGTGTCACACATTCGTCAGGAACCGTCGGTCAGGATCTAGTAGAACCTCTGTGTTCCTGCTCCCCCGGGTCGGGCTCGGTCTAGACCCTGGATCCTCTGGTCTAGACCCAGGAACTGTCCAACTGGTCCCGGCATCTGGACTTATATTAATCGGGGGGGGGTGTTTTTGGGAAAAAGCAGTAGTACAAAATACAATATGTCTCTCTGAGACGAGGCAGAGTCACACGGGGGGGACCTTTGTTAACCCTATATGTTAAATCAGCGCTGGTTTCCGGAGTCTCCCCCATGGCTGCGCATCAACACGGGTGTTATTAAGCTTTCGATTAAGAGTTTTCCCCGTCCGATCTTTGAACGCAGCACGACGCCGCCCCCCCACTCAGCATGGAGCCACTCTGAATTCTCGTTTGCTTACGCGTACCCGGCCCTGATGTTTTCTTTAACCACACGTTTTTGAATCCTCATTTTTAAAATTTTCTTCCACATGAAGCCCTTGAGTAAAAAACCCTCCGTCCTGCTGTGGCCCACTGGTAAATGACTTCCAGCGGGGGCCTCATCCAACACCGCCGCCACGCTGACAGTCAATTACACTTCAATTACCACTGATGCTAATCCCGTACTGTTAATAACACTCACAGTAGAATTCATTTCTGACTCTTTTGCCATCATAATGCTTTTGTGCTGCTTCCATTATATCTGAGTGGACGTAAATGTAGAAGCTGTAAAAAAAAAAAGGGGGGGGGGTGAGGCTTCCCTCACTGAGGTTAGAATATATGAGACTAGAAACTCTTACATAAGAGCAGAACCACTACATAGGTTTCTTAACACAGGGGACTAATACAAGTACTTAATTTACCTGATGCACATGCCAGATTATATTAATGCACATTAAAAGAGAAGTGAAATTGGACACGGTTGCCTATTAATAATTTTTTTGTGTTCTTCATGAAGCCTTGTGCAGCATCTCCATGGAGAACACACAAATTTTTTCTTTCACTGCCCAAGTCACCTTTCAGCCAGACTGACCCCCCCCCCCCCCCCCCCGGGGGGGAAATGATCTCCCCTGAAATGGGAAAATCATTTCTGTAATGTTTCCCCTCTACCCCCCTAAATTTGCCCTCATATTACTTTGAAATGAATTCAATTAGCTAGAAAATAGCTTTTTCACAGAAACCTTTTCAACGCACTTGTTTGTGCTGAACAACGTGCAGGTTAAAATGTGTGAAATGTGTTTTGCTCTCGCCGAAGCTCTTCAGGTTCAGTTTGGCGTCTCTGCCACTGGGAGACAGAGCTTCGCTTGGTTTTTTGTTTTTAACTGCAGCGATTGTCGCCGGCTGCTGAGAGGTCTCCGCGGCGACAGCTCGCGTTTTAATCTGAGACGATCACAAAAGTTGTCTGGCTCTTTTGTCCGAGCGGCGTCCTAACTGGCTCGTAAACGGTCTGACGCCATCTCCCGGCGCCCCTAACGGCGTCGGAGCACCTGGAGAGCTCACCTAGTGATCAGGTACAGAGGGCACTTCCTAGGTTGATAGAAATGGCGATAGAATACTTTTAGTCCTAGGACAGTGGTTTTCACTCAGCCTGAATTACTTAGTCTGAACCAAGGCCCAGACATTTCTTTCAGAGAAGGGATTAAAACAACAACTTTTGCTGAAGGTTTTTTCCTTCACAAAAAAAAAAAAAAAAAAAAAAAAAAAATCCCAATCAGAACAAACTGCTGCAAAAACGCCGGAAAAATTCTCCAACTTTGTGTCACAGCAGAACACACTGTTCCTGTCATTTCGATTTCAAAGTTAAATTGAGTTCTTGACCCTGCGAACATCGCCCTGGGATTTAGGTTTTTTTTTTCATATTTCTCTTTCTATTAGTGTCACAGTTCTAGGCCGAAAAAAAAGAAGATAAAAATAACAATAACCAACCTAACAGCAAAACATCACATCTGTATCACAGCCCAAAACTGAATCAGTTGCACTTTGACCCGAAGGTAACGTGTCCACCAAATATCACGACGGGAAGTTTATTCGAATAATCTACTGAGAGAGAGAGAGAGAGATACTCGGGAAGGGGGGGGGCAGGTAGAAATCTGAACCAAAATGCTCCTTAAATCAGATCAAAGGGGGCAGAAACGCCCATTAAAGACAATGCTAAACAAGGAAAGTGAGAAATATTCAGCCCCGGCAGCAAAACTTTCTGCTTGTAATCTCCAGCTGCTCTGTCGTCTTCTCCAGAGACCCCCCCCCCCCCCAAGCAAACACACACACACCTACACACACATGCACAAACTCATACATTTCCTGTGCAAATTAATTCTCCAACATGACTCCGACCTGACTCGGCTCGCCTGTCACGACCGCGGCTGCTAATGAGCCCGATGTCGCTCTCATGACAGCACGGGAACCACTAATATAGCCGGGACGCACGGGCGAGCCCCCCCCGAACGACACACACACACAGATGACTGTTGCTTTCAGTAACCCCAGAAAAAGATGTAAAATAGATGAAATCCTAATGTAGACTAAGACCCCAGCTTGTCTGTATAGAAATTCATATTTTATGTTTCCATTTCTTCAGCTGATTTCCTTCACTCTCAAAACATGGCGGCACTAAAAGAAAGATCCGGCTGTCTGGGTCCGAGGGACCGACGCCAAAACATGATGCTGTGGATTAACACCACACTGCTAGAAATATCTGCACATAATTTCATGTCACATACATTTTACCGTTTCTACATCAAAAAAAAAACATATTTAACAATTATTGTACATAGTATATAAAGATACATAGATACATAGATACATAGTATATAAAGTTACAACTCCCTGAAGTAGTGACAGCACTGTCTCTGTTTTCTACATCTAAGTGAACTATACGTAACAGGCACACATTTGCTGTAAACCTCCTAGTTTCCTTTGCATTTTCCCCCAGTTTCCTCCTGATTTTCTCCCAGTTTCCCCCCCAGTATCCTCCCCTGGGGAGGAGGCTCGTGTCAGCATCCTCACACGCTCAGTTAGCTGAGTTGGCGTCCTGCCGTCATGACCCAAATACAAGCTTAGCTGCCTGTCTGCCAGCTGCTGCGCTCTGATTGGCTGGGGGAAACGTCATTGGATGGAAGGGGGGGGGTGATCGTGTCCCACCAGTCAACAATCTGGAAATTCATACTTGAATTGTGTTTAAAAGAAGATGCATGTTTAAATGTTTATCCATAGATCTGTATAAATGCACCACTGTAGCATTATGTGCTTTACCCCCCACGATCTCTCATTCCAGAGACAGGGCTCCAGACCCGGTCCTGTTGAACTCCGCCGGACTGAGTTAACAGAACACGTCTAGAACAATGAGTCGGAGCCTGAACTTGAAGAACCGAAGGAGATCTGTGACATGAGAACCCTTGGTGCCAGAACCATTCACCCTTAAGGCTGAGGATTTCCAACGATAAGCTGTTGAAATCCGACGCTGCTCCCTGACACACTTAGACCTTTTTTTTAATCCAAAAACATTAGCAGTGTAGACAGCTAAAATATCTTTTGTTTTTTTTCAGTGGTTTGCCCAGGAAAAACTGACTAAACATCACAAAGCAGAAATAAAAAAAATGTAGACACTGAATAACACTAGAAACTTGTCCCTGAACCGAAACTGTTCAATCTGATATTATTTGGCAGATAAAAGCGTCTTTTTTTAAGTTCTCCTAAGAACAAATGTTCGATAAGTTGGATAACGATCATGCGATGGTTGTAATGTCGCAGTTTTTGTTGATTCAACTTTGGAGGCTTTGGTTTGTGTTGCTGTCGAACTGTGCTTAGCTACACTGGAAGATGTTTCTAATATTTTGTCCATTAATAACAGTGGAGGGGGGGGCGACTGTGAATGGCTGTCTCATGTTTATCTGGCTGCTTCAGTCCACGTCACTACAAAGACGACTGTCGAGGTCTCAGCAAACTGACTGCTCAGCACGGCAATGCAAACACACACACACACACACACACACACACACACACACACACACACACACCTCAGAGGCTGGTGATACATGGAGAGTCTGTGTTGACATTCTGCAGCTCCCCAAGGCCACAGACCCGCTGAGTCCAACAGCTGCTCAGAGTCCAGTGTTGAGCCACAGCAACACGGTGTCACTGACAATGAACTGGCCATCAACACCACCAGCCCCCCCCCCATAAAACACACAGATGCACACAAACACACAGACGCACAAAGACACGCTTGCAGCGCGACAGCGTGTTCAGTTGAAACCTAAACACCCAATCCATGGAGCTTAGGAAGGAGTGTCAATCGATATGACACGGAGCTCAGTTAAGCATGTATGGACACACACACACACACACACACACACACACACAGAGGCACAGAGGATCAGTCCTGCTCCGAGAAAGGATGAAAACCGAGATCTGAGCTCAAGGGAGAAAACTCTGACGCCTCCGACTCCAATTCAACTCAGTGCTTCTTCTTGTGATCTTATCGTTATCATGAACACTGACATCCCCCCCCCCCCCGCCGCCAGTGGCTCCTTAGAGGCCAAGGAAGCCTGTGCAGGGCCGACCGGCCACAAGCATCCATGACGGCGCCGACCTTCGACTGTGCAGAAAGACCCACAGACCCTGGGACGGAGGAAGCCGTAACACTGTGCGTCGCAGCATTTTATAAAACCCTGCTCTGTTGAATAGGAAGAACCCAGCCACAACCGACAAGTGTCTGAGCAGAATCAAGCTCTAGAGGAACCGGATTCAAAAAGATGTGTGAATAAATTCCATAAAGTTGCTTTTTAAAATGCTAAAGCCACATTTATTAGCAAAAGATGCTAATCTTTTCCGTACAAATATGAAGCCATTTTACTCCAAATTAACTTTTCAAATATCTCCGGAGATAATTTGAAGATGTATCCTGGAATAGATTCGGCGTATTTCTTTAAAACAGAACTAACTGATTTATTTTTTAGGGACTTAGGAAGAAGAACTCAGCAAAAAAGCGGAAAAACTCGATCCTTTGACATATTTTAGCCTCATCAAGTCGTTGTAGTTGCATTGACTGACGGCCGAACACACTAATCTGATATAATCTGAGCTACTCTTAACCTGCTTCAGCTGCACCTACTGGGTCGTCTTAATATTAAAAATCCGGATCCCCAGGCAACAGGCCAGTTCTTCACAGTCCCTGCACAAAACCAGCTCACGTTCTCAACAATACTGGGCAGTTTTCATCAGGAGAGAAAAAAGAAAAAAAAAAAAAACAACCCAGGACAAGGTTCTGGTTCTGGGACTGATGGGGGGGCGGGTCTCAGCCCAGCTCAGATTCCGTTCGCTGGGTTTTTCCTCTTCATACATTTAAGCGAGCTCCATATGAAGACTGTGCAGTTTGGTTGAGAGCTCCAGAGGGGACTGGCGGGTGGACCTTGAGTCGGCGCTGTTTCTGGAGCCAAGAGTGAAAAGACTCAATGAGATTCAATGGACAAAAGGTCCAGCTGAAGGGCATTCGGAAAAAGCCAGTAAGTGGACTTTGAGCGGTGACGGTTTTGTTAGAACCTTTCCATCGTCAACCGCAAATTCTGATGCTTGCTCTTAATCCAAAACATTTCCCGTTTCTTTGTCTTGTCAACTTATGTTTCTCTCCACGGAAACAAGAAGTACAGAAGTTGGACCGGAGGAGTTTAAAAGTCATTAAAAGAAAGAAGGAAAGAGAAAAAAGAAAAAGAGGGAGGAAGAAAATCCCGGCATCCTCTAATGAACCGGAACTGACTCGCTTTACCGAACTGTTCCTACCTCTCAGCCTCTTCACTCAGCCTACTCCGCCTTTTTTTCTTAATGCATTTCAGAATTCCTGAGAGCATTAAGGAACTCACAAAGGGGATATATATATATATATATATATATATATATATATATATATATATATCCATATATGAAGAAGCACGCACACACACTGAGCTGTAAATGCACACAATGCTTTGCATGCTTTGGAGGCAAAGCACATCTCATTCAGCAGTGCACACACATGCTCAATGCCTCCCTGTTTTCTCTGGCAGTCGTTCTGCCGGAGGCTGCAGAGGTGATTCTTCTGCCCCCCCCATGTCTTCAGAGACAGTTGACTATTTTTAGCTCCGCTCTTTCATACACATCCACTCTCCTTCTGACGGATCACCCCTTTCAAATGCCCGGCCGCCGCTCAGCCTCAGCGTTTCCTCTCAACCGCCACATGCCCCCCCCCCCCATCCCTTTTGTTTTCTGTCCTTCTGAGACTAAAGCCCCCCCACACACACACCACATCAGCAGCCCTCAATGATTTCTTACATCTTCTCCTCGGTGAGAAAGTGAAATGTGGTGGAGACTCAACGGAGCGAATCGGTCAAGGTCAACAAGAAACCGGCTCAGCCAGCGATGCGGTCTAATGGACAGTGTGATCGCAAACTCTCAGGTGACCGTCATAAAAGTATTTGGTTCTAATATCAAAGAGAAGAAATATAAAGATATTAAATATCCTTTAAGCCAAGACCACAGTCAACAAAGTCAAGCAGAGTGTTTTCCAGATTGTGTTTGTTACTGATCTCTGTTGGTCCTAGAATTAAAAATCCCTCTACATTTATCTTCTTTTTAGCCCAAAGAAGTTAAAAGTTGTGAATGCCTTCACATGAATGTGTTTAAATGCCTACATTCACTGTCTACTGACATGAAATAAACATTGCAGACGGAAAGATGTGTTTCATTAGTTATTGGCTTCGCCTCTACGTGAATAACACAACTAGTTCTTCTACTTCTCATCCAGCGAAGTAACTGTATCGTTGTTGTTTCTGATGTTCAATACCTGCGCAGTGTTTAACATGAGTAAATGGACTGGATCTTTCCTAGTCTTATCGACCACTCAAAGCGCTTTTATACCACTGCCACGTTCTCACACACACACACACACACACACACACGGCACTTTTCTACGCATTCAGTGCTTTCTACACACATGTACAATGAATCGCTGTATGGATTCAGACAATCAGCTGAAACGTGACCGTTCATGGTTTGTTCTTCAGGTTCGGCCAAAACGCTCCCTGAACGCCATGATAACACAGGCACCTGCAGCGGATGGATACCCGGCTGCAGTCTGAGGAGTCCGGATAATGCCATTTAGACGGAATCTTTCTCTGCACGTCAGAGGTCAGTTTACAGAGCTGTGGCTTCTGCAGCTGCCAAGAGTTTAATTTTTGGCCCAAAGAAACTTCAGCAGAAAAACCCTCTCACGAAGCAAGAGCAGCTTAGACCTGAGTGACTGGCCTGGTGGGAGAACCGCTGATCCTGTGTCGCCAAGGTCAAAACATTTCAGCGCTGAGAGCAAAAACCAAAAACCAAAAACCAAAAAAAGGTGGCGAGAGAGAGGAGGGTGTCGTCGGTGACCCGCCGCTGTCTCCATGGTTTCTGTCTGGTGTTGTGAGGAATGTGCTGCTCTCGTCGGCGTGTAGGCGTCAATGCCGCCGCAGCCACTGTGGACGAGCTGCGGCTCACAATGACACCACTGTCGGCAGGACATAAACAACCAAGCAGAAACATGAACGTCTCCCGCCAGGACACCGGCTGCTAAGTGGAGCCCGGAGTGGGTTGTGTGCAGAGCGTTCCAGACTCTCGAGCTCCCTGTTGTCAGGGTGTCAGCAAACGGCAAGAAAGAGACAGAAACTTTTAAACTGGAGAGTAAATCACACAGATGTCATATCTCATACGTCCACCACAGATGTGAAAATACCCTTCGATCACGGCGATCAGGCCTCCCACCGTTTAACTCCGTAGGCCTCATTTCTACTTAATGAAACAAGGGGGGGTTGTGTTCCCAAAACCAGTTGGATTTTTTAACATCAGAATTTAGCCCAGATGGAAGAAGAGCACAGGTACTGCAGCTATGTTTCTCTAGTATGAAATAGTCCATCAGTTTCATGATTGATTCCTTTTTTAACATTTTCACTGATGTTTAGCTGGAAGTGGACTTCATAACCAACAGGCGAAACCGGTGGCTCCAGGTAATCAGAGCCCCCCCCACCCACAATGTTAAGAAATCCACAGTGAGCCCAGAAAATCCCTATCGGATGTTGAGAAAGCAGCGACCGCCCCTGTCCACCGGCCCGTCCTCATCATCACATGCCCATACCACGCTCCTGAGTGGAGCGGAGGTCTGATCTGCTAATTACCAGTCCGTGGCTCGGCGGCTCCGTGGCCCAAGGCCCAGGACGCCGCGTTCTTAATTGGTCGGCTTTATGTAACAGAGCAGGAGCAGGAGCTGAAAATGACCCGGGCGGGAAATGACTGGTAAGATCTACGTTAACTAGAGAGGAGGAAGAGGACACTAAAGATAGTTAATGCGGACGGAGGACGGCGACGGCCGAGGCGAAGACCCGTCCTCACTCGCTCGTCCGATCGATGGTAATCCGATCGGCGGCGCGCCTCCCGTGGCAGAGAATGAGAAGAGAGGAGAGGCACTGTCACTTTAACTGAATAACGCGACATAACGGAGACGGATAGATGAACAGAGGCGGAGGGGGGGTGGGGGTGGGGGTGGGGGGTGCTGAGTGAAACCACAGAGGTAATGATGGCTCCTTAGATGGATTCCATCGGTTGAAACCAGAGACGGCGACGCTCTAACATGTGCGTGAGTTTATTTGTGAAAACAGCTAGAGGTTAGAGGGAGGGAGGAGATCGAGAGGTATGAGTCAGACCCGGTTTCTCATCTGACAGACTGATAGAATGAGAGCAAAGAAAAGAGGAGAGGAAGGAGGAGAGGAAGAGGAGAGGAGAGAAAAGGAAAAGAGAAGGAGGAAAAGGAGGAAAAATGATAGGGGACAAGAGGAGATAGGAGGAAAAGAGGAATTAAGAGAGGAGAGGAGAGAAAGAGGAGAGGAGAGCAAAGCAAAGGAAAGGAAGAGGAACGCAAAGGAAAGGCAGAAAAAAGAAAGGAAATTGAAAAAAAGGAATGGGGAGCAGGAGACATGATACAAAAGAAAGGAAAGAAAAAGAGGGGTAGAAGCAGAGAGGAGACGAGGAGGTGGAGAGGAGGAGAACGAAGGAAGCGTTAAACTCTCAGAGCTTCGCTCCTGTAGAGCGATTCATGATCGGGTCCATCAACATGAGACGATCGGTTCAGGATCTGACAGGAAGTGGCAGGAGGGAAGCAGTTTCCCGTCCGGAAGACGAGTCCGTCACGTGACTTCCGAACGACATGAAAACACGGAACACGGGGAGAACGAGCTTCCCTGGCCCCGTACACACACACACACACACACACACACACACACAATCACACACACACACACACACACACACACACACACACACACACACACACACACCTCCCTCTCCGCCAAGCACAATTTAATTACCTCATCCCCCCTTCTCATTTCCTCTCAGCTCCCAGAGGAGGAGAGGAGGGTAGAGATGAGAGCGATAGAAAGAGAGAGGGATGAAGACAGAGAGAGAGCAGGGAGGAGGGCGAGAGATGACGGGAGGAGGAGGAGGAGGAGGATGGTCCTCTTTTATTTGATCCTGCACAAGTGTTCGTAATAATAAAAGCCTGATGAGTCACTGGGATCATCCTGTCTGAATCAAGCAGATGCCGAGGCACGTGAAAAGATGACGACAAAAGGGGGGGGCATAGGACAAGGTGAATGAAGAAGACCTGGGCTGAGGAAGACACACACACACACACACACACACACACACACACAATCTCACGCACACACACTCTCACTCCTTTCCTTGTTATTGGCCCGTTTCTCTGCCGCTACATTCACCAGCCTCCGAGGTGGCGGTTCTCAATAGCAGCTCATTTTATGAATGAGTCACCGCATATAAACAGGACGTTTACGAAACGTGTCACACGTGTGATCTCTGAGTCTTTTAAACGCTGAGGGGGAAAAAACCCAAAGCTACCGTCTTTACTCGGTGTAAAATCCTTTCAGATGCATTTTAATGTTTGAACAGAACGATAGTGTAGGATGAGACGTGTTGTCAATGTGGCTGCAAAGCTTCAAACATCAGGATTTTTTATAGAAAACAAATGTGGCCATTCAGTGGTGATTTTAAAAAAGGTGATAAACAAGAACCAGACAAATACACATTTAAAAACCCTTAATAACCTCACGATCTCTGAACATACCCCTTAATGTTTAACTGCAGCTTCCTTAAATCTCTGAATATAAAAGCTGAAATTAAAGTTGGTTATATTAAGTTATCAAGCTCCTCGATCTTTGATATTACTACTAGCCGCTATTGCTGAATAAATATGAGTCCTCTGAGAACCATAGTGCTCCAGCAATGCAGTGTTGTTTTACCAAACACACACACACTCAAAGACACACACACAGACACAGTCTGGCTGCCAGAAATACTCGCAGAGCACCAAATGTGGATTAATCCACCACTGAAAACAGTCCCCAACAAATGCACCATTTTTGTCCTTTTTGAGCAAATTTTGTACAAAGCTACAGTGTCCAGCTTTGAGAAAATTACTGAGTTTTTTTTTTAATTAAAGTACATATTTGTGAGCCTTTTCTTTTCTTTTTAAAAGATTTATATCTTCAGTAGGAACTAACAAGATTGCCCAGCCATGGACAGAGAGGGGATGTGTTGAGAGACGGACCGAGACATTGTGGGTGTTGGTACTTGTCGACGATAGCCAAATATAAAATTTAAGCTCCAGCCTTGTGTCGGTTTCCATCAGCTTCTTGTGTTTATTTCCGGCGTTCCAGCCTCTGAGGGGCCACTAGCTCAACCTGCAGGCTTCTGGCCTTTTTTTTTTTTTTTTTAAATTAAGGATGAGTCTTTTTGCCAGAACGCCGTTTTTTTAAAAAACCTTGGAGTCCAAAAAAAGTGGCCAATCGCACGTTCTGGCTGAGGCTCTGAATGACATCAGCTGGTTTTCTCCCAGTAAAGTGATAACTCTGCCACCAGCAGAGGAACAAAGCATCCTGCCTCACGTCTGCAGCAGATATGAGATATCACATTTCTTTCTGGATTTTTATTGTTCGCCACCACTGCCGTGTCAGAGCCTCATTTCTGATAAGAAATTCAGGAGGGACGCATCTACGGAAAGATAAATTAGTCGCATTAAGACGATGCGAAAATCAGGGCGATGCTCCAGTGGTGAAATGTGCAGTTACCTCAGCTGATAACCGTGTTCGGCCCGGGGGGGAAGATCATTGCTGTTTCCACCTCAGCAACACGTGGCAACGTTCATTTTTCGTAAAGCCCTGGAAACATCATGACCATCCCTGAGTCGGTGTTGGTCCATTTCTGTAAAATATTTTTGATATTTACACTGTTGTGATGATATCAGAGGGCTTTGAAGGCACCGTGTAGTTTACGTCATTTACTAAACTGCACTTTTGAAATTGAAGCCAATGATTGAAACAACAAGAATTTAATGTATGAATGCACACTTTAAATGTTGATATCAATGTAGATTTTCATAGCGCACTGTAATAGCACCCTGCTTGTAGTAAGGCTGGCGGTAAAAGCTTAATGAACATGTCTGAAGTTTTACTTTATTTTCTCTTTAGAGCCTTGTTTTTTATGATTAAATTTAATGAGATAATATCAGAAACTGTTAAGGAGTTTCAGGACTGGAAACTTGCTCATGTCCAACCTATCCGGCGTTTAGTCGGAGGATGTGGTGATGATGATGATAATGACGATAACAGGCGTCTTATCTCAGACACCAATCAAACAGAGGAGGAGGGAGACGAGGACCAGCAAAAAAAAAGTTTACCCAAGAAATGACATTTTAATAAATGATATTAAGAGACAGACAAAGAAAACACTTGTGATCTGTGGGGGGAGGGAACAAAAAAACATCTTTCAAAGGTCAGACAGCTATTTTTCCTTTCTGCTAAATGTCTCAATCAAATTTAATCTCGAGATGGTGCAGAGAGCCTGACATTTAAGCCCATGTCGAACTGGAAACAACTGAAATCATGTGGCTCCGTGCTGGGTGTTGGAGGTGGGGGCGGGGGTGGTTTTATTGGATACTGTGCACACTAATAAACAAAGACAATGAGGCTGGTAGGTAACATGAGGTTTAGTTACCTAGGATGCCCCCGTGGCTGTGAATATTGGCCTATAAACTATAAAATACACCCCCCCGAACACACACACATCTATAAAAATAAGGGATACATGAAGATTCGGTTTGCTTTCCCTTCGCCGCGAGAAAACAGCAGCTCGGCTCAAATCCAGATCCAATTACAGCCTGAACTGGGAGAATACAGTATAAAGGCCAGATGGGATGCTGGGAATATAACCCCCCCACCCCCCACCCCACCACCACCACCACCACCACCACCCACACACATACACACACACCTCCAACCCCCAACCCAGAAAAACACCAGTCAGTCACCACACAAACACAAACACACACAGACCTCCCCAGCGCTGGTGATTGGCTTTCCAGAAGTCTTTTTCAGAGGCAGCTAATGGTGCTTGTATTGGGTACAGCTCCCCAACATTCATCTTAACCTACTTTCCAGCAATAATCTACATAAATACCCCCCACCCCCCACCCCCATCTCCAAGGAGAGGTATGGCACAAGACAAATTACAGGCCCAAGGCTTAAGTGAAGCATGTGCGTGTTTGTGTGTGTGTTTGTCTGTTGCTTCGAGACAGGCTGATTTTTGAGTTCTGTGCTCCAGAGGCTCGCGGTGGATCAAAGACCCCCCCCCACCAGCCCGCCTCTCTTCGCGGGGCTGTTAAATGTAGATGATTCTCCGAGCCGTCGTGTAGACTGGCGGCGCGCTGACACAGATCACTCCGGCCATTTCAAATTAGCTGCCCCCCCCTTCAACAACCCCCCGAGGCTGCCTTGTCTTCAGAAGTCTGAAGGTTAGATAGTCTGTCGATGCTGGTTCAGCACCAGGGACAGTTCCAGACCTGATCCTGTGTGTAGTACTACTGATTCTAATGATACACTACTCCTACCACTGTACTACTTTTACTACTGCTACTACTGATACTACTACTATTACTACTACTACTACTGTTACTACTACTACTACTGCTACTGGTACTTTTACTACTGCTACTACTGATACTACTGCTATTACTACTACTACTACTGTTACTACTACTACTACCGCTACTAGTACTTCTACTACTGCTACTACTACGATCGATACTACTACTGCTACTGATACTACTACTACTACCACTACTGCCGCTACTGCTACTACTGAAAACACTATCAACACCACCACTGACACAGAGGATTAATTTCACTCTATTTTTTAGACTTATTTTCACCTGTGGGGAAATTCACTCTCACAGACGTTTGTCTTCCAGTCGAACAACACGCAACAACAACAGCATGAAAACAACATGAGAGGCAGCGCACAGTGCGACAGCAGTGCCCAACGGCGTCTTTCACTCAGGGCCGCATCGGCCGCCGTCATCAGGCCCCTCTGAAACTTGGACCCTGGGGGTGAGGGGGGGTGTCAGCGGCCCTCTGGTTGATTCCCGGTCCAGAGTGACTGCAAAATGTTTAAAACTGGCCAATATTTCAGCGACTGTTAGTGCTGCCAGTTCTACCGTGCTCTAGAACCCGGGGTTACAGTGGGAACCTCTGATAAATAAATCTGATGGACGCTTTAATACGTAATAACGTGTGCTGGTGGACCATAAAAAAAAAGAACATTTTACAGGCCCCGTCTGTCTCTTTACCAGCCTGAAACCTCATTTTAACCTTTGACCCCTTACATCAAAACTACTGATGCTGCTACTGCTGGTGAGGCAGTAGGTATAACTCATAGGCTGCATTACGTTGTAATATGTTGGTTTGTCCACACTGTCGGTCTCCTGTTAAATATCAAAGATCAGCCGGTCTGTGGTCTGGTATGTTGGGGGGGGGGTGTTCCTCTCTGAACACAGCCACAGTAAAAAGGAGCCTGGAGGCATGATGCATGAAATCTTATTTATCTCTCAAGTCAGAGGCCTGTCGGGGGTTAATACTGTAGAGTCTCAAGCTCAGTCTGGGTTTCGGTTTCCAGGGCTCGATGGTGAATTGAATCAAGGGTTCGAGTTCCTGACCTTTGTGAATATCACCCAGATTGAGTCACATTTGTTTTTTTTGTATTTTCAGGGCCAAGGAGGGCGCTGTGATTGAGCTAGATACAAATTATTATCATCAATACCTATGTTATTATATTTTAATTACAAATATTAATGTCCCTTTTTGAGGTGTCCAGTCCTCAAACGACCAAACAAGGGGCACAGACCCCAAGATTTTTTTTTTTAGAAACTTTTCCTGTTTGATTCCAGATTTAAATTCTTGGGGAAAATGTCCTTTGTTGAGAGGGAAAAGGAATAATATTTGCAGAAAAAGGATTGAGATTAGGCTGTAAACAGCCCCTTTGGCCAAGGACAGACCAACCAGCTGCACAGAGAGTAAAACCACCGAGTCTCACGGCAGAACACAAGAAAAAAAGAAAAAGATTAAATAAATAAACCATGAGGAACATCAACCTCAGCTGCTCTCCCTGTTGTCCGCCTAAATGCTACACAGGCTGAGGTTTACCCAGCTATGAGGAGGCGAGGAGGCAAGAACGCGAGGAGGCAAGGCGGCAAGGAGCCATAAGCTGAGGCCACGACCTCCATGCAGCTCCAAGCCAGGATCAAAGGCCGACGGCCAGGAGCCGGACGACGTCGAGGAGCCGGACGACCACAGACCGCTGCCATTCAGTCTGACTACACAACACACAACAACGACGACGACGACCACAATGCCACACAGTGCCGAGCATCACTTGAGGTGTTTCAACGGCCAACAGCAGCGACTGTCGCCCCTTCACACTGACACAACCGGGTTTCTACTGACAAATGTGAGGATGAGCTGGGAAACAGACTCTGCCACTAATCCCCCCGTTATATATGTGTCTATGGTGAAGGTGGTGCATTTCTGTCTAGCCAACAGAAAAAAAAACCCAAAGCCGGAGCCAGAGCCTTGTCCCTTTGTCTTTGAGGGATGAAACTGCCCCCAAGCCTCCAAAGAATCACTGGACAATTCTATTTTCGTGTGCTCGTCACATTTGTCATGTCTGGAAGGATAAATCTCTCGTCCTCGTCCTCCCTGTCTCTCAACACGGCAGGAGACACAAAGGGATTCCCCAAAGTCTGAGCGGGATTTGATAGGAAAGTGGAGCACCAGTTCATCCTCGCAGTGACGGGGGGTTTATGAGAATGGGGTGGGGTGGGGTGGGGGGTTGGAGCTTGCTGCAGATGTGCTGTATCTGTGTGTGGAGGTGGCGGTGGTGGTGTCAAGCCATCATTGCTATATATCCCCACCACCACTGGAAGAACGGGTGGAAGAAAAGAAAAGGGGTGTGTGCGTGTGTGTCCGCGTGTGTGTCCGTGTGTGTGTGTGTGTGTGTGGGGGGGGCTAAGATGAGCGGGGGCTCGATCCAGCTCCAATCCTTTCTGCACACACAAGACAAATGAAGCGACCCCCCCCCCCTCAAAAAAAAAAAAAAAATTTAAAAAGATTCTCCACTCTGGCATTCAAAATTTGATCCCCCAGCCCCACCCCACCCCCTCGCCACACACTGTACATGGCTGCGGTCTTCCCCATCCACCCCCCCCCCAATGAGGGATCCTGTACCCGGTAATCCCGGCTCTGGGGCAGGATGGCAGGAGAAAATGACTCTGGGATTGATCCGCCTGCTCGTAGCGTCTTCAGGTATCACAGGGAGGGAGAGAGAGACGACTTTCAAAGAAATCCCACATGGGGGGTGGGCGTTAACACACCAAGTCTGGAAACCATATGAGCAGGTGGAGGAAAAGAACTTATATTTGAGTTCAGCTTTCTGTGCCAGTTTACATCCTTATCTTTTACCGTTGTTTTTCTTTCTTCTGCAGGACTGAAGCAATAAAAATTCACAGACGTTATGAATACAAAGATGTGAAATATTTACAAACAGGTCAAATTCCTATCTTTTCTTTCATCACAGCAAAAAGAAAACAATCCAGGCCGAGCATAAGACATGCACCACGACACCTAAATAAATCTGAAGATGAAAAAAACCCTCAATCTCTCTTAATTTAGCTTCACCACTCTAATAAAGGGGCTTGTGTGTTGCCATTAAAGTTAAAAAAACCTCCCTTGGGCTGTTCATTTTCTCGCCCAAATCTGCTAGATAATTCCGCAGTCTCAAAAACTTTCCGGAGAACCGTGCAGTCACCTAGCGTTGGGACAACGATCGGTTTTCCAAAGCCTCGTGAAACGAAGCCACGACTACGAGTTTAAACTTATGACCCTTAACGTCCATCAAATATGGATGAAATGGGCCAAAAAAAACCAAAAACACTTTGTTGTGCAGAAGCAGGAACTCTTTTTAAAAACTGGACTAAGCTTTGGTGCCTTGGAAGAAAAAATTAAAAAATAGTATAACCCAAACAATCATGTGCACGCTACAATAACTGCCTCAGTGTTTAATTAGCTTTGCATCGAATAGATGTTTCAGCAGTAGAGGTAATTTAACTTAGCTGGACTCGTATGTATAAGCGACGACCTCTAAAGTCTAAAATTCATGAAATTTTAAAAAATGACTGGTGACAAAAATACGACTCATTATGTAGAAGAAAGTCATTTTCCTTTCACACCGGGGAGGAGCCGATTCTCTCCAACACCCTCAGGTTGTTCGGCTCCGGAGCGTCGGCTCACCCGTCCCACTGTGTCTCAGCAGAGTCATCGATGACGTCACGACGTTACGTCAGTTCCCCCCCCGTCTATGTCCCTGAAGGAACCGAGGTGGAACAACACCAAAACGAGGCAGAGGTGCAGTTGGAGGCTGAAAGCTACAGCAGCGCCGGTGTTCCTGTTTTGCTCTCTTTTAAATCTCTGGGGGGGTTGATCAAGGGGGTGAGCACTAGCTGGGAGCTACACGGCTTCCTCCACATCCCCAGCAACAGGCTACTGCAGTGCCCCCCCCGTCCTGCTGCGAGAGCCGACTGCTGGCAGCCACACACCCACACCCACTGGGAGGTCGAACCGTTTCACTCGATGAACTAAGAGAAACCCTGTCACGTTTCCAAACCACATGGTGTCGCGGTGAAGAAAAAGAAAAAAAAAACTGCGGAGAAACTGTAGAAGTTCGGATCCTTGAGTCACCGGCATCTCATTCAAAGCTTTAAGGAAAGATTCTGTCTCTGGCCTCTGGCCTCTGTCCTTCCCTTTAGTTCCACCTGTGTCCAGCAGCATCAGCCGATTATTGCGGCTGACAGAAGTCAATTAGTGATAGCGCCTTAAAAACTGTCTTTAAACACAAGCAAATAAATGAATATACAAGTATAATAATAATAAACAGTGTGCTAACTTTTATGTAAATTATCCTGCCATAAAATGTGTGTTTTTATTTTTAAAGGACAAAACCTTAAAAAACATTACATGAACATAACTCAATGAGCTGAGGCCTGACTGTGTGTTCCCGCCTTAACACCAATTTATGTTTCTGTGTCGAGTCAATGGCGTCATGAGTGTTTATACTTCTATGTTGGCGTCACTCTGCAGTTACACCACATAACCACTAGTAGGTGGTGGTGTTCATATGCCACCGTGTTGAGTTTTTTTCACCACCGTGTTATTTGTGCGTCACTTGGAACGACAGCTGAAACCGAGCGGATCCCGACGGAGTCGGAGATGACGGATGTTGAACAGCCGTTCTAGTTTTCCTGAACTTACTGGAACACAGGTTCAGGGTCAGCTGGGGTTGCACTTAATGAGGAACATTTCTTAAAATTGCATTTATTTCTTTTTCTAATGTAAATTTCCCTTTTTTGATTGATTCTAAAGTAAATTCTAATGGAAATGAAATGAATAACTGCCCCGAATATGGGTTCACGTCAAGATCCCCCCCATCTTTCCTGTCTCCACCAGAAACGAAAGCCATCCTCCGGAAAGTTCGACCTGCTCATCTGTAAGTTTTAAAAACATTGAAACAACATTCATGTCCCTCTTCTGTGACCACGCTCACAGTCCAATCCGACCGCAATGAAAGGCCGTGTACATTTCCCGTTTAAAACCCAGCTATGGTATCGTTTTATTGGATGTCTCAGGTGAAAAATCTGTTTTTATTGCTGCCTAAGGCGCCGACGTCCTGCCAAGCCCCGATGTCAGCGAGGAAAACCGCCGGCGACAAATATCTCACTGATAATATCTGGGTCGGTTACCACATATACCAGATTTCAGAGGAAAAAATTCAGTTTCATAGTAAATGATTAGCATCTGGCCCAAAAATGTAATGAGTTCCTCCCTGGCCCATGTCTCCTACCTCCACAAAGTTCGGTGCAAATCGGATCAGTGGTTTTTGCGTCATCCCGCCGACAAACAATCAAACCAACCAAACAGACAGTGGCGATCACATGGCCTCCTCAGCAGGAGGCAACAACAACATCAACAAACAGGACAGTGATGTGAAAACGGCTGCATGTCTGCATCTGGGCTTTAAATCAGGATCACGTGCCTGAGGCTGCAGCAGCCGCCGCTCCGGAGAAACTCGTTCTCGTAGAGGATATGTTATGATTTATTCTTCACAGATGTGCGGCTGCAGGTCGGCTGCTCGGCCCAGGGGCCCACCGTGATAACGATGAGGGCCGGGGCGGTACGTTGCATGGAGTGAGACAGCACAGTCGCAATAAAAACCTGGAAGTGAGCTTCCGCACTTTGGAGGAAAGATGTGTTTTCTTGCTGAGAGAGAAATGAGAGGATCAACTCGGATCAAGACACAAGCGGTGGCGCTGTGTTTAGCTTAGCTTAGCATCCACAACTGGGATGGCATTAAGAGATAAAGCTGGTGATATTCTATACTTTTCATCTCAGCATCAAATCCCATGAAAAGATCCAAAAAAAAAAAACCCACCACAACCCTGAACAACTCCTGCTCCATATACCGACTACACCATCAAATGTGGATCATCCACCACTGAAAATAGTTCCCAACAAAGTCACTGTTCCCTCTTGTTTCAGTAATATTTACTAAACTCTACAGTCCCCAAAAGTTATATTTCAGGAAAGAAAATATAGCTTGTCACAATATTAATCGGTATTGATAGAGACAACGATGAGCTAAAGGTCCAGTCGATATGATTTGGACCTGGGCCTGGTGTCTGAACGGCATCGGTTCCCTAAGCCTTTCCTCACATCCCCACCTGATTAGGACATTTTTCTTTTTGCATGATGTCACATTGAGCTGAGACAAACAGACACATCCAGTCCCATCATCAATTTGGTTAAATGATGAAGGTTTAAGGAGGCAACTCCATTCATTTAAAATCCACAGCTTTAGTTGTGTGATGTAGCACTGCTGAGACGATAAGAAAAATAACACCAGCATTGAACTACGAACCGAAAATGTTATACATAGATATATAATGTAAGCATACGTACATGTATGTATACATACATATATATTCATATGTGTGTGTGTACGTTTTTGTGTTTGTGTGTATATATATATGTATTCATATGTAGATAGATAGATACACATGTATACATACACACATGTAGTGTGGAGCCAGCGTCAGACGTACGGTGTGTATTGACCTACACTCATCGAACACCTGCACACCTGCCCATCGATGCCATTATCCGATCATCAATGGGAGCAGCGCCGCACAGACCGGAGGCTGCTTCAGTAGCAGAAGGAGGCCTGGCCCGGCCCGGCCCGGCCCTGGTTCAGCGTCTCTGATAAAGTGCTGGGATGAGTGTATTTGCTCTGAGAGCATCCAGCTGTGAGCAGATGAAGAAACTCACCAGGGAGGTGAACTCATCTCAGCACATGCCCGCCGGCGGCCGAATGCCTATTAGGGTTGTCCTGGCTTCCCCTTGCTCCGTCGGTGGTTTCCCGTCGACAGATCTGACCTTCGCCTTCTGCACGTTTATTCTTATGAATGCGCGGTTTTAATATCTCATCTCATTTCAACCCAAAGATGGAGCAACAACCAGAATTTACTGTCTGTTTCTTGTGATGACTGGTGTTTACATACAGGACGATACTATTACTGCTGAAGGTTTTACAAGGTAAATTAGATGTTTTTTTAAAAATCCATATAGCTGGTCTAGGACATAAAAACAAATCTCATACTGAGTTTCAGAAATTGCTGCCCCTGTGAGACAAACGTCCTTCCTGCATGAAACTATTACTGCTGCCAGTGATGTGGGTGGAAGCACAGTGGGTCCAGACTTTTCTCACCAGATTCCTAAGAGGTTTGGACCCGGTCCCGGTTCTCCGTACCTAGCCCTTACAAGAGCCTGGTATTGGAGGCAATGAGCCTTGACGGGAACAGGGTCCTGATTCAGTTCAACCTCAGTCTTCACAAAAAGGCGAACCTAACCCCAACCTACAGTTCAACCTGGCTAAGTAAGAGGTATTGATACAATGAAGTAAAATCAACTAGATAATAAAGTGGGTTTCTCTGTGTTAGGAATTAAAATAAAAGACTTGTGGGAGGTTTGAGACCCTAAAATTAAATTTGAGAGCTTCCCAAGGGACAAACACGGGTAAGAAGAGCAAACACACTGTCCTGGTTTACTGCTCACCGACGTATGTTAAATGTTTAGATTGGGCCTGATCTTGGACTCAGCTCTCAGATCACCAATCGTGTGCTTGTCTCCTCTACGCCCAGTGCCGACATAAAACGGTTGAGAGCTTTTTACCCAGTCTTTCACAGGTGTCTCCAATCTGGCAACGTGCTGAAAGCCGGCCTCTCCACCCACTGATGGACGGGGGGGCTGATCGATGGTTTAATGAAACTTTTATCACTGCGGTCTGTCGGATGGATTAACGTCGCTTTGCTGCTAATGGCCGCTCCTAAATCACTGCCATCGGAGAGGACTGAGCCACAGGGGACAACCGAGTGCCCTCGTGCTCACACAAATATAACATGCTAAGGACACGGAACAAAGACGTGCTGGCTCTGACACATAAAAACCAGAAGGCTCTCAGAGTTTCTACTGATGCTTAAGTCTTGGATTTATGCCAAAATTAATATGGGGGGGGGGGGGTTTGTCTGCAAAAATTCTCATAATGACTGGAAGTGTTTACTCCTTTGAGCTACCTAGATGTGGTTAAAAAATTGAAGTTGTCTAATGTCAGAAGTGTACTTTTTCAATGCAGCAAATTAAGTTTTGTCTGGTTGGGTATAACTACTCTAACAACCATGAACACTTCCCTTCTTAAACAGGACCAATGGAGGGCGAACTACTTGCTATATTGTCTCAGGATTATCTCTAAGATCGTCTTCGTTCCAGTTTGGGCAAAACCATTTCTGTATTTAAACACACTCTGCAACCAATTGGGTGATTAAAGGGTTTGAATGACACTGAGAGAACAAAATAAGAATATCAAAGTCATAAATTAGGACTTTGAAGGAACAGATCAGCTAAGATTTCTTTCTGCAAACATCCTTAACCAAGGAGGTCGCAGACTACAAAATCAAGGCATGTTGTTTTCGCCAGTTGGACTTGTTGACACTCCTTGTGAAGCCACTGTGGACGAGAAGTCATTACCCTGTTCCCCCATCAATCTGAAACACAGCTTACATCAGCCGAAGAGCCATAAATCTCCCGGCATCCGCCTGATGCGACGGCTGAGCGCCAGTCTGTCTACGGCACGGGATTATCGGTCTGTTGCACCGAGAAATAAACGGCTCAAAAAATGTGTAACTGTAAACATCAAAACAAATTTTCATCTACTCAGCCCCGTGTGTCAGCCAGGCCACTAAACCCATATCCTCTTACTCTGACTGAGAGTGAATGACGGACGGCGGGAAGCCTGGGCACTGGTGAATGAGACACTGAAATCCTATTATGTGTTTGTATGTCTGAGTGTGTGTGTCTGTTTTAGAGTGTGTTTGTGTGTGTGTGTGTGTGTGTGTGTGTGTGTGTGTGTGTGTGTGTGTGTGTGTGTGTGTGTGTGTGTGTGCTGTAGCTTGCCTCCGTCAGCAGGCCGAGCCCCACAAAGCTACGCATGATGGCATCCGGAAATAAACACCAACCTCTGCGCGTTGGCAGCAGTGTGTCAACCTCCGACCACGGTTTGGGAGGAGGCGCCAAACATGCAGCACTGTCCAGGGACTAAGTCGCTCTGACTCTCTGTGTTTGATTTTCTCTACGTTCTGATACAAGGGAGAATAACCAGACTAGAACAAACCCATGTCTTGTAGAGGAATTTTGCCCTTCGGACCGGGCTGGTCCACTTCAGCTGAGCCAAACTAAGGTGTAGTCCTGTGATGGTCCCTTTGTGCCTGAGCAGCTGCTCCAGAGATCTCTACATTCAGCCCTAAGATCTTTAGTATCCTGGACCTGAACCTCTGTGGTCATGGACTGGTTTTGCAGGTCCCTCAGTTCAAATCAAGGGGAACCTTAATGCTACTGTACAAAAGATTGTAGACAGGAATGTTCTTCCAACTGTGTGGCGACAGTTTGGGTCAGGACAGAGCGCCCCCCGGGCAAAAAAACAGCTACATAAAAAAAAAATAGTTTCCCAGTTTTTTACTGCTCAGACCCCTGATCAAAGATCTATCTGGCCCCTTTGGGATAAACTGGAACACAAACTGTGACACAGACCTGATCACCCAACATTGGTGCCGGACCTCGCTGATGCTCTGGGAACAAAATCCCTGCAGTGGGTCCAACATCTGGTGGAGAGACCAAGACCGGAACCTGATAAGAGGGGGTGTCACAGAAGCGCATGGGTCCATGTAGTGTATGTAGAAAAAAAAGTCCTGCCTTCATTTGCACTTCATTATTGCAACTGACAGATGCATTTGTTTTGTTCAGTTTTTGGTTTTTTTTTTACGCTGAATGTTGCTGAGAATCCGACAGTCCTTGCCGTTTATCACGAGCAGAGATTTATTGAATAACACGGCAGGAACACAAACTCTCTTATTTGTTGTCCAACCGTCATGACACCTGTGAGGCCTCACTCTCTCCCAAATATCCCGGAAGAAGAGGAAGAAGAAGATGTCGGCCGTGAGAGCCGAGACAAATGATGAGAGCGGTAAGAACCACTCCAACATGCAGCCTAATTCCATCTGAAAGGACTTCAGGCCCCCTCTGAGCTGAGGAATTACAGCTCAGTCGCCTCCCAAATGGCCGTCCGTGCGCAATGTTTCCAACACGGTGACAAATGTATAGGTTTTGACAGTGTCTCTATTTGTGGGACCGCTGTCCCCTGTCTGCTGGCGGCTGTGCTGGGCCGAATCTTTCATCAGCGCCTGACATTGAGGACTGAGGCAGACTGATAGCCAGATCAGCAGCTCTCATCCCTCAGACACGGGCCCCTTGTCCACCCCCCCCCCCGATCCATCGCCCGTCTGTCCCAACCCTACCCCGCAAAAAATGAGTCCTGAGACTTTCCTCCATCTTTAACCTGCCATCTCTCTTTATCAATCTGCAGTCCTCGGCGTGTGCAGCTCTCAATCTCTTTCAGCTCCATCCAGCCTCCCTTTTAGCTGCATCGTTTTTCAGCAAAGGCCACACAGAGCTGGTGACACAGAGGGTGTGGTGGAGCGCCAGTCGAACAAGCAGGGCCGAAGCAGGGCCGAAGCAGGACCGAAGCAGGGTCGAAGCAGGGCCGGAGCAGGGCCGAGCAGGGCCGAGCAGGGCCGAGCAGGGCCGAGCAGGGCCAAGCAGGATCAAACCAGGGCCAAAGCAGGGCCGAAGCCGGGCCACACCAGGATCAAACCAGGGCAAACTGGAATAAAGTGTTTTAAAGGCTCCAGGACAAACTTGCTTTCTGGACAGTGACATTTCATCCTGCTGAAATTAAAGACACAAAGCTGTCACTTCACGTTTTCTTGAAATGAAAAGACCCATAACCAACGATGAGCTAGGTCGTCTCTCAGTACTCTTCATTTCTCAACCCTGCCTCTGGCTCTCGGCCTCAAAAACACCTCACAAATATACAATTTCCTTTTTATCTTCAAAGACTCGGTAATTTCTTAAAACACCTAGGTACTGTAGTTTTTAGCAAACTTGACTCATACCGGAGAAAACAGTGCATTTGTTGGGGACGATTTTCAGCGGCGGATGAATCCAGATTTGAGGCTCTGCTGAGTTTTTTGCAGGTTCTGGACTTTTTCTAAGATCTCCAAACCAAACAAAATATAAAACTAATAACTATAAACTACTAAACCACTATTCAGTTTGTGATTCTTCATTGGTTCATTAACAGCGACTATTCATTTTTCAGACTTCTGTAGATACAACTGTAAAACTCTATAAAAAAAAAAAGGGTCTTTAGAGGGAAGGAAATACGATTTATTTTTATTCATTTTTGCTTTTTTTGTTTTGTTTTGCTTGTTTATGGTGGAAATAAACTAAATCCATATTCCGAGAGGCTGCATCTGTCTATAACTTTATTGTTCTCATTAGGACCCATTTATAAACACGTTAAGATGTCGATGACACTGATGTCCATGCATGAATTTGTTTTTTTGTGTGTATGTTTGTATCTCCATATGGAAGAGGATTAAACACCCTCGAACAGAGAATACCAACGCCGATGTAAAGTACTCGCAAATAAAATAATACACAGTTATGTGTGTATTTTCCCAGCAGATGATAGAAATATCGCCCCATGATTTTCCCTCAGCTCCTGGCTGACGGCACCCGAGACGACACGGATCATCAGAGCAAACAAAGGGGCTCTGAATCGAGGACACTCGAGGCCACTGAGGACTTTGGAGAGTCTCCCCTTTTGTGTATATTAAAACCAAACCAACTCAATCAGAGCCTCAGCTCTCACATTCAAAAGGCCCACATTGTGGCGCAGATAGGACGCCGGCCAATTAGGCCCGACCTCCCGTCAAGGAGCGTCAATGAGGCTGCGAGGCGCCGTCTCTCCTGGCCCAGGCTGAATGAAGACGGCAGCTGGCGGGGAGAGCGAGCACGGAAACAGATGGACAGCACCCACACGGATAAACAGTCGTTCAAGGGTGACAAAAGTATTTGACTGGAGATCCTGATCGGTTACAGGCCCTGGTTACCGAGGCTCAGCTATGGCAGCAGGGAGTGCGGCGCTGCCGGACCATGGGTCTGGATGATTGTCCCGGTGTGAGTCTTTTGATGCGGCGTCACATTTAAAGTTTATTTACATGTGAGAGAAGCTCAGATTTATAGATCACGTCTGGTGTCTTGGCTCCGATCTCATCGCTTCCAGCGTTCGCCTCATCCAGAAACTGGGGGACTGATGACAGCAGATATCTTAAAAAAAAAAACAAAACACTAAAACCACGTTAATTTGGAGGCTTTTCCCCAACAACCAGAATTTTTCTAACAATCCCAAATAAACCAGGACAAGCAAGACTGATAAAAGGAAAACTCTTGTTTAAACCAAAAATAAAGAGATGAAACAAGGCATTAGAAAAGATTAGAATTAAAATGCAGGCTATAAATGACAAACCGGTTTTGAATGTGCCAACAACTGGAATCTGAATTTTGTGTACGAACCTGAATTCTGTTTCAAAACTGCCTAGTTCACTCACCGACCCAAGCAGATGGTGAATCTCCGTAGTAACCTAGAAGTGAAATGTTCTGGGTTCGTAAAGTGGTGCAGAGAGCAACAGGGAAGAACCCGGTACTAAAACGTCACAATGGTCTCATAAGGTTCGGGCTGGCGCTTCAGCTAAGGTGTTGAAGTTATAACTGAGATGGAAGAAAACTGCTCGAGGTAAGAGAATCACAATAAGCTGAGATTTAAAAAAAAAAAAAAAAAAAAAAAAAAAAAAATCTGCTTTTGTCAAGGATGTGAATTACTTCTCCTAAAAGTGCATTTCTGTGGCTGCAGAGACGCGCAGCCTCCTGGGATGCAGGAATCCGCATCGTGTGATTGGCCGGTCGTGCGTCTAACGCTTTTCATCTCTGTTTCCAGCTGTGGCCTCTGCTACTATAAGAAAAAAACAAAACAACCCCGAAACAAGTGCCACTAAGACGGAGCACGTTGGACGTAGGGTTGCGTGTCACATCCTGGCGTCTAATTGGCCGCGCCTCTGTGCCAATCAGGCCTTAATGAGTAATTGGGACCAATTATGGACGATTACATCATCGGGCTGGATCCACTTTCGGGCTTGGACGGCAGCCAGGGTATCACCACAGCTCATCGCGAGGCTCGTCCTCCTTTTCTCCTCCCCTTCTTACTTTTCACCTTCCGTTTATCTCTCTTGCTTTTTTTGTTTGTTTCCAATCAGATTATTCACATGTGCTTCTGTTTTACTTTATTTTCCTCTGTAAATGTCATTGTTCTTTTTTTCTGCAAGCTCTCACTTTTCGTACCCCTCCTCCCTCCCTCCCTCCCTCTCTGTTCCATCCCTTCCCCCCCTCTGCTTTTATTCATCCTTCGCCATGCGTGCCCCACCCCCTCTCACTCTCTCTTTCACGCCATCCTCCTCTCCGCCCCGCCCACCTGCCTCTCTGGTTCCAGTTTAGCTTGAAGCGTTGTCTTTGTCTGCTGCTCAGCCCCTTGTGTGTGTGTGTGTGTGTGAGAGAGAGTGTGTGTGTGTGTGTGATGTGTTCAATGCTGGCAGGCATCCAGAGCTCTATGAGCTGCTGGGTTGTATTTTTAGCCCGGGCTCAGGCTCTCCTCTCTCTCCCCCAGTTTAGTTTTCTCTTCGGGGAGTCCAGAGGAGCTGACCTCCTCCTGCTGACCCCCCAACCACCCCCCAATGTCTCCCCTCCAACTGCCCCCCACCCCCACCCCCCCGGGCCCTGCCGCCTCCCAGCTGGTGATGGTAGGGCAATGCTGACTCTGGTCAAACTACAACCGGCACTCACATTTCCTCTGCCTGCAGCTGACGAAAAATAATAAGGCGGAGAAGATGAGATATTTAGCGACTCGAGAGCGTTGATGCAAACCTCAACTGCCAATCAGACTTCAGCTGTTCACGCCGACCAAATTGTAAATATCTCCCCAAAGTTTATCCCTTCCTGTAAAATACTGTCACACATATTTTTAAAGACTGGCCCTGCAAGGAAGGTGTACACAAAATTTATCTGCTCAAATGTGGCCGGTGGTGGGTCAGCTAACCGTGCCAAGCATTTTAAAACCACAGAAACTTGCTGGAATAGACGCTAGCGTTGTGATATGGTGGAGCAGAGGCTTGCACTCGGATGTCGCTTGGCAAAAACGTTCACACCTGCCAAGGAGCCAAGCTGACGTCTAATTTATTCGTTTCTGCTTCATCCTCCATCTGTTGATTTAACAATGCAGGTAAATTAAAGGGGAGGGGGGCAGTCTTCTCTAGCTCCGTATTGCTATGGTTCTGCAATAATCTGCATGTTCCATTTTACCCGAATTGGCCACATAACCTAAAGATGCTCTGACTGTTCCACTGCGACTTTAAAATCTTTGTGACGCTGAGCTTCAGAGCTATGGCTTCTGTTTCCACGGTTACAGCCCCCCCCCCGCTCAGCACATCCCTGATATACAGGAGACAGTGTTTTTGTGTGTGTGTGTGTGTGTGGGGGGGGGGGGTCATCCATGGCTGACTGTGTGTTGAACCAATTTCACGTGGTGATTCCCAGCATCCCTGCAGTCAATGTCTCAATGAAAAACAGCAGCACTGAGGGGGGGGCTCAGCCCGAAGGATCGAAGACTGCATCAGCAGGGTCAAGCAAGGGAACTTGACTTGGTTTGCAACCCCCCCCCCCCCGACCCCCAACAACCTATCCCCTACCGCCTGCTGTTACTGTGCCTGAGGATAGCGGGGTGGTGGGATGAAAGAGAGAGGGTGATGGAGAACAGGGTGGGAGACAGGGCTGGGCGGAGGGGGGGGTGATATTTGGTGATATAGAGTTGAGAATCGAGAAAAACACACATCAAGTTGGTCACGACTGCAAAAAAAGAAAAAAAGAAAAATCCCGACAAACCGAATAAAGACATCAACATGAAGCAGACACTGCATCGTAGCTTACACAGCTGCGAACCGAAGACATTCATCAGCCGATGACAAATATTGATCCTGAAAGATTTTATTATGAGCTAATGCACTGTACGTCGCTCCGGAGGACTTTAACTCTGGCCGCAACCAGGAATCATCCTCATATTTCCATTGATCTGTGGTCTGTGATCTTTTTTGAAGTGATCAACTTTTTTGGTCTGTAAAACATCAGAATATGGTGATGTCATCAAGTGCCTTCGGTTTTGTCCGTGCAACGCCTGCGTAAGAATTTACCTCCTTGTAAAACTGAGCATCCTCGCGGCCAAGAGGCCAGAACAGGAAAAGGGGAACACGGGAATCGGCACGTGATACGTAACTGGACCGAGTCCTCACTTTGTTTCGTCCGTTAACTCTCCGTCGGCCTATCGCTGACAGGGGTTGAGCGCCGGGATGCGTTCGCTGACCTGAGCGGACAGATTGAAACAAGCTCTCCCGTCGGGGCCGTTATCACTTTCTGTTAGGGCTCCGATGTTCATCACCTAGTTTGTGCTCCTGTGAAGGCCTACATGCGCGCACACACACACAGAAACACACACAGAGCATGTTGTTGGGACATCTGGCAGGTGGTGTAATGAGGGTCATGACCTCCTGTCAGCCCCCCCCCCCCAATAACCAAGCTAACATTTTCACAACAACAGGGATCTGGGCTTTTCCTCAAATAAAAAGCAAAAAACAACCTACTCGGCTGTTGTGATTTAACACTTACTTTTGGATTAATCACCCATTTTCTCTGCATAATATACAAAATATACAAATATACAGAACTGAGTTCTGTGTTTCTTGTTGTTTTTGTTTTTTCTTCTGCACAGGAAACAGCTCTATCAAATCTCTTCCCCCTTTGTCTGGCTAAAACCGAAAAGAGTCACATTGAATTGTTGGATTAGTGGGCAGATTAAGGCCAGTCCAACAAGGGAGGGGGGCTCTAAGGGCCCCCACCCCCCACCCCACACCACCGACACTCCTTTTGTCTTCTCGTACGGGACAGAAACCCTGAAGTGTATCACGGCCAACATCCTCTGGCTGCAAGACAGAGATCAGAAGTGACTTATCCCCATCCAGCATTTTTTCAGTGCACAAACTCCACCGAGGCTCCTCGGAAATGGAAGAAACTGTATTATATCTGATAACATACTGCCAATGTTGCCGCGTGGAATCATCAGCATGCCATTGTTTTGTCCTCATATTTTCTTGGAGATAAAACCGACAATTTTCTGTACATTTTCAGCCTTAAAGACGGTAAGTTTTGATAATTGAGTCGATGCAGTCGATAATCCCATTCAATTCTTCGTATTCTAAACTGAATATTTATCTCCAATCTTTTGGCCATTTCTGTCCGTTCTGGCTGTTGTGCTGCGTCTGTTTGATGCTCATACAAAGGGTTCGGCTGAGCCTTTTTACTCAGCAGTGGGTTTCTCTGTTGTTTTCAAAGCGTGAAGCCACTAAAATGGCGGAAAACTCAGCAGTTTGAACCGACTTTATTGACACTCTGGGACAGAAACCTTGACAAGCTGATATCCAGCCGTGAGACTAACCGTCAGATTGGAAACAAACAACCAAACAAATGATAAAAAAAAAAAAATACAGATATTGCGCCGGTCTTTAATTTAGTACAAAAGTATTAGAAAGTATGAGATATGCAAGAGTCAGATTTTAATAAAAAGTCATAGTCACAAAAGTAGAGGCGGAAATAACTTAAGCCGGATTTATATTTCTGCGTCTGTGTCACTCTGCAATTACGCCACCAAACCACTAGTTGGCGGTGATGTTTATATGCCGCCGTGTTGAGTTTCCTCACTGCCATTTTGAAAAAGACATCGATGGAAACCGAGTGGATCTCAACAGAGTCGGAGCTGATGGATGTTTAACAGCAGTTTAAGTTTTGCTGAATTTACTGCGACACAGAAATGAAAGACGATGTCGGGGAGACAGCAGCAGTACGACGGCAGCGAAGGAGGAGGAGCTGGAAATGCAATACCACCAAGCCGACCAATCACAGCTCTCGCGGTCCGCATCATCGTGACATGTAGTTAGATTTTTTTGGACGCCAGACTACAGCGTAGGTTTGACACAGAGGCATAAATTGGCCTTTATGTCTCTATGGTGTCAAACTTCAAGAACACTGAATCCTACACTTCCCATAATGCATCTCCAGAGCGTCCTTCATCAGACCCTCCCTGTTTAATCATCGGCTTTACACTATAAACTTGGACTCTAAACCCAGTCTAAGAGAACCAGCCCCCCCCGGCCACAGGTCTGGACTGTGGGATTGGGTCACTACAACTTTCTGCATTCGTCCGGTAACACAAACTGGGCCAAGAAAGACTTGTCCCCATACACGTATGAAGGTGCTTTTGCATTTTCTGCTGTTAGATTCTGCTGTTTTTTCGGGGGGGGGGGGGGCATGAGTTTACGTCATAAGCCCAGTGGTGGCGCTACAACAAAGGTCAGAAATATCCTCGAAACCGGTAGGATTTACCCTCTGAGGACAATGAACACCCGCAGCGTATGTCATCAAAAAAAAACCACCAAGCCTTTGCCGCCCGCCGCCATTGTTAGCTGTTTGCCGCTAGCAGCTAAATAAATAAATAAATAAATAAATAAATAAATGTTTATCATGAAATAATTTAGCATGGTATAATTAATTTAACTACTAATGTATAACCTCTGGGCATGCCCTTGTAAGTAGTTTACACCTGCGGCATCTGTGTCTTCCTCTGTCTCACAGACACACACAGAAACACACACACACATGCACGCACACACACACACTGGTAACCATAGCTACGCAATGTAAGGCAGAGAGAGTTTCACAAATAATGTATTGCAGCCAGGGCCCCATATCTCCCCCCAACAAGACCGGCAACAACAGCACGAGTGTCTGTGCGTGTGTGTCTGTTTACTGCAGAGAGGCTGCAGCCAGTCTCTGCTGTATTGCAGCACTGCAGCCGAGCAGCGCTCACACCACACTGCAGGTTAGAGACAGAGCGCTGCCCCGAAATACCGCAACATAGTGAACGCACACGCACGCACGCACGCACGCACGCACGCACGCACGCACGCAAGCACACAAGCACGCAAGCACGCACGAAAGCACGCACGCCCGGGAGTGGTAGTACCTGCCATCACTACCAGTAAAGTCAGTATAATGGCGTTTCTCACACCCACCCCCCCCACCCCACACACACACACACACACACACACACTCCTTAATCTGATTATGCCACATGATTGGATGTTTTGCTGAGGCTGCGGGTTCCAGGAGCCGCCAGTCATCCCCACGCTCCACCATTGCCCGCAGGCCAATCTGTGTGGACCGGACTCCCGTTCCAGGTCCCTCCAGAGCCCGGGACCCCGGCCCGTGGGGCCCATCCAACCCGGAGCGAGCGCCGTGCTGCCTCTGCCTCGTCCCCGGTGCCCCTGGGTCGCGCTGATGAGCAAAGTGTGAAAAAACTCATCAAGGTTCCGCACCTGACCGGACTTTCAATCTATTGCCGTGAAATTCCTGAAGCTAAGTCGCCCTGGTAGCAAAAGCACCTGGCCTCCCCATCATGCACCAGTTAGGGGGTTTAAGGGGAAGCAAGGAGCGTTCTACTTATCTCGCACAAGATACCGGAAACTTTCATATTGCTAGGAAATGAAGTGAGGGTCGAGCGCAGGCGCGGGGCTGGATCGGGGCGAGGGAGGCGAAGCAGCTCTACACATGGTAATTTCTCCGGCTTCGCTTCTGGACGCTGAGAACGCTGACTCAGGGGGCAAGTCCAGATTGCTTTTGGAAAGGGATGAAAGGGAGTTTTAGAGGAGGGGGGGATTTATGCTCAATTTCATTAAGTTTTTTGGCTGAGAGAAGAGGGCTGCGGGACTGTAAGGGGCTTATCTGGAACCATAGCCCCATTCCAATTTGATTACCAGCCACTGATTGAGGCATTAAATTGGTCCTCGGTGAACGTGGCGACGAGCGAAGACGTGCTGGTCACGGCGTCCGACCGGACAGGACCTGGGACCAGATTAAAGAGGAGATGGAAGATAGGCGGCGGGGTGGCAGGGCAGCGGGGGCAGTCGATCCTGGCGACCACCCTGGGCAATGCGTGGCCTCCGGGAAGTGACAGCATGAACCCGGGCCACTTTCATACCTGAGCTGTCAACCTCTGGCGTGTTTGCATTTTTCCCCCCGGTTCATTTAGGGCCGTGCTCACATCAGGTGGACTAAAAACCCAGGACCTAAGAAACGCGTTCCTGACCCCAAGGTGGCGTCCTCAAATCGCCTCCTGTGCCCAACCAACTGTCGGAAGCCACAAGGCTTTAATTTCCCATAGGAAGCCAAAACTCAAACAGAGTCTCAAATAACAGCCCAAAAAGCCTAAAAAAAAAAAAAATTCAATAATAATAAAATAATAAAAAATATTGAGGGAGGTGATATTAATACTGTAAAAGCAAAAAAGGTGAATTTGATGCACTTTACGTTTCATAGCATTGTCTCCGTCAGCACAACCAGAGTCTATTCAGCCATTTTCCTTGAGCTACGTCAAACCGAAGCTTTCAATGCAACGAATCTAACATTTCCTGTGGGTCTTTCACATTAAAAGCCTGTCATAACTCATAACTCTGTTACTGGTGACGACAGTATCAACGCCATGGAAATGTGCATCATACTGAAATTAAACATGGAGGAGGTTTTGAGGGGAGAAGGGAGAAATAAAGGAATAAAAGCCTGTCACTAATGTAGGTCTGGTTCTCTTTGCTATTAAGTTAAAAAAGGATCCTGTCTGGTATTTGAGAATTTACTGGACAATGATGCAAAACAGAGCAAAGCCCACGGATACTTAAATTCAACCTGACTCTTTTAGGAAGAGACATACTTGGCCTTTTTTTTTGTAAATACACTTCTTAAACAGTTGTGCAAAAGCAATTAACAGTTTCAATACTGTTTTGATGGAAAAGCAGACAGTTACAGGATCACTGCTCCTGCTTCAAGTGTAAAAAAGGTGGATGTTTGATGTCTGATCTGCTGTTAAACTCTCTGTTTATCAAAAGGGGATCGTTCACTCAGGAGAACTTTTAAACAGAGTGAAAGACTCCGATGTAAAGTTGTATCTACTAGTGTTTCAGCCAGGCTGCGCAAATTATATGCTTTAGTCATTAGTTCGATGTTTGTTTATGACACTTATTTTTCCAACATCCGAGCTCAATCCAGCCGTCGCTGTCACTGTATCACAGTATCACAGTTTTTAAAAAATGGCCCTGGAGTTGTTCAAATACGTTGGTACCAATATGTCCGTGTTAGGCCGATAAAAACCGACATATCGGCCGAGGCTCTGAATCAAACATCTACATTCAGTTAACGATTAGGCTGCAGAGAGGCAGAGTTGTGGCTCTCATTTCCAATTGGTTCAACAAACACATGGATGAATTAAGTTAAAGAAATTAGGATTTTGATTTTCAGGCCAGCTGAGGTGCCTCAAGAGATCAAAGACTGAACGATGAAGGTAAGTAACTGGGACAGGAAAGAGCCTTCTTTACGCTGGTATGGAACAAATAAATAAAAACATCTAAACCCGTTACATCGTTGGAGCGTGGATGGTTGACGAGAAAAACTGAGGACGTAGATGAAAACAGTCTAGGAGCCGCTGGGAAAAACAGTAGCTACCGACCCCTGGTTGTTGAAGTAAAGGGTTCTGCTGCTAACGCTAGTTACACTACTCATCGGCGGAAAAAGGAACGACATTATTGTAAAACCGCCCTCCACCATTTTTCCCATTCTAATCAGACCCATAAGCACTCCCCCAATTGGGCTATTTTTAAACCATGTAGTTGGATTATTTATGTTAAAAATGGTACCAACAGATAAAAGTATTGAAAAAGAGTTGATATCAACAATCATCACAGCATCAGGACATAAGTAATGTGAAGAAGGGAGCCCCCCCTTCCCCATGTGTGTGTGTGTGTGTGGGGGGGGGGGCATTTTGGCACTGGCGTCTCCAGCCGCCTGAATATTTCAGCAGCAGACTCTCGACGTGCACGGGGAGACTAGTTAATGACTGACAGCCACGGGCAAGATGACAGCAATGAAAACCAGCCCAACGCCAAGGCCGCTCATGTAGCTCCGGGCGCACTCCGCAATCTAATCCAGCCGTCGCTGTCACTGTATCACAGTATCACAGTTTTTAAAAAATGGCCCTGGAGTTGTTCAAATACGTTGGTACCAATATGTCCGTGTTAGGCCGATAAAAACCGACATATCGGCCGAGGCTCTGAATCAAACATCTACATTCAGTTAACGATTAGGCTGCAGAGAGGCAGAGTTGTGGCTCTCATTTCCAATTGGTTCAACAAACACATGGATGAATTAAGTTAAAGAAATTAGGATTTTGATTTTCAGGCCAGCTGAGGTGCCTCAAGAGATCAAAGACTGAACGATGAAGGTAAGTAACTGGGACAGGAAAGAGCCTTCTTTACGCTGGTATGGAACAAATAAATAAAAACATCTAAACCCGTTACATCGTTGGAGCGTGGATGGTTGACGAGAAAAACTGAGGACGTAGATGAAAACAGTCTAGGAGCCGCTGGGAAAAACAGTAGCTACCGACCCCTGGTTGTTGAAGTAAAGGGTTCTGCTGCTAACGCTAGTTACACTACTCATCGGCGGAAAAAGGAACGACATTATTGTAAAACCGCCCTCCACCATTTTTCCCATTCTAATCAGACCCATAAGCACTCCCCCAATTGGGCTATTTTTAAACCATGTAGTTGGATTATTTATGTTAAAAATGGTACCAACAGATAAAAGTATTGAAAAAGAGTTGATATCAACAATCATCACAGCATCAGGACATAAGTAATGTGAAGAAGGGAGCCCCCCCTTCCCCATGTGTGTGTGTGTGTGTGTGTGGGGGGGGCACTTTGCCGCCTGAGCCTTTCAGCAGCAGCACAGCAGACAGGCACGCAGAGGGGACTAGACTGACAGACACAGCCAAGGGCACAGCAAGATGAAACCAGCCCAGCGCCAGCCCTGGCGAGCTCCAGCGTCCCGGCGCCTCACGGCAGCCACAGACGAGCAACCGCCCAATGTGTGTGTGTCAGTGTGTCTGCCTGTATGTGTTTGAGCCAGAGACAAGCATTGCTCCAGCTAACAGAATAGACGCCGACACGATCCAGATAAACAGACTTTTTTTTCCTTCCTGTTCCCACGCTATCAAAGATTTTTTCCTGATCTGAAAAATTTTTTTCCCTTTTTCTTTTCTTGCTTCATTACTTTTGCCTGGCACGTCTGAGAGCGACGTTCATCGGAGACGGCTTTTATCCTCTCGGTGAATCTCCCCTGCACCGCGAAGCGGAGACAGACATTAACTCCATAAACAGAAACGTAGGCAGAGAAATGTCTATTCAAAGCAGGTCACAGCTTTATCTGCCCGACGCTGAGAGGGTCCGCAGCCGCGATGCTCTACAGATTGTTAAACCCCTCCAGGGAAAATTTGTGATTTTTTTTTTTGTTTTGGGCCATAAAAATAAAATCTGACTTGACTTGATAACAAGATTCCTTCAGCAAAGACTGAGAAAGAACCACAGACTGATGCTGCCGTCAAAGCTTTGTTTACAGTTTCTCAGTTTCTGTTTCTTCCCATGTCTTGAGTATTTTCTCCTTAATGTCCCAGGATTCATTTTAAAAAAGGGAGGGGGGTATTATGTTGAATACGTCTGGTTGAGGAGAAGCTGTGGAGAATCTAGTTGACAGAGAAGCATCAGCCGGGCTGAGGAGATGGAAATCGTGCCGCCTCCCAATAACGGCTCATTCAAGTGGCAGAGATTTGGAGACAGGCCTTAGCTTCAGCCTGACAACCTCTGAGAGAGTGCGGGGGGGGTTAGTGAAGGAGGTAAGGAAAACATAAGAGCGACAGAGATACAGAGATGTTGAGAGAGAGAGAGGCAGAGAGAGAGATGGGGGGTAGTTTCTCAGTCATTGTTTAATGGCTCACGTAACACCGCCCCCCCACCCCCCCAGGGCTGAGCCGAGGGGCCGTGGAGATCTAGAGCAAGCGTACCTCCAACCAGCCACAGAAGAGAGCATTCCTCCGGTTGCCGTGGCAACCGAGCCCTCAGCTGGGAGGGTGAGCGAGAGAGCAAAGAGATGTACTGTATGAAAAAAAGGGGGGGCAGGAAGAGGAGGAGGGGGTGTTTGACACTAGCCATAATTTTGATTATACCCCCCCCCCGAATGTCTGCAAAGAAACCCTCCCAACAGACTTTTGTCTACCAGCAGTGTCCCTCCCCCTCCCTCTGTAGTTCTGGAGCGCGCTCAATGCAACTACTCCGTATCTGAACGTTGCTCAAGACAAGACGCAACTGTGCAAAAACAACTCGGGAAGAAATGACGGAAAGTTTCAAAGAAAATAATGCAAAATTTGTCTCCTTCCGGGCGCCGGACTTCCCGCGATTCCTCATCCCTCCCAGAACCGCTTACGGAAAAAAGCCCCTGCCTCCAAAACAAGACAAGTAATGTATGAGGATTCTCTCAAATCCTGAATGTGAAGGGGCCTGGTCTATATCAGGATCCTCATTTACCTTGACAGAGTTGGCGTTTTACGGAGATTCGGTTTAAAAATAAAATTATTCTATTGAATATAGGTAATATTATATCCGAAATATGAGCTACACTGTTAAAAAGAAAGAAGCTGCATACTCTCATCTAATTCCTGTCGTGTGCAAACAACATGAGCTTTGTTATGAGATTGTTATTATTACTGAATAAAGTTATTCATGATGACGAATTTACAGACCATGAAATCTCAGCAGGAAAATGCAGAAATGTCTTTATTTACCCAGGAAAGGGTCTTAGTAAGATTGAAATGTCTTTTACAATTTATTAAAATTAGATCTTAATTTGTATCAGGGCTATATTTGTGCCGGCTTCCTGCCAGAACCAGATCTGACCCGTCCTGGGTCGGGACCAGAAACCTGTTTCATTGGAGCCGGATCCCCTCCTCTGTCACTGTTGTGTGACGGTGCTGAACTGTGACTAAATGGAACCGAGGTTCTCAAACTTTCGGCCCAAACTCCATTTACGTCCCATTGTGAAAAACCACAGGCAGAACGTAAACAACTGGTTCTGTGACACTCTCCCCCCCAACCACCACCACCACCCTGGTGTTCTTTGACCCACTGATTTATAAATCAATGAACTGCCCCCCCCCCCCCAACACACACGCCTGAAACTTTTCAATCTGATCAGTTTGATCGAAAGACGACTCAATCCTTGAACAAACATTTTTAGATAAAATGTTCCAGCTGTAAATTTAAATTTAAATTTCAACCTCATTTTTTCTAGATTTTATGTTTAAAAGTACATGTGACTTTTACTGAGGGATTAAAATGTATAGAAACTTCTGTTCACTTCGATTCAACTCAGCTTGAAAGTCGTCTCATCAATCCTCCATATAAGAAACACTGTCATTTTCTTTGCTTTTTGAGACGTGAGACTCTTCAGCCATTTTTCAGGCGGTATGTGAGACTCTGTATGTGAGACTCTGTATGTGAGATTCTGATACTGCACTAAACTACACTGTAAGGATATTTCCAATATTTCTTCCTCTGAATGCAGACGTGGCACCATAAATATTCTGTGCATTGTTTTACATTCAACACGGCATAATGAAGAAAAACCTGGCAAGTGCAATAAAACACACCAAAGGCTGAGCCCCCTGCAAGGAAGATAGTGAATCCCCATAATATCGCCTCACCTGCACAACGCAGACACGAAGACACACACACACACACACACACACACACACACAGATACACACACACACACACTCTCACAAACACACACAGAGGGGTGTATATATATGCATACATACACGGTGAGAGTGATGGGAGTGTTACCACCTGCAACCTGCTGATAATGAAGCCGTATTTCAGCCACCTAAGCGCAGCCATCTGTGCTGGGGCTCTCCCTGCTGCCTACACTACCCCCACCGAACTCACACACACACACACACTCACACTCCTCTACTGGGGCTGAGGGACCACGGTCTTTAGGATGTTCCACGTCAATAACATGACACTTTCATTACAACACAACAGGGACCCACACACGCACACACATACAAACATACACACTCGTACATACATAGAGAAAATTCCCATTACAGGTTGTAGACAACTAAAAATGAAATATGTCGTGGTCTTCCTGACATAGTTACGCTCAGAGTCAGAGGATAACTACAGATTTTATGGATATTGACGCGTCTGAGCCATGTTTTTTCTTTTTTTTTTGTAGACCAGTGCTCCCTGTGTGGCAAAAGTTGTGACTTTCACTCAATGTTGCTGACGTGGGCGATTTCTTTTTCTTGCTCCTGAAAAGAAAGCGACCAGACTCGCCTCTTTTCCATTAAACACTTCACTTTGGTTTATGCACTGCATTTATACATCGCTTTTTTTTTTTTTTTTTTTTTTTTAAACAAAAGCACTTTAGAATTTGGCTCAGCATTTGCCCATTCACACAAACACACACACACACACACACACACACACACACGCTGGCAGAAAGCTACCATGCAGGGTGAACCATCAGCAGCAGCTGGGGTTCAGTGTTTTACTCAGGAAAACAGAGGCCGACAGTACGAGCAGCTTCAGTCGTCTTCGGCACTTAAAGGAGAACTTTGCTTTATTACAGCTTTTGTTGTTATTTTTTTTATAATAAATCCTGACAACAGCTCTGTCAGGTACAATAACATTTTACCTATTAAATTACCTGCTGAGATCTTGTAACAGTTTCACTGCTCACCTCGCTTTATTCTTTCGGACGACTCCGTCTGACCCAGAGGTTCGTTTCCAGCCTGTACTTGTGTGTTTGTTCACCCTGGACCTATTTTCACTCATGTTGTTGCCCCAGTTGTAATTAACTGTGGTTTTCCTTTAAAAACAATGTATATTTACTGCATAGATATTAACAGGTAACTGAACGCAGATATATCAAAGATATATATGAGATAGTTCCAAAAACAATCTCACCTTTGTCCTTTTCTACTGTGAAATGTTCGGCTGGGTTTACATCCTGGTCGCATTATTAAAAGTAAAGACAAACAAAAAAGAAAAAAAAAATACAGCAAAAACGCTTGATCGTCTACATGTAAAAAAAAAAAAAAATAGGGCGATATCTCCATTGTAATGCCAGCTAGCAGCCGCCTATTGCTAAATACAATGAGTCCACAAGGCTGAATTAATTTAAAATTTACACCTAAAATCCATTGAAACTGACGATTTTAAATTCTATATCAATCAAAACCTGGCATGATCTCCCATAATGTCTCATGGAGAGGCAGATGTGAACAAAATGGAGACAGTGGTGCAACACTCACTGTAACGTAACTTTACAGGGAAAAAACAAAAGCAGAAGTCTGAATGAGTCTGGATGAGAACCGGAGCTGGTTCTACGTCTGTCAAAAGTGGTGTGCCGGCTAACATTAGCCTCAAGGGCTAGAAAGTTTACCGTTGTTCAGCAACACCGTCAACTGCTCTGGCACTGACGTAATCATAACGAACTTAACTCCCAAACATCAAACGTGTCTGATATTAATCAGAGCCATACTGGCGAGTCTATGGGCAGTTCAGGGAGTTCAACACCGGATCCGTGAACCCCTCCCACAACCAGATAATCTGGATCCATCATCAGCACCAACCAAGGTCCCAGACCAGCTCAAGAGAGGTTAAACCACCGAAAAACTCCTGTAGTCTGGTCCTGGCTATAGACCGGCAGGCTGGGATATCCACACTCTTCCTGCCTCCTCCTCCTTCATTTCTTGGCAACTGACAGAGAAAAAAAAGTGGATGTGAGGGGCTGAGGGGTGAGAAGAGGCAGAGGGGAGGACATGAGGGGGACATGAAGAGGACAGGAGGAGGACATGAGGGGGACAGGAGGAGGAAGGGGGGACAGGAGGAGGAAAGGGAGGGGACAGGAGGGGGACATGAGGGGGACATGAGGGGGAAATTAGGAAGACAGGAGGAAGGGAGGACAGGAGGGGGACAAGAGGAGGACAGGAGGAAGACAGGACGAAGGGAGGACAGGAGGAGGACAGGAGGAAGGGAGGACAGGAGGAGGACAGGAGGAAGACAGGAGGAAGACAGGAGGAAGGGAGGACAGGAGGAAGGGAGTACAGGAGGAAGGGAGTACAGGAGGAGGACAGGAGGAAGGGAGGACAGGAGGGGGACAGGAGGAAGAGAGGAGGACAGGAGGGGGACAGGAGGAAGGGAGGACAGGAGGGGGACAGGAGGAAGAGAGGAGGACAGGAGGGGGACAGGAGGGGGACAGGAGGAAGAGAGGAGGACAGGAGGGGGACAGGAGGGGGACAGGAGGAAGAGAGGAGGACAGGAGGGGGACAGGAGGAAGAGAGGACTGGCAGCTGTGGTCCCGCACTGGTCACCACCAAGGAAGAGAGTGGCCATTGTTGCAGAGGGAGGAATGAAACCATGACAACCCTCCACACACTGTTGAACAGCACTTGGAAAATGAGTGCTGTGTGGAACCTTGGAAAACAGTGTAAAAAGAGTGTAATTCAACCCCCCCCCCCACACACACACACACACACACACACACACGAAAACAGACGGACTAATTGTTGGGAGTCGGTGAGGCCTCTTGCTGTCGGGCTCAGGACCCACAGACTCACAGACCCACAGCAACAAGGCTTTGTTCCAAGTGGACACTCATAACTGTCCACAGCTGCAAAAAGCATCCGCAAATTGTGTGTTATTTTTTTACTTTGTTCAGGTTTATTTGTGTTTCACTCGCTGAGACAACAGAAGGGTTGGTGAATCTTTTTCTTTTTTATTTAAACATTCAAATATAAAGGATGTACAGTAAATCGTTGGCTGTGACTTATTAGTCTGAATTTTATTTTGAATCGATTTAGTGTTGGGTTGTGATCCCCTGTGATTTCTACATGCACCACAAACACACAAACACAAACACAAACACACAAACACACACACGCAGTAACAAATAGTGTGGGCTTGCCCTACGCTCGAGGAGGTGGTTTTAATGATTTACGGTCATCCCCGTCTGCCAGCTCAGCACCGGAGCCTTCGATTCAGATTCAGATTCAGACCAGCAGCCTCCAACGAGCAGGAGAATCTTTCTTCTTCAGCTGCCTCACAAACACACAAACACACACAAACATCTCCTGCATGTGTTGTCCACATCTCTATAAATGCACAAGCACTTAACCACAATCTCAGGGTGCACAAACGCTCGCAGAGTGTCGGAGAACAGGGGCATTAATGGCCATCGGGGGGGGGGGGGGTTCTAAGACTTTGGCTCCAGGTCGAGACGATGACATGAGCCTCACACACACATACACACGTGTCCAAATTAAAACTCTGCTTCATTCAGAGCAGGAAAAACCCTCAGAAACTCAGAAAAGCAAAAAGCATTGGCACTAATGGGTCCTGTTGAATGTGGAACCCAGCTAATGATACATTAATATTTGGTCATGTTTTTTCACCAGCTGGTTAACAAATATTTCCATTATTGATCCATGTGGTGATCTTTTTTCTTTTAATTAACTGTTGAGTCTGTAAAACTGTAATATCTCTGAATTTCTCTAGTAAACTCCAAAGAATCCAGATGATCATCATATTTTAATACAAAGATTAGATGAATGACTTACATAACACACTGGTAGTAAGATTTTCCACTGATTGATTTCTGCCAATCAGCTAAGGGACTGATGATCAATAGTTTCGGCGCATCCTGATAATCAGATGGAGGGGGCATCTTTTATTTAACATTATATTTAGTCTGACATCATGTTCACGTTTAATGATTTTTTTGTTCAATCGAGCGACTGACGTAGGCATCCCATTGATCCCCCTGCAACCCCCCCTCACTTTTTTTTCCAAATCAGAGTGTTAGATGGAAAATAAATGTGAAAATAGACCTTTAGTCCTCAACAGAATCCGTTGCTATAATTAATCCCGTCGAAGAAGGTGGCACATTATATGTGTGTGTGTGTGTGTGTGTCCTTGTGTTTCGAATGCACGGCCGCCGTGGCTTTATTCCATCCGCTAAATAGAATTACGGTGTAATTAATACGGCAGCAACCACGGGCTGCTACAGTCCGACTCCACCAGCTGGAATAATTGGTCGGTTATCAATTATTCTACACATCGGGGAGGGCTCTGTGTGTGTGTGTGTGTGTGTGTGTAGTGTCTACCTGCTGGAACTGGACGGGGACACCTTGATCTTATTGCTTTTTTGGCTGCATGCGATCACAGATGGCGGATCTGTCTGAACCCGAGGAACCCAGGGAGGGTTCCTCCACTTAGCCGCACACTGAAGAGGCCTGGTGGAAGGTACTTAACCCCCCCCCCCCAATATAAACGAGAAGGACAAAACTTGTCTGTTTGAAGGAATAAAGTTCATCAGATTTGATTTCCAAGCCTCATGATGAACTGAAATTCAACACCACAAAAATCACTCTAAAGTTGAAACGACACCTTAAAAAACATCCCCAACAAAAACTGAACCTTTTATATATTTAGAAAAACATCGACCTGATGTTTCCCATAAATAAACAGACACTGATGTACAGTCTAGTACAGTAGGCCCACATCAGAACCAGCCTGCCACATTAATCCACTGAGGACGGGTCCAGAAACTGAACTCAGCAAGGTTGAAACAAAAAAATGCAGGATGTGTAAAGTTGCAGCTGCAGCGTGTGTGTGTGTGTGTGTGTGTGTGTGTGTGTGTCTGAGCCGGCCGCGGCGTGCAGGTACCGGACGGCGCAGCATCACCGCGGTGCCTCCTCCGCAGAGAGCAGCCTCGGCGGCGCGGGCCCATGTGACAGATGGACGCTACGGCGGAATTAGAGACGAGGGAGAAAAAAAAAATCACAAGGGCCCATTATCACGAGCCCCCTCTGCCTGACAACAAGGATTAAAGGCACACCACCACCACCACCAGCACCACCAGCACCACCAGCACCATCAGCACCATCAGCACCACCAGCACCACCAGCACCACCAGCACCATCAGCACCATCAGCACCACCATCTTCAGGAGAGCTCCGTCTCTCATCCGCCACAAACATCCGCAATTATCAGGGCTTTTTCTCTTTTTTTCTGCGCTCCCGCATTTTCTCGCATCGGCACATTCGGGGACAAAACGGAAAGAAAAGCAACCCCAACATGATGTCAGCGTGGTCGGCGTGGACGACGCTGAGGACAGTCCTGACAGCAGCAGCGTCCGCATCTGTGTGCGAGTGTGTGTGTGTGTGCGTGGGGAGGGGGTGTTCTCTAACCTGTCTGTCCTTTGCCCAGCGTCTTCTCCAGGCGGTACGGTCCCACATAGTTGGCGTAATGCCCGCTGTTGGCGTCCTTGCCCGACGATGACATGTTGTGGCGTGGACTGGCTCGACTCGCGGGGGGGACAGGAATTTGAATTTATTTTCCTCACGGTGTCCGAGCGGGACGCGCAGTTCCGCGGCGCAGAGGAGTTCGCCCCGGTCGGCGGTCTCCCGTGTATCTGCCTGTCTGCCGGTCGCTGCGATGTTCCGTCTATCCCCCCGAACCTCCGCGTGTCCGTGCGTGCGTGCGTGCGTGCTCGCGTGTGCGCGCGCGTACGCGTCCGCTGCGCCGTCCTCCCGCCGGTCTCGGTCCCTCGGTGCGGCTCAGACTGCGGTCCCGGACCCGGGGGTCATGGTGCTGGTGCCGGAGGAGCGGTGCGCTGCAGCCCCGTTGGGTGCGATCTGCCGATGGGACAGCTTCTGCCGCCGCCGCCCGCCGCTCCAGCAGCCCGCGTCGGCGCACCGGCGATGCGCACTCACGCTTCCGGGGATGCCTTTCAAAATAATGGCTGTTCACCTGACAGGAATGCTGCAGTGCTTGTCATGAAGGTGAAAATGAAAAATAAGGTCAATGAAAATTTTAATTTTCCGCATTTATTCTTTTTCTTTTCCTACTTTTTTATTTAAGATTATAGTTGTAATTTGATTTCTTATCATATAAAACTTTATTTTTGTTTTACATTTCTCCAACCATTCTATAGGCACTGGAAAGTGGCTGCTGTAAATGATATGAGTCTTTAAGTTTGCCTACTCCATCTATATATCTATCTTTCAGTGATCTTTATTATTTGTAATTGTTTGATAAAAACATATAATGATATATATATATATATATATAAATTTGGAGTCCTTTTGATAATGTGTTATTTTTTTTAAATCAGGTTAGTAAAAAAGAACCAATTTTTTGCAAATAAAAGTTCCAATTGTTCTCCCAATTAAATTTAACTCAATTTAGACATTTCAAATTCAGAAGCTTGAAAATTAGTCAGTTAAACCATTAATTAAAGTCAAAACAAATAAATATATATCACAACAGCTGCTAATGATTTTCTAATGAATTAAAAATGAGATTGAATGATTTTATTGTCAATTTTCGGGAAATTAAAAAAGATTTTAAAGATTCCGCATTACGACCTTTGATGCACAGCGGTGCATCAAAAGTCGTAATGTTTGTCTCAATAGCCAAAGAAAACAATCACAGTTTCAGTCCAAATGGTGAAAAAAACTTTCTCGGAAAAGTTCCGGCTGTAGATTTTCACAGTTTAAAATGAAACTGCAGGTCAATATTTGAATATAGTGACATTAGGAATTTAAGACCTGAAGGAAACACAAGACTGAGTCATACTATTTTTATCATCATCATACAGAACTGCTTAATATTGTTGTAGTAATGGTTTTATTAATTGTCAGTGAGGGTTGAAGCTTCGATTACCGGTCCACGCACTGGACTAACGTTTTCCCGTCGTCGGCAAAGTTATGGTTTTAATTTGAAGGCCACTTCCTTCTGACTTCCGCCGCCGTGCCCACTTGACGCGGCTGCTTTAATTAGGGAACGCGCATGCGCGCGGAGAGCTGGCACCGCAGGGGTTGATGATTAGATTCGGGTCGAGGTGACGGTGGGAGCCGAGAGGGAGCCGAGGGGCCGCCGAGGGGCCGCCGAGGGGCCGCCGCTCAGGACGGCCCCGCTTTGAGCCCGTAAATAGCCCCGACGGAGCCACGAAAGGCCGCCGAGGCCCAGGAAACCCGCCGCGGCTCCGAGGCCGACTCCAGATCAGCAGAACCGGGCTCCGCTGCTCAGGCACATCCGGATCCCTCCCCCGCTTCATTAACGTCTTCATCAGCCATTTATCCAGAACCTCAGTTTTTAATTAAGGCTGAAGAATCACTACGCGTCACTCAGTGTGTGTTTCTGGGTGCGTGTGTGTGGTAAACATGTTACACGCTGGGACACTTTCACTTGATTAAACCAGCGGTTGGTGACAACGACCGTCTATCAGTCTCATCACTCCTTCACAACAAAAGCCTTTTGACCCAGCACGCTCAGTGGCAGATGGGGCCCAGCCCCCCCCCCACCAGCTCTCCCCTACCCCGCCTCCTTCTGCCTGCCTCTTCCTAATATACCCCCCCTTCAAATCCCAGTCCCTAACAAAGACAGGAGGAGGTGGGGTTGAGTGTGGGGGGGCTTCATTTTAGCATATTAGACCCGGTTGCCATGGGACAGCACCCACCCCCCTAACCCAAATTACTTCCTGCTAATTAATGTAAAACCACCACCCTCCATCGGTGGCTCAGGAGGAGGCGATGACCCCCCTGTCCACAGATCAATCATGAATTTCCTCTTATATTCACACCACCGTGTGTGCATGCACCCCCGCCCCCCCCAGCTTGATCTCTGCCGTCTGATCCCCCCCCAGTGGCTGTCACGCCGTTTGACAGCTGCAGACGGCACCGGGGCTGTAAAGCTGCACCGTCCTAATCACCTCGATGTGGAATAATCTGCCATAATCACCCCCGGGCCGCGGCGGAGAGGCCGCGGGACGATGTCTGTGTCGCGACGCCTTTTCTTTCCCTTTTTTTTCAAAGTGTTTTATGGTGGAGAGGAGGCCGGCGATTAGTGAGGATAAAACTCACAGGGCTTTTTAAAGTCATACTCGAGGCGCCCGAACAGGATCTCCAAGTGAAACGTCTTTTTTTTTTTCTCAGAACTGACAGTCCAAATTTTTTTATATCTCCTCTACATAATATTCGCTCTACACCTGGCCTGTAATAATCTATGGGAAAAACTCCATTTGGAAATGTTGCCTTGGCATCAGACACAAGAAACATCATTCTTTTTAATACAGACATTTGGATGTTTCCTCACCAGCTTCCAGGAAAGCTTAAATTTTTTCAGACACTCATTCGGGCATTTAATCGCAGGGATCCCGGTAATGAACCGTTGCATCCGCGCTGTCGCCTCAGCCGTCGAACTACAAGCGATCGTTTGAAAACCAGCCATTAATAGCATCTCCAATCCCGCGGTCGGCTAAACGATAAAAGCGGAAGTGGAGGTGTGGCCTGGAGTCAAACTGGTGTCATGGATCTAATGATCCAGTCTTTACATATGAGTTTGGATCCATGCTAGCAGCTCTGTCAGGCTACACAGTGGCACTCTGAGCTGGACGCTAACGTCGGTGCGCTAACGTGCCCACACTGACAAAGCTACCAGGTTTAATGTCCAGCAGGCGCAGCCCGATGTTGGCCATGTTCGGGTTGCAAAGATGTGCCACACAGCCCCACATACAACATACTGTGGAGCTGAGGCTGAAGGGGAATGTAGAATCAGAAACCAAAGCCTCGGACGAACGATGTCTTTCGCCTGACGGTGGCGGTAGGCGACGTGTAAGGGATCAGCAAAAAGCCAAATGTCCATCCGATAGTTTGTGGTAGACCTGAGAAGAACTTTCCCCGGATACTAGGCATGCTCCGATCCGATCGCGATGCTCAAGGGTGCGCCTGGCGGACGAGGCGACGGATGATGCTATCAAATCCTCGGTTTCACCAAGCATTGACTTTTTGAAGGTCGGCAGGGAGAAGATTAAATCCGCTGCAGCAAACAATTGTCGGGCTCGGGCTGTAAGTGACTAAAAAAAAAGGGGCTAAAATGAAACGTGACTGCTGTCGACCCTTCAGGTGGTTTCCCTGTCCCAACCAGGTGAACAAAGCGCCTCTCTGGAGCGTCAGTCCACAGCTCGGGGTGGAAGGTGTGTTTCTGTAGTTCAGCAGGGTCGACAGAGAGGTGAGACTTCTCTGGTGGCCTGATGTGGCCTGCGGCGTCAGTTGTCCGAATCTCTTTCGTTCTCTTCAGATCAATTATTTAACTGTCAAGTCATTAGCGTAGGAGTCGATACTCAGGACCTCCAGCTTTTTGGATCAAGTAGCTCATGAAATGTGAGACGTGCAGGAGAACATGTGCTGTTCTGCTTTCCATCATTTAATTAAACTTTAACGTCACATTTTGGGACAAAACATTTTATTCTTCATTCACCATTTCACAGGTGGTTATGTGTCTGATCGCCACATCCACTGGTCAGAACCAAAAGAAACTTCAACACACACTAGTTTTTTATTCCTTTTGTCCATTGGTGAGTTCAAGAGCCGCTGGTAGTATTCGGACAGAGCCCCCTGTTCCAAGTCTTTGTGCTGAGCTACGTTAGCCTGTAGCTACATATTTAGTGCACAGTCTTGAGATTGGTATCGATCTCCTCATCCAGCTCAGCAAGAAAAGTGAAAACATGTTTCAACAAATGAACTTTTGACCTCTGACAAATTATATCATCCCAAAATCAGAAAATGCCAGTTATTTCGAAAGGCAATGACCAACAATGTGTTTCATGGTTGTGGTTTTGGTTGGGCAGACACGACACAGTTTGCAGTGGGTCCGTCCTGAGTTCACGACAGCTGAACCCCGAGGAGAAGCTCAGCCTTCACCTCACCTGCCCAAGTGAATCCACACATCAACGCGACTTCATTTAAATAGACGTTTTGATCTGAATGTCGTGCGAGATAGATGCAGTTCTCTACCTCTGTCACCGGTTCTATCATCTCTCTACCCCCCCGCTGATATAATGAGCTGTGTCCGAGGAAGCCATTAGCACCAGAGACAAACAGACTGCATCTGCGCTTCACCCGCTAAAACAAGTAAACACATATAGGATACACAAACAAACACGCACACACACGCAGACTCCCAATCGGATATGAAAAAATGGGAGGTCAAAAGGTTCATGGAGGACGGGGCGCTTGTATGGTTATTCACTAAAAGTCCCACATGTGTATGTATGTATGTGCGTCTGTTTTGATTAGTACAAACCTGACCGTGTGTGTGTGTGTGTGTGTGTGTGTGTGTGTGTGTGTGTGTGTGTGTGTGTGTGTGTGTGTGTGTGCGCACGCACGCGCGGATATGTGACTCTCAATAGTCACGTTTCATTTCAACTCTCCGACCAAGAGGAGCCAAGAAAACAGGCCATTTATCTAAGTGTGGACACGCTGACATCCTGGTATGAATCAGTGTCGTTGGTTTTTTATCTGTCTTCCCTCATTTACGCAGCTGTATTTTATTTTTTATGTCTGAAGGTGTGATCTTTTCCGCCAGCCACTATTTACATCATCACATCGGAATTTTTTAGCGATAATTCTGATGCATCTCGCCTCACACGTGGTCACACAGTTCGCTCGTTAATGTCTCTCGGCAGCATTTGTGCTTCAGTGAGTTTCATGGTTAAAACACAGTTGGAGAAGAGCCTGTGATGAGTCTGGCATCCAGACGTATCCTTCATAAAAAAAACCAAAACAAAAAAACAGGATATTGAGTTATAACCGACGGGTCTTGTGTGTGTGGTTTCTGGCAATGCTCTAATGGAGGTAAACACAGAGAACACACACACATACGAACATAAAAAGGCCTCAAAAGAGAAATGTTTTTGCTTTTTTATCAGACTGTGCCTCTGCCTCTTAATTCTCCCTTCTCCTTGTGCTTATGTGGATGTTGCATTTATGTGTCTGTGCCAGTACTTGTACTTAAACCGGTGACGCAAGTTTTAACAGCACCTTGAGATATGAATATTGTAGGAACGAGCCACAGAACGCGCCCCTCACTTTTCAAGACGTTTCTGGGAAAAAAAAAAAAACAAGCTTAGCCTGCAGTCTGTTTCTGCATTAGTCAGCTCTATTGTGGCTGTCTTGCCAGCGGAGCAGGATAATGCACAAACACACACACACACACACACACACACACACACACCGCAACACACACACACTCCTTTGCTCACATATTGCAAGCAAAAGGAGTCAAATGCAGGAACAGCTCTTCTGACAGCAGAATGACGAAGAAAAAAAATTTTCCCCAACTTTATGTGAAGAAAGCCCACTATCAGTTAACAGTGAAATGTCCTTTAAATGTTGCCAGAGGCGTCACGGTGACGCTTGGAACGGCACATCAACCGGAGTAAATGCACCTGGGGGACGCTCGAGCTGATTGGAGTCCAACTCCATCAAGATCCACTCAGTTTCCGTCGCCGTCGTTTAAAGTGATGCTGGTGAACTGGTGAAAAACTGTGGCAAAAAAGTCAACACAGTGGCATATAAAAGCCGCCGCTACCTTGTAGTTTGGTAGACTAACTGCAGAGTGACACCAACGCAGAATATAAATGCTCATGACGGCATAGGCCACTGGCGTAGCCTTGACACAGAAGCATAAATCCAGCCTTAAGATTCTAAAAAGGCCATTTCTTCAATCGTACTCTTTTGTTTTTCGTTTCAAATGGTCTGACTTTGTTTTATACAGACGCAAATTGTGTTTTCTGTCAATTTCACATCTGTAGTTTTGAACAAACCAAGAGTAAAAAAATAAAACAACCTTCCCTGCACAACCAAACTGCTTGAACCATGTCCTTTAGAAAAATACAAAACCTGCCGATCCTCTGTTCCCCTTATCTCGCTATCTATTGCCGTCCAGTCCTTCATGATCTTTCTTCCTGATACAATCGCCTGTTGTCACATGATGCAGAAATCCCGCCCCACCGCCGCCTCAGTCCGGGCTGCTTTATGTTGCTGTCGCTCGGGCGCAGAGTTCGAGTACGTTGGCTAGGAGGCCCAAGAGGAACAACTTAAACGAAGCGTAAACAAAGTCTATTGTTCTAATCACGTCTTTGTGGGCCCACATCTTAACAATAGCTTTTTCCAGAGGCAGATTGTTAGTAATTAAGTGGGGGATGCAGTGAGAGCCATGTAGTACAGTGGTAATTATAAAACTGCTTATTTAAAGTGTTGCTCTCTAAGCCCATTTAAATTACAGCACGGCAATTAAATTGGCAAAAAAAAACTATAATTACTAACACTGTTCACAATATGCAGCCTCCCAGTTTTCCTCTTTATCAGTCAGGGACAGTTTGTGCGGCTCTTCGTTATTACTCAGATCTTGGAGATGGAACTTTTCATATGCGCCAATGCAAATGAAAAGTTCCAGACTCAGATGGAATCATGGGGATTTGGTCTGTTTCTAGCAGGAGTTTTGTTGTAGATTGAACAACTTTCCTCAACTTTTTTTTTTCTTTCCCACTGGGAACATTTTCCTCTCTCTGGAAGGGGGGGGGTGTTTTGTTTTGTAAAAAAATTTTCAGACAGAATTTTTTTTTCCCCAGTTGAGATCGACACAGGTGTTTTCCGGCTTGGATTCAAACATTCACGGCTACTAAGACCCCTGAACCGATGGAGACCTCCTTTTTAAGAGATGTAAAAAAATGCTCTGCACTGAATAATAATTTGTGTCTGGTTTGGGTTTTTCAAACACATTTCCATGAAAAATCTTATAACAACACTGAATTCCTCATTGGAAATACCCGGATGTATAAACACATAAATATTGTTCATTTTTAAAAGTTTAACTGCTGGACACAAGATTTCTCCGACTTCATTCAAAAGTCCAATCTAATTGTCCTCCTTTCAACATTACACCTGCAGAAGTTGCATGGTGGTTCACAAATGGCTTAACAAAAAAAGCAAGCATAGAGAAACTTTCCCTCTAAAGAAGATGAATTTGAAAAGAGCCTTGTCTTGTATCAAACTTTGCAAACTCTACAGAACTGTGCAAAAGTTTTAGGTATTTAAGATGTTTCACAGCAAATACTGATTGTAAAACTGATGATAATATAGATTATCTCTCGTTTGCTCCACTCAGCAGGATGCCTATGGACAGAAACTGATCATGATACGGTCATGACTATTTCTGGAAGCGTTCCAGCTTTGCTGTTAGCGCCTTGGGGTGTCGGACAGTGTCTGAAGATCTTTTTTCACAACAAAGGTCTAACCTCCAACTGATGTATATCATTGAGTCAAAGTTAAGGGCTCGGTCTTAAACAATGTGTGGGGCTGCGAGCACATCCCCATTAAAAAAAATCTCATCCTTTCAATTCCAGTCTCACTACACCTCCTGTCAATTTGTCTTCTCGTAAAGATGGAAAAAAAGATATTTTCTGTTGTTAATAATTTACCCTCAGTTGCCGGTTTATTGAGGACTACCAAACTGAAAACTAGTCAGAGTTTAATACAGCAGCCATGAAACAAATCCTAACTTAATAACGGTAAGGGAAAAAAGGCAGCAGCTGCAAATACAGACTCTACACATGTAGTAGAAGTGGTGTTAAAATATTAATTTCAACCTGAAAGAGAACCAGACCAATAACTTTGCCCAAAGCTTTGTGTCTCTGCCCATTTATTCGGGGGGGGGGGGGGGAATCAGGTTGAGTTCTGGGGAGCAGAGCAAATCACAGTGGCTGCCGAATCCAAGAGGAGGGGGCAAACTGGGATGCACAGCTCAGTTTGTTCATGCTCAGATTGTGTTTAGTGTAAGATGCTGCCATCCAGTGGTTCCACTGAAAAACAGCATTAATGTCAAACTGTGTGCGTGTGCCTGTGTTTGCTGCTAAAAGCAAAACCAGGTAAGCAGACTTGTTTTTATCATCATCACCACAGACACACGTTTACCTCGGTCACTTCTGGGAACACTTCATAGGCCTGCATTCACTTCCTGGGGACATCACGTTACCCTAACCACTACTTGCCTACCCCGACCCAAATTCTCACCTTTTAACCAAGTCTTAACCTTCAAACAGTCTTTTTGTGGAGTAGTGAACCAGTGGAAATCTCCTCATAGTGAAGAAATGTCCTAATTTATTAGACACCTGTGTTAAACCAGATTGAAGCTGTAAGACATTCTGATTTGTGCTTTAAATGTAGCCTTTGATGAGGTTCACATCAGCCTATCACAGGTTTTAATGTAGTAAATTTAACTATGGGGATGGTTATTAACCACAGTTGACTTTAGGAGGTTTGGAAAACAGCGGTTTTCTCAATGAGGCTGAAGGACCAAAAAACTGCAATGGAAATACTGTGGTATTATTCCTCTATTTGATTGGTAAAATTATAAAGAGCAGCATTAAAAAAGCCAACTTTAATCACCGAATAGAGACATTGTGAAGAGATGGAACTCTCATCTGAAAACATTCTCCACCTCCTGTTAAAACAGCCCCATCACCCACAATATGGAAATATAAAAGCAAAAATGAGAGTGGCCAGTTTGCCTCAGCTCAGTTACGTTTTAAGCAGACTAGATCATGTCCCCATAATTTTGAGAGGGGGAGGGGCACGCGCAACCGTCCATTGGCCCCAAGGCATCGGCGCCACCTGCAACGCCCATTTTTTTCTACTGCTTATTCTCGTTTCCTGAGTTCACCAGAAGGTCCTCGTATTCCTGGAAAAGGTCCCTCAATGGCAAAAGGATATTTGATTCAATGCATTCATCGGCCTCCAACATGAACCATCACATGCATCCATCTACATGCAACCGGGCAATGGCTGAGCTAATTGGCCTAACTGTGACCCTGTAACTGTGAAGCAGCCCTTTGAAGAGAGTGAAGACCGGACAAAATGTACTCATTCTCAAGGTCCAAGACTCAATTATGTCCAAAAGATAGGACACACACAAACACGAGCAAACGTACACTAGTGGAGGGTATCTAAACACGGGTTTATGCAGGTGAGCACAAACATGAAAAAAATGAACGCCTTTTATCTCCCGTTTGGGGGATTTTCATTATTTCAGAATGAAAAGTGTGAAGGCGAATAAAGTTGAGTCCGCATCAAAACACAAATGGCAATACCTGGTAAAACTGGCAAAAGGCAAAAACCACCAAAAACACCTAGATAACACAGGCCTGCTGCCACTAAAACCACCAATTCTAGGTCTCCAAAAACACACACTGAAAACAAAAGATTTCATTTAGGAAGAGCCCCAGAATTACGTTACAACCCTCTAAGACGGCTCATTCTAAAGGAGGCCTAATATAATCAAAAGAGTAAAAAGCTGTAAAAATAATATTCAAGTTTCTCAAAAATCAAGAATAACTTCAAACCAACACCAAGATTGTAGGAGCTGGCATTGTCCCTCAAACCTGAATCAACACGAAAATTAAACCTGACAAACGAAGCAGCGAAAACAGGACGATTGGATCCATCAAACAAACTGACAGTCGAAGGCAAAAAAGGAAAAGACAGCGTCACATGCAACAACATGGCTGCCGTCAAGGCCCGGAAGTAGAGGAGGGACAGCGAGCCATGTTCCTGCCCCCCCTCCCCCCATTTGTCCTCACGCCAGATCATGACCACCTGGTAGAGAACAGATGAACGAGCAGGGGAGGGAGAAACATGTGACACGGTGATGTATGCTGACGGAGGAAAAGTAAAGAGTCCCCAAAACAGTTCAGTTGCAGCAATAACTGACCCTCAAATAGAAGGATGCCTGACATGCTTGGACCACGTGCATGGACCACGTGCTCCCCTATGGCAGGGACTCACGCCACTCCCTCACCCATCAGACATGTGCCACGGTGGCACCTTCCGTGCGATCGGGTGCACCGAGATCACGGCGGCCGAACCTCTCGCTGTTGCTTTAATGTGACCGGGAGCCAAATGACGGCATCGCTGGTTTCATCGACGTCTCTGCCAAAGACACCGCAGTGACTAGAGACGACGCGTTCCTTCTCAAACAACATGGCCCTGGTTCTCCTCCGGATGCCCAACACAGTTTGGTTTGGTCAAATGCAGTATTGTGCCAGGATCTTGTAGGAGAGGTAAATCACAACACTGGTTTATAATAACATGCATAAAACCGGACGAACAGTCACTCCACAAAACAGCCCACAAATATGTATTGTCCCAACAGTGTACTGCTGTATGGTGAGAGGAGCTGTAAGGAATTTTCGGGGGCCCCAACAGGCAGGTGGGTTTAACATACCATACCAGGTCGACATATTTGTCCTCTGTGTCAACTCAGACTTGAGAGAAACAAGATAAGTCCCAGGAACCTGACAGAGAAGGATTCTTTGTAGATTAAAGGAAGTGATGAAGGAATATGTCAGCGATTGCTGAGAAACACACTCTCCGCGATAAGAGAGGTTGGCAGGGATCCAAATGTGTAACACCACTTTTGCTTTCCTTTTCAGAGGTTGTTGACAGCGATGCACTGATTCAACTGGATCTCAAGCCAGCTGGCAAATAGGACTGGAGGGTTGCCCGAGGGAGTGAACAGAAATGAACAGACAAACCGGGAACCAAGAAGGATGGGGCCCCATTGGAGATAGAGCAAAATAGGAAACACATTCACCGGCCTTACAACATGAATGTGGCATGAACACACTTTAACGATGTGTCATCCTTATCACAAATCACCTGCCATCTTTTGCAAACTAATAGTTATGTCCAATCAGCCATTGTTTTAGCGCTTTAGTTTAATCTCTAATGTTTTTCATGATAAATAATAAACATCTCAGTGTCTATATAGTGAGAGCTGTGTGACTGGACGAGCTGTTTTTTGGAATGCATCAGCTTGACTGGTTTATTGGTAACATACCAGGTTGACATATTTGTCTTTGTTAAGAACTCTGACGGGAAAGCGCAAGGTAGGAACCTGTTGTTCAAGTGGAGCAAATTCTTTCAATTTCTTAGTGCAGTATAAATGCCACAGCTGACCCACAATGCACCAGAGTCTGCAGCCCCATGTCAGGTAGGATTTAGTGAATCATTACATGCTGAAACCTCTCTACTGCTTTACACTTCTAAGTTTTCATCCAAATATGTTACAGCTACTTATCTATATCTTCATCAAGGGCTTCACTCTGAAATCACACTGTATCCACTGTATTTTAATTGATCTGATTTATTGATTCATAATCATTCACCAATAGTCAGATGTTTGGTTCTTTGAAACTAATAAGATAACATATATATTTTTTTCCCTATAGGTTTTGGCAAAGGGGCAGTTAAGGAAAAAGTCAGACCGTGTCTACAATGACCACAGCAGGACAAGAGCTTTCAGGTACACCCCCACTTATGTGCAAACTAACAAATACAATAAACCTTTAATTTATTCTTTGACAACTTTGACAAATTGATCCAGGCAGATAAAAATAAAATTTGCAACAAGAAATAATTAGATAAATTCATATGCGGAGACAAAGGTTTGGGGGAAAATTCAAAATTCTCTCACCATGACAGAGGTAGACTGTAGTTATGAGCCCGCCGCTGGCCACATGCCTCACGCTACATTCATACTTTCACCTACAAGCTAAAAGTGGTTCGATCGAGAGTTGGATCATGCAGTTACAAAGCTTGGATCATGCAATCACAAAGCTGATGTAAGTCTTACTTTTCAATTACATATATATACTTATACATATACATACATATATCTATACCTACATATACATATACATACATACGTACGTACGTACATACGTACATTTTATTTATTTTTTTGCGCTGTTTTCTTTGCGGGGAATCAGCCTTTTTAATGAGCGATCTCCTCCCCACCTGAATCAAGAGACGGAGATAGTTTGAGTTCCTACTGCAAAACTTCAACTAAAAATAGGTCCAAAATTTGAAGAATAGATTTCTCAAATTCAGAAACTTGTTGTGGATGAGCCTATTACCCTCACTAGCAGTATAGGTGCTCAGCACATGTCCTGGACATGTGACAAATTTCTGTCAACTAATTCTAAAAGAGAATCGATGACACTGATTCATCCCTTTCATTGACTGAGGCGGTGACTGAGAGCAGCTCAGCTGAGGTTCACGTTACACTACTGCCTTGTTAAAAGCCTATTAAAAAGACTGCTGCTGAGCTATTAACCTAATGTGTTGTGCTTGTATAGGCTGGTTTAGTACTAAACCAAATTTGACAGTTTGGATTAGAGACAGATTGAACTGAAAGACAGTCTAGATTGACACTGAATGCTGGACTGAGTGAACAGTGGTCCATTCAGTCACTGTCTTAAGAACTGAGGCGACTTTGCATGGTGAATCGATTACTCAGCTTAGGAAAAAGTCAATCAAATAAAAGGAGTCTTTGAACTGAACTAAGTGATTTCAATCACTCAAAGAGATTTGTGAATTCCACTGTTGGTTAGAAGCCAATATCTAAAACACCCTGGCTACAAGCCTCACCAAGAATATTTTGTTTTTGGTTCTGTGAAAATAACATTGGTTCTGTGAAACTAAAGGGATAATATGTATATTTTTCCTCTAGGTTCTGAAGCACAGGGACAGTTAAAGAAAAAGTCCTACCATGTCTACAATGAAAACAGGACAAGAACTTACAGGTACGCTCTCATTTAATTTGTGTGTGTTCAATCAAATGAAATTTTCTGAAGGACGTAATTTAGTTTCTTATTAAGCCTAAGGTCGTTCACATTTTTTTCAGTTCACATCGATAACAGAAAAGGGCTCCGAGGTGAATATATGACCTTGTGTCTATGTCCATAAAAAGCCCAGACACTAACCAACATGGACGTGGATGATTTATCTGGCCCATAAAGAAGGGGTCACCAATGTTTTCAAAGCACAGATCATACCTTTGATCAAGTTTTGTCAGGGGAAAACTGAGGCACAGCATTAATATTCTCCTGTGGAGTTTATGATCACTAGCGGTGTTGAGCATGGAACATTATTTAATGTGTCGAGGGTCCGGTTTGTTTTTGCCACGTTTTGGCATGATCATGTGGGCACAGTCCAGCCAGTGATTTCACACTAATCTGCTGATCCACATTTGGTGGTATTAATGCCCCAAGCAATGTGGTGATGCACCAAAAGGGCAAGTAATAAAACGACTGTGAGGTAACAAATATGGATGTAAAGCTATCAACAACAATACACAGATCCAACATAATGTCTTTGTAAAACAGGTTGGTTACCATGATTAAGTGATGGAGGAGTGCATCAGTAATAGCCTGTTGTTGGTGGCTCTTGCTTGCTATCTGCTTTTGTTGCTGTTTCTTCATTCAACATTCCTAACAAAGTATTTAAAACTGCTCCACAGAAAAAAATTTGCCCACCCAAATTTATGGGGAACATCATCAGAGGGTGCTAGTTCTAGTGACAAAACACAAGCTGTGTCGCTGCACGGCGACTCGCGAAGCAGGTGCAGCCCTGATATATGACTCTAGAGCATTGTGACTGGTGGGACCTAAGAATCTGGATGATTCTAAATGTCCACCCTCTGGACTTGAGGACTGAGTCCACGATGTTTGTCGTGCGTACAGCAACATGTTCATGATTATCACATCATATCACATTTTTCTTCCTCACTTTCTCTTCTTTTGAACATCACCAAATCCATATCACTATGGATTACGGATAAATTTCAGAGCAAAGTTTGCACTCAGTGGACTAGCTGGGAGCCCACAGAAAGTGTGGACTCGACCAGTGGTTGAATTGGACACCTTTCGAGCACTCGCACACTTCCCATGAATGCAGCCACAAAGTCTGTGAGTCTGAGAGTGCAGTGAAGTATAGACATTTGGATTCAGTTGTCTTTCAGCTGAACAACTGTGACCCCTGTAGTGGAGAATGCATCATTTGAAAGCTGCTTTTGATGAGTCCTTCATTGTAATAACAGACTAATATGGGTCATTTTCACATTTATAGCCACTACTAAACTACATTTTTACTTTTACTTGTTTAATACATACAAAAAGAGTAGCGGAAAAAGACAATTTTTGGACTCAGAGGTAGCTGCAAGGTCTCTGCTCCCACCTGTTATTCACAAGAAATAGTTACAGAAACTTGGTAAATCACATGCACATGCATATGCAATCCAATAGGGGCTACCTGTTATTCAATTCTAAAAGTGATCTTCTCTTTCTCTTTGACAGTCGTATCCAACTTTCTCTCCAAACTCGGACTGGGAAAATTTTATCACAACAAGCTCACTCTTCGGTCTCTCTTGGAGATCAACAGAAACAGCATATATGAAGAAGCTGTTTTATCAGTGGAGGAAATACCATGGTGTTTTCTCAGAAAACTATTTAAGATCAATGCTGAATGCAGGAGCTGTGCACAATTATCAATTAGAAATGAAGAAAACGATGATCTCTTTGAACTAGACCTTTATACCGATGTTGACTCTGCAGAAGACAGTAAGGTTAACCCTCTTGACATAATAGTGGCTCTCTTTCTTTGTGCTGACAGCTTCTTACAACAGGAAATGGCCCTCAAAATGTCAATGTGCCAGTTTTCTGTCCCACTGCTGTTGCCCCATGGCAATAAGAGTCAGTGTACCCTGCTGCTGTGGGCTCTGAGAGACATTGTAAAAGAATGGCGTCCACATGGTTTGTCTGAATCCCAAGGGTTTGTTGAAGACAACATTGTCCAAGCAAATATACCATTCTATTCCTTTGTCAGGCTGAAAAACTGTAGCTTATCAAAGTCTCAAATTCTGAATCATGTTCTCAGCAGTGGGCAACAGAATCACAATATCTTCATACACAGAGACATGGAAGGAGGAACAGTCAGAAGAAAAATTGCAAATGGATTGGTAGAAGTTTGCTGGTTCCTTCCTTCTGGCAGAGAAAATTTTGACACATTTCCAGAGCCAATTGCCTTTGCAAATTTGCGAGGAGACATCTGTGAGTCATTCACACAATTCCACTTTCTTTTTCAAGTGTCAACTGCTACCTTTGTATTCCTGGACAAGGTTGAAGAACATGAGCACAGGGCTCTGGCTTCTCTTCCAGATGTCAAGTCCAAACTCTTTTTAGTTTTTAATAAGGGGAATGCTAGAGAGGATATGATGTCTGTAAAGGCATTGTTGGATGAATTACATTTACCAAAAAGCACTGTAAAAACCAAAGATTCAAGGATAAATGTTGCAGAATTTTCAAATAAACTTTGTGCAACCATCAAGACATCCCTGTTAGATGTAAAAACCACAATAAGCATTGTAAATATGTGTGACAAAGCTGTTGAACTTGGTCTATCTGTAGATGAAAGCAAATCTGATGATCAGAAGAAAGCAGCTGAGGAGATCATAGGTGGCATTGGGGTGCGAAGTATACCCCACTACAAGAAACACCAACTTCCTTTGCAAGGAAAGAACTGGAAAAGGTTATCACAGTTAGAAAAGGAAGAATGTAGGTTGAAGAAATCTGGTGACTCAGGCCTTGAGGAGTATAAATCTCAGCTACAGGAAGAAAAAAAACAAATCAGGGAGGAACAAAGAAAATACAAACTGTCTGAAGCAATCAAAGGATTTACTGAGTATCTATCTACGAGTGACAAAGAGAGTAGAGATTTTTTTCTCAAGTGGATGAAACTTAAGTTTAACACACATTCACGGAACAAACTGTCTGAGCTGCGCAACAAATTCAAAGAGCAATGCAAGAGGAAAGATACAAAACGCATTGCAGAGTTAGATCAATTACTGTTGGATAGCTCTTTAGGAATAGAACATTACATGAGAGAGATGGGACTGATTTATGAAGTTTCCTTGCAATCACAAGAAACTGCTCATGAAATGTCTCATCTCCCTGGTTTGGCTGCTGAAATGCTGTTGGACGGATATCCTTTGGAGCTCTTGGATGGAGATGCTTCCAACATCCCGGAGAGATGGGTGGCAGATGTGCTGATGAAACTTCATGAGAGGGTTGGAGGGAAGAGCAGACTGTTGGTGCTGACTGTGTTGGGTGTTCAAAGTACTGGGAAGTCAACACTCCTCAACACCATGTTTGGGGTGCAGTTTCCTGTCAGCAGTGGCAGATGCACAAGAGGAGCTTTCATGCTCTTCCTCAAAGTCAGTGAGGATATGCAAAGTGAGTTGAATTTTGACTTTATAGTTCTCATTGACACAGAGGGTCTAAAGTCTCCTGATTTGGCAGAGCTAGGGGACAGTTATGAGCATGACAACCAGCTTGCAACCTTTGTCATTGGCTTGAGTGATGTCACCATTGTCAACATCGCAATGGAGAACTCGACAGAAATGAAAGATGTCCTGCAAATTGCAGCCCATGCATACTTGAGAATGAAAGAAATTGGAAAGAAGCCAGTGTGTCATTTTGTTCACCAGAATGTTTCTGCAGTTTCAGCTCATGCCAAGAACATGACTGAAAGGAAACATCTCTTGGATCAACTCGATGAAATGACTCAGATTGCAGCTGATATGGAAAGGAAGTCGTCTATTAAAGCATTCACAGATGTGCTGGACTATGATATGGAAAAAAACAACTGGAACATCCCAGGACTCTGGCATGGGACCCCACCCATGGCACCAGTGAACACAGGTTACAGTGAAGCTGTAGCAGATTTCAAGAAAAACCTTTTGGACTCAGTAAAAGGTGACAGAAGCAATGACGTCTCCCAGATCCCAGAGTTTCTGGAATGGATGAGAAGTCTCTGGAGGGCAGTGAAATATGAGAACTTCATCTTCAGTTTCAGAAACACTCTTGTGGCTCATGCCTATGACAACCTATGCAAAGAGTTCTCTCAGTGGGAATGGGAGTTCAGAAAAGAGATTCTCTCCTGGCAGACAACAGCAGAGTTAGAAATTTTAAATGCGGACAATGACTCTGAGGTTGACACTTGGAATAGGCTGGTTGAAAAAAAAAAGTCAGAGGCTTCGGATAAAATAACAGACCAAGAAACAATAATGAAGGAGAAACTCTGCGACTACTACAAAATGAAAGGTCGACATGTAAACCTGATAGAGAAATACAGAGTTGACTTTTTTAACAGTATCAACAGCCTTGCAAATGAAATTCATCATTCTGTGAGTTCTAAATTGGATTGCATCCTTGAACTAAAGAGGAGTTCAAAAAAGGCCCAGGATGTTCAGAGAGAATACAGAGGTATGATTGAAGGTCGGGTCATAAAACTCCTGAGTGTCTGCAAAGAGTCCAAACTGACTGATGAACAGCTCACAGATGAATTTGAAAAGATGTGGGCAGAGGCCACTGTAAATGTGTATGGCCTGAAGGAGCGAGATATTGCAGAATGTGTCCTGAAGCTGCTGAGAAAGACTCAGTCAAATCTTAGTGTCAATGAGAAACTGCAGAACATTAGAGACCTGAAGGAAATAGGTAGGGGTGCATTTAATGCTAGAAGTGATCATGTAGACTCCCTGAAAGAGAAATTTCAGCATCTGTGGAGAGGACATTTGCAGAGCTTTGCCGACAGTGTCATTGAGTCTTGCACAAGATTTATACACGATAAAGTAAAGACAAATAGCGATTACCGAGACTCTTTCACAAAGGATCTTCTAGAAAAAATTGATACATCCCTCAAGCAAAGCTACAACCAACATAAAACAAACAGAGTGTTTGAGATTGATCTGAAACTTCACATATGTGGCATTGCATCGAGAGAATTTTGCAACATGCACAAAAAGTTTTTGTCAGATAATGACCCTCGAGCGCGACTGGAGAAGTACAAGTTTCAGTACCTTTCAGATTTTCTTGATCTGTACCAACAGAGAGATCATGGCCAACGCAAAGCTACTGATTTTGTCCAGCTCTGTATCAAACCTGCTGTGAAAGAGTACATCTCTAGATCTTTGGGACTTGACATTGTGGATGAAATTTTGACAAGTTCCCATTCAGCAGAGTATGGTTCACGCTTATTCTTCCAGTACCACATTCAGAGAGAGTTGCTTCAAATGGAAAATTTTGAAAGTTTTGTCAAGTACATTGGAAAATATGAAATATATGTAAAGGATTGGATATTTCAACACATTCTGCGAAAGATGTCAAAGGACGAGACTCTTTGCAAACTAAAGAAGAAGAATCTGCAGGTCATAGTTCACAAAATCACAGAAGCATTAAAAGAGGCCACAAAAGAAGAGGATGGCACTCTGCTGCCAGATAACAAGGAAAGCATCACAGAGCTCATCAGCAACATGCGCAAGCATTTGATTAAAGACATCTCCCTTTCTGTGGAGGCTGAAAAAAGCACCTTGTTTCAAATCCAAAGCACATGTCGTCCGTTCATCAACAGCCTCCGGATCTCAATAAATGGCCTAAAAGAACAACTCGAGGAGGAATTCTCAAACACACAAGACATCACTGAGACTCTGAACGAGCTTCCAATAAAACCACAGGATGAGCTTTTCAAGCGGGTGTTTGGCTGCGGACAACAATGTCCATTTTGTAAAGTTCCCTGTGAGGCTGGAGGCAAAGAGCACAAGCGGCATCATGCATCTATTCATCGGCCACAAGGTCTTGCTAATTTCATTCACGATGAGAGTGGAAAGCTGGTTGAGACACTCTGTACAACCGATGTATACAGTAGTCGTGTATTCAAAAACAAAGTCACTAAACGGAAATGGCATCCTTACAAGGACTACACCACATACTATCCAGACTGGAGCATTCCTCCAGATCCAACCATAGAGGCATCTGACTACTGGAAGTACATCCTGGTACAATACAATGACAGATTTGCTCAAGAGTACAAGGTCAAGCCAGCTGATGTTCCAGAGGCCTGGAGGAGAATCACAAAGAAACAAGCACTCCAAGGTTTAAAAGATGCCTTCAATATAAAGTGAAGGACGTACAAGCCTGACAAATAAATTTAAACAAAAACCACATTTAAACATGCAAGACTTTTTCATATTCAAATGTGAACTTTGATAACCAATGAAATACAGAGACTTAATATTTTAAGGCACTGAGCAGAACAATCGATCAAATTAAAGAGGGATCAATACAGTTTAAAAAGTTGTTACCTTGGTTGAACCATTATCTTTGCTTCCAAATCCACGTCTTCAACCTAATTTTGTGTAATGACAAATCAAATATTTTGGAACCTGTGCATTAAAAATTAATGTATTAGAGAATACAAGATTTTAATGTTTAATTTTTAAGTATATGTTATTTTTTTATGTAACTGACTCTCTGGTTGAAAATAAGAAAAGAACTAAATGGGCTATAGTGAGCAAAAACCGTGACATCCTCTGGTCTGACAAAGGATGAGTTGAAAACTGGAAATGTTAAATATATAATTACTCTTTTGGTTCCTTTTTGAAGATTTCAACTTTTTACAAGTTTTGTTTTTCTTTAAGATTTCTGTAATGCCTCATGCACAGTGACTGTTGTGTACAATAATGATGTTGACAGTGATAAAGAAAATGATGATGCATCACCGACATTGGTAAAAATTTATATTAAGGTCAAGATTATAAATGTTTTTTTCCTATTTTTAAATTTTTTTGTGGACTCTAATGCATAATGACTTATAAAAAATGATGTACTAGAAAGATAATGTAAAGAGATCATAGTTTTGTTTTTTTAACTTTATTGTTTTAGTTTGTGCCATGTCAACCAGAACATTTTTTACAGTTATATTTCTATTTGGTGCCTGCAATAAATTTTTATCTCGTAACATGTCTTTCATAAATGTGAGAGGAATTGAGAAGTTGATGTTGATGTAATTTTTTTTAACGTTTTCTGTTTAACTTTAGTTGATTACAAATGTTTTTTTAAGCCTCAATCAAATTGATATACTGTATAGTTACTTTCATAGTGATTAGTGATGATGATGAAATATGTACAATGATCTATGGAAAAATTGTTTTGTAATAAATATATTTAAAATTTAAACTGCTATAATAATTTTTTTAAGAGAACATATTAATTGAAAATGTCAAAACACTGTGAAGGGTGTCTGGTGAATAATTCTCAGCCTACAGAGAATTATCAGCTGAATCTGCAGTTCAGCTCGGCTTTACTGAGTTTTACATCAGTTCCAGCTCATCGTTTATCTGTTCAGACACAACCTTACTGTTCTGGTTGACTCTCACCGCTTTCACATCATCTTTTTCAGCCACAGCAGGCAGATTTTTTCAGAGGAACAATTGTAAAAAGCAACTGTCCACTCGCTGAGACAGACCCAGTCAGAGACCAGGTGGTGAACATGGTGGAGCATTAAGCAGCTAAAGGAGCCAGAGGGTTCCCTCAGGAGCTGGTGGAGACAAAAACCAGAGCTAAAAGAGAGGGGGTTTTGGACTTTTTAGGATTTGTATCTACTGGTTGTGAAAGTAAGCAAGTGTTTGCTAAAAAGTTAAATATATGAATCTTAAATGTGAGCCATATTCCAGGGGAAGATATGGCACCAGGATTCACTAGGGAAAAAAAGGCAAGTTGGCTGTTACTTTGACACATACAGTAGCATCTACCTGAACACTGTTGGAGACCAAGTACACCCCATCATAGTAAAAGTATTCTTAAAGGGACCTCTTGAGGTTGAACATCTGCTCGGATACTCAAAATGGAGTCTTATTACAGTTTTGAGTGTAGCTTTATCTTTGAGTGTTTTTAAAACTATATTTTTCAATTTTAGCTATTTCTTTTTAGAATTTATAACTAAGGTCATCTGCAATCTGAATTTAAGTTAAATTACCATAATGAAATCTCAGTTAAAATGTGCAAAAAGAAGTGCCATATTGTTGTGGGGCCTTAGTTCCACAGGTGCTGTCAATTCAGTTTGACACAGGTGTACGCCAATCAAGTTCCAGACACATCTCAGTGATAATTAAAGCAAACATAATGCACCTGACCACAGTATGGAGTGCCAAAGCAAAGCACCTGAATACATTTGTATGTGAGAGATTTAATTTTTTGATGTTTAATAAACTGGCAAAAAAAATGTTTTACCTTGTCACTTTGAAGGAAGCCAGTTTCCATAGTATAGTAAAACTGTAAACTTGGTGTTGCTCATGTTTTGTTGCTAATAGCATGGAATTTTTTTTTAATGTTTTCAAATGGAGTTTGTTTTTATGAACCTGTCTTCATTGTAACTATTCCAATGAAAACGGTTACCAGTGCTTTGTTTGCAAATAAAACAAAAAAAGGTTTTTTTCCCCAACTACCCAGGTCCCATGAAGAATATAAGGCCAGGCAATATTTGTATAGTCAATACAGTGCTGTTATAATGACCATTAAATTAATGTAGAGTTACATCATCTGAATCCTTTTGAGATCCTGACCTGAAATTTTGCAAAACTGTATCCAGTTTACAAATTTATCACTTGGGTGGTTTTTCCAGTGACAGTATGTATTTTTAAGGTCCTAGTTCTGCCAAACTAAAAATCAATCCATTTGTGTCTCTAGGCTCTGAAGAGCAGACAAATGAAGAGAAAAGTCAGACCTGGTTGATGATGGACAAACAGGGAAAAGAGCCTGCAGGTACACACCCATGCAGATTATCTACATTTCAGTCATTTCAGGCTCTAATGTTTGATGAAGTTTGATGAAGCTCTCAATGAATTCAAGTAGCAATGTGGATTCTGCTAAGAGAGGTAGCCCCCCTTAATAAAAAACATACAACAACATCAATCCGATTTAAATCAACAACACAAAATACCATACAAGGAGGAGGTTGGGGTTGGAGGAGGGAGCTGCAGCAGCAAACATTGCTAGCATGAGCCTGATCAGTCAAGTACTGGTTCAGTCAGACCAAAATCTACCACATTTGGTGCGGCCAAAAGTAGGAGGGGAACAGGATCCTGCATGGGTGAGGTTGTAAACTAGAGGGGAAAAACTGAATGTACACATCAAATAAGATTCTTCACATTTAATGGTTCATATAGGTGTTGTTTTAACACTGATAGGGACATTTAACAACCTCACACAGAGGAGAAAGAAATTACATTTGCTTTAATGTATTATCTCACAAAGTAAATAGCCATAACTGTCAGTTTTCATAGTAACTATTCCAATAAAAACTGTCACTAGTGAATCCTTTTGATATCTTCACATCTACTAAATGCTAAGAACTAGAAAAAAATTGTCAGAATAGGTCTGAAACTGTGGGCATCACACATACTAACACACAAAACTAAAACTGCTGTCTATTTCCATTTCTCTTTGACAGCTCCATTGAACTCTCTCTCAAAACTCGGACTGGGGAAATTTTATCCCAACAAGCTCACTCTTCGGTCGCTCTTGGAGATCAACAGACACAGCCTCTATGATAAACCTGTTGAATCAATGGAGGAAATACCATGGTGTTTTCTCAGAAAACTATTAGAAATCAATGTAAAATGCAGGAGCTGTGCACAATTATCAAACACTATTGAGGGCAATGATTATCTGTTTGAGCTGGACTTTACCCCTGCAGATGACTCTTCAGAAGACAGTAAGGTTAACCCTCTTGACATAATAGTGGCTCTCTTTCTTTGTGCTGACAGCTTCTTACAACAGGAAATGGCCCTCAAAATGTCAATGTGCCAGTTTTCTGTCCCACTGCTGTTGCCCCATGGCAATAAGAGTCAGTGTACCCTGCTGCTGTGGGCTCTGAGAGACATTGTCAAAGAATGGCATCCACATGGTTTGTCTGAATCCCAAGGGTTTGTTGAAGACAACATTGTCCAAGCAAATATACCATTCTATTCCTTTGTCAGGCTGAAAAACTGTAGTTTATCAAAGTCTCAAATTCTGAATCATGTTCTCAGCAGTGGGCAACAGAATCACAATATCTTCATACACAGAGACATGGAAGGAGGAACAGTCAGAAGAAAAATTGCAAATGGATTGGTAGAAGTTTGCTGGTTCCTTCCCTCTGGCAGAGAAAATTTTGACACATTTCCAGAGCCAATTGCCTTTGCAAATTTGCGAGGAGACATCTGTGAGTCATTCACACAATTCCACTTTCTTTTTCAAGTGTCAACTGCTACCTTTGTATTCCTGGACAAGGTTGAAGAACATGAGCACAGGGCTCTGGCTTCTCTTCCAGATGTCAAGTCCAAACTCTTTTTAGTTTTTAATAAGGGGAATGCTAGAGAGGATATGATGTCTGTAAAGGCATTGTTGGATGAATTACATTTACCAAAAAGCACTGTAAAAACCAAAGATTCAAGGATAAATGTTGCAGAATTTTCAAATAAACTTTGTGCAACCATCAAGACATTGCTATCATGTGAGACAACCACAGTAAACATTGAAGACATGTATGACAAAGCTCTTGAACTTGGTTTGTCTGTGGATGAGTGCAAAGGTAATGACCAAAAGAAAGCAGTTGAGGATTTTTTGAAAGAAACTGGTGAGCAGACCATACCAGACTACAAGAAACAACGATTCCCTCTGCAAGGACAGAACTGGAAAAGATTATTACAGTTAGAAATTAAAGAATGTGGGTTGACAAAAGCTGGCGGCCTAAGACTAGAAGAAAAAAAAATTCAAGTATGGGAAGAGAGAAAAAAAATTAGGAATGAGCAAAGTGAATGCAAACAATCATCAACTATGAAGAGTTTTATTAAGCACTTATCCAAATCTGACAAAGAGAAAAGGGATTTTTTCCTCAAGTGGATGAAACTTAAGCTTAACGCCCATTCAAGAACAAAACTGTCCGAGTTGCACAACAAATTCAAAGAGCAATGCAAGAGGAAAGATACAAAACGCATTGCAGAGTTAGATCAATTACTGTTGGATAGCTCTTTAGGAATAGAACATTACATGAGAGAGATGGGACTGATTTATGAAGTTTCCTTGCAATCACAAGAAACTGCTCATGAAATGTCTCATCTCCCTGGTTTGGCTGCTGAAATGCTGTTGGACGGATATCCTTTGGAGCTCTTGGATGGAGATGCTTCCAACATCCCGGAGAGATGGGTGGCAGATGTGCTGATGAAACTTCATGAGAGGGTTGGAGGGAAGAGCAGACTGTTGGTGCTGACTGTGTTGGGTGTTCAAAGTACTGGGAAGTCAACACTCCTCAACACCATGTTTGGGGTGCAGTTTCCTGTCAGCAGTGGCAGATGCACAAGAGGAGCTTTCATGCTCTTCCTCAAAGTCAGTGAGGATATGCAAAGTGAGTTGAATTTTGACTTTATAGTTCTCATTGACACAGAGGGTCTAAAGTCTCCTGATTTGGCAGAGCTAGGGGACAGTTATGAGCATGACAACCAGCTTGCAGCCTTTGTCATCGGCTTGAGTGATGTCACCATTGTCAACATCGCAATGGAGAACTCGACAGAAATGAAAGATGTCCTGCAAATTGCTATTTACGCATTGTTGAGAACAAAGAAAACTGATAAACGGCCAGTGTGTCATTTTGTTCACCAGAATGTTGCTGGAGTGTCGGCCAATGCAAAGATCATGAGCGAAAAACAACATCTCTTGGACCAACTCAATGAAATTACTCAGATTGCAGCCCAAATGGAAAGGCAGCCATCTATTAAAGCATTCACAGATGTGCTGGACTATGATATGGAAAAAAACAACTGGAACATCCCAGGACTCTGGCATGGGACCCCACCCATGGCACCAGTGAACACAGGTTACAGTGAAGCTGTAGCAGATTTCAAGAAAAACCTTTTGGACTCAGTAAAAGGTGACAGAAGCAATGACGTCTCCCAGATCCCAGAGTTTCTGGAATGGATGAGAAGTCTCTGGAGGGCAGTGAAATATGAGAACTTCATCTTCAGTTTCAGAAAAACTCTTGTGACTCATGCCTTCAACAACCTATGCAAAGAGTTCTCTCAGTGGGAATGGGAGTTCAGAAAAGAGATTCTCTCCTGGCAGACAACAGCAGAGTTAGAAATTTTGCATGTGCCTAATGAATCTGACATACACATTTGTAAGAGATTGGTTGCATCCAAAAAATCAGAGGCTTTAGAAAAAATCGAAGCACAAGAGAGAAAAATGAAGGAAAAACTTAATGGCTACTGCAGAAGGAAAGACAGACAAATACATCTGATCGAGACCTACATCAAAGATGTTCTTCAAAGGATCAACAATCTTGCAGATGAAATCAAACATTCTCTGAAGAATGAATTGGACTTTCACCTTCAGTTTAGAAAACAAGTTCAAGAAATCCAGAACAAATGCCAAAGTGACATCGAAGACTGGGCAATCAATCTCCTGAAAGACAGTAAATGCTGCACGTTGTCTGATGAACAACTAACAAAGACATTTGAAAAGATGTGGACTGGAGTTATCAATCAGGAAATGCATCATGTTGGAAGCCTACAAAGAACAGGAAAGGTAACTTTTGAGGTCAGAAGTGATTATCAGTTTGACAGAAAACATGACAAAAAAACAGACTTGCAGAGTTTAGCTCAGAGTATCATTGAGTCTTGTACACAGTTTGTGCTTGATAAAGTGAAGACAAACACAGATTGCAATGACGGATTTATAGTAGAACTCCTGGAAAAAATAGATAAATCACTACAAGGAAGCTCAGAGCACTGGCAGAACAAGTTTGAGGTTGACCTGAAGCTTCACATATGTGGCATTGCATTGAGAGAATTCCTTAAAATGCAGGAAAACATCTCGGTAAATATGGATCCCAAACATCATCTGGAGGAAAGGAAGACTAAGTACTTGTCAAAATTTCTTGATCTGTACCAACAGAGAGATCATGGCCAACGCAAAGCTACTGATTTTGTCCAGCTCTGTATCAAACCTGCTGTGAAAGAGTACATCTCTAGATCTTTGGGACTTGACATTGTGGATGAAATTTTGACAAGTTCCCATTCAGCAGAGTATGGCTCTCGCTTATTCTTCCAGTACCACATTCAGAGAGAGTTGCTTCAAATGGAAAATTTTGAAAGTTTTGTCAAGTACATTGGAAAATATGAAATATATGTAAAGGATTGGATATTTCAACACATTCTGCGAAAGATGTCAAAGGACGAGACTCTTTGCAAACTAAAGAAGAAGAATCTGCAGGTCATAGTTCACAAAATCACAGAAGCATTAAAAGAGGCCACAAAAGAAGAGGATGGCACTCTGCTGCCAGATAACAAGGAAAGCATCACAGAGCTCATCAGCAACATGCGCAAGCATTTGATTAAAGACATCTCCCTTTCTGTGGAGGCTGAAAAAAGCACCTTGTTTCAAATCCAAAGCACATGTCGTCCGTTCATCAACAGCCTCCGGATCTCAATAAATGGCCTAAAAGAACAACTCGAGGAGGAATTCTCAAACACACAAGACATCACTGAGACTCTGAACGAGCTTCCAATAAAACCACAGGATGAGCTTTTCAAGCGGGTGTTTGGCTGCGGACAACAATGTCCATTTTGTAAAGTTCCCTGTGAGGCTGGAGGCAAAGAGCACAAGCGGCATCATGCATCTATTCATCGGCCACAAGGTCTTGCTAATTTCATTCACGATGAGAGTGGAAAGCTGGTTGAGACACTCTGTACAACCGATGTATACAGTAGTCGTGTATTCAAAAACAAAGTCACTAAATGGAAATGGCATCCTTACAAGGACTACACCACATACTATCCAGACTGGAGCATTCCTCCAGATCCAACCATAGAGGCATCTGACTACTGGAAGTACATCCTGGTACAATACAATGACAGATTTGCTCAAGAGTACAAGGTCAAGCCAGCTGATGTTCCAGAGGCCTGGAGGAGAATCACAAAGGAACAAGCACTCCAAGGTTTAAAAGATGCCTTCAATATAGAGTGAAAAAAAATACAAGTCTGAAAAATATATTTAAAGAAAACAACATCATTCAAAATCTACCTATATGTCGATAGACAATTATGATGCTGATGGCAACATTGACAATGATGCACTACAAGTACCACGTGAAAAAATATTTCTGTTCTTGAGACGTTTTATATTGGATATGTCAGCGTGGTTTTAACTGCACAGACAGTTTTCGGATGCGTAACTCCAAAACCACGTTTTAAAAAATGATGTGCAATTGATACCAGTAATTGAATAACAAATATCGATACACATGACTGTGTTTTACACAGATGATAAGTTGAACAAAACCACAAAGAAGTTGAAACCACAGAAACAGATACTTAGACTTATAAATATTAACCATATTATTCTTGAGATGTTTGTCAAACTAACAAAATGATTCATTTGCAGGACAATGACGACATGTCAGCATATTAAGTACAACGACCATGTGATGAGCTGTTTTTTCTTATGAATCACTATTTACATTTTAAGAGTTGTATTTTTTAACTATACTTGCTAAATGTAACTTGTTACAATGGAAGTAATTCATGTGTGCTAGAGTGAATAATAACATTAAATAAATCAGCATCAGCTGAAATGTATGCAAGTAGATGCAAATGACTTTTTGCTTCATATGCAGATACTGTGGCATCCTTTCACATGTTGGTAATGATTAACTTGTGTTTCTTATTCTTTTAGACAGATTTGTTGAATAACAAAGAAGGTAAAAAGCTGGAAATACTTTGTTATATCTGACTTTTTTGTGTGTATGTTTTGTTTTTTTTGTGATTACCAAAATTTCCCCATCATTCATCTTGCTACACAGCTCCAGACATAATGACAAGTGCTAAAGATGACGATGATGCTGATGCTGTTGATGAGGATGTTGACATACACAGGCCATGTCAACCTGAACATTTTCAATGTTTTATTTCTAATTGGTAAATGTAAAACATTTTTATCTTATATCTTAATGTGTGTTTGATAAATATCAGTGGATAAGAAATGTAGATGCTGATGTTAACTGACTTTGTTGCTCATGTTGAAATATGGAAGAATCAATCCAGCAGGAATTGATTTTTTTCAGACAGATGATGAATTAAATAAATTAGAAAGAAGTTGAAAAGTTCAAATAGATGTAATTTTATCAAAAATTTCTGTATTTGGCTTGTGTTGACTGTAAATGTTTTGGGTTTTTTTTAAACCTTTTTCATCTTGATATATAATATAGTTTTGTTTATAATGACGGATGATTTGAATGAAATATGAACAATGATCATGTGGGAAAATGTTATGTAATAAATGCATTTAAAATTAAGCTTAAAATGGCAGCTCTGGTAGTAATTAACCTACAGAGAATGAATCTGCAGCTTCTTCTCATCTTTACGGAGCATTACAGTGAGTTTCAGCTCATTGTTTGTCTGCTTCTGTTCTGGTTGACTCTCCCGGCCGTCATGGCCTCATTCAACCACAGCAGGCAGATGTTGTCAAAGAAACATCTGTAAAAAAGCCTCTGTCCACCGCAAACAGCAAGCAGACATAGTCAGAGACCAGCTGGTGAAAATAGTGGAGCTTTTAACAGCTAAAGAGCCAGAGTTTGCATTCAGAAGCTTGTGGAGACCAAATCCAGAGCTTAAAGAAGAGGGGGTGCTGGACCTAGACTCATCAGTTGGACTCAGAGACCAGATACAGGTGATTCATTGTGCTGCACTATAAATGTTGGATGTGGAAATAAGGCCACTGTTTGCTGACAAGTGCAACTTAGAAGGTGATGATATGTCAATGTTGTGTTGACAACTTGGTTCTGCTGCCACTAGGTGGCCAAAGAAAGTCAGTAATTGTCGCTTTAGAGACATCAGGTTGTGTACCAAAGGTGACTTCAGAACACAAGGTCCACTTCAAATCTGATAAGTTCACAAAAATTGGGTATATTACCAATGTAATTATTGTAACAATACCGATTCAAAACACAGAACTATGCTACATTATTATATAAAATACACTGCCCAAATACATTGGAAGTGAATGGATTTTCATTTGTGGTGCTCACAACACTGAAAAACGGGATTTAAAAGAACTCACTGGTATCACGTCATGTCAGAAACAACATCTCATGTTACTCTGGGCAACCCACAGAACCTGTTCTCAGTCGTTCTAACTGCAACTGCTTTCCATTGATCAACTATGAAAACTGTTAATAGCACTTTCTGGACACTTTCTGGAAAAAATTACTGCTCTTGATATTTTAAAACTTGATTTTTCGATGCTGTCAGCAAAAAAAGGCGCACTAACATTTGTCTTCATTGAGCTGGGTTGGGCAGCAGTAATGCTAGAGAGAGAGAACAAACAGGCAAATAAAACGACAACCACCTACATGGCTTTGTATCATGAGGAGTTAGGGAGAACATGTTCTTCTGCAGTTCTAGGTGAATTTGTTTTTTTACAAACTTAGCCAGGGGGTGATACTGAATACCAGTGGACACTGCTTATTTGCAGAAGATCTGCAGAAGATTAATAACCGATATATCATTACTTCTGCCTGCTTCAGAAGTTGCTTCAGAAGGCCACATGTTTTATCAGAAACATGGTGAAATGATTTTACGGTGTTGGTAGATTTGTTTAGTTATTTTAAGAAAAATAAAACTGAGGGCTCAATAATGACACAAAAAGTTGAGAAGAAGTGTATGAGCTTTAACAAATGCTGTATGGAACACAAACTCTGCAGTAACATGTCAATTACTAAAACAGCCACAAGGGGGCACTCAAAGCACATGACATCCAAAGCCGGGCGAAACGCTTTCCAGACAGAGGGCAGTCAAATGCAGGTATAAAAGAGCAAAGTAATGATTAGTAGTAGTTATTTAGTTGCTTTAAAGTGAGAAGGTCCCTCCAGGCCCACATTGGCCGAAGGGGGCCCTTCTTGTGTTTTGCAGGTTTCCAGGTGCCCACCCCCAACTCAAAAGACATACAGGTTAATTGGCAACTCTAAAATTGTCTGTAGATGTAAATGCAAGCGTTGTTGGTTGTATGTCTCTATACTCTATGTGACAGACTGCCAACCTGTCCGGGGTGTATGAAGTCTCTCTGCGATTGCCCCCCCTCTCTACATCCCTCACAGGATTAGAGCTAATGGCTGGTTCGTTATTTCCTTTAATCCTTAATCCTTCACAGGAAAACCATGTGAAGCTAGGGAGCTCTAAACTGGGTTTAGTACAAGTGTAAATGATATCATAAAACATTTGGCAGCCTCAATAAAAACTGTCTCCTAAAAGAATCTACTGCATATTAGTTTACATTAAATTTATGGTGGGAAAAGGGTTACACATCGCATCTGTCTTTCATTTCCTTTTTTTCTGTTACTCAGGTGACTGAACTGTAGAAAACCACTGGTAAAGAGAATAGGCAGCTTTGATGTTAAGTTATTCATGCTACTTGTGCATCTAAGTTGCTGCTGTCATCCCTCCTCAGTGTGTGTGTGTGTGTGTGTGTGTGTGTGTGTGTGTGTGCGTTGGCTTCTGTTTTCTTTGCTGCTGTAATTTAGCAGGGCTGAAGAAAAACCAGCTGAGCAGAATTGTCAATCCTCTGCAAAGTAATACAAACAATAGCGCGCACACACACGCACAGATACAAACATGCATGGGTAACCTGCAGAGTGGGATGCTGGACAAACTGCTGAAGTTCTGGAGACGGAGCAGGGATTGGCAGGAGCTGCTCCTCCTGGTCCCTCTTCCTGATTTCGGTGTCACAATGACGCCTGTGTTCAGAGAAACAGAGGCGGCGGTGGAGGAAGTGCCCAGACCTGCCCCCAACACATCACAGCAGAACAATACAGTATCAGACCTTCATGACGTTACTTCAGGGATATTAAACAGGCATGAGTAAAATATGCAGAGAATGTATGAAAAGCATATCTGTTGAGAGAGAAGAGGAGCAGAGTTTAATGTGGTTGTTGGGCGAAAGTGTCATCACTTTTCATGCACCCAGGAGGGCTGTACCCCCCCCTCCTCCTCCTCCCTCCACGGGGGTGGAGGAGTGTGTCCTGAGGTGAGCGCTTGGGTCACAGTTCCCAGCCTGAACTCACAACGGCAGGGATAGAAATCTCCCACAGATGAAACCGAGGGAAGCTTGAACTGTCAGGTGAGCGTGTTAAAGTTTTCATTGGTTTGACTGGTCATCTTTTCATTCATTTGTCCAATTTATTCACAGTATCACATTGTGCACATTGGGGCTTCTTTACTTAGCTGACAAAACGCTTTGATAAGGTAAAGCTAACGTTTTGAGCGCAGCTCAACAAAAGGCAGAGACAAACACAGAAGTACAGCTGAAACCAGGAAGCCAAACAGGATAAAAAAATAAGCATTTCCTTAAAAAAAAAAAACCTGCCACACTGAGTCTTGGTTTACAAATCATAGACTAAAGAAAGTGAAACTGTGATACTGATTTGGTTTGTTTTTAGTTGTGGAGCTCAAAATTTCAAATATAATGAAGCACCGGTGATAAACTCACAACTTATAAAAGATTCTTGCATTAAGAAAATATTACAATGAACACGAGTAGGTTGGGATCTTACTTGTCATTTCACATTTGATTCTTAATTTTTTTTTTCTTGTAAAGTAATATTTCTATCAGGAACTTACAACAGTTTCACTTCTCAAATGTTTTCAAAGATGGCTGCAGTTTCATTTTTATCAAAGAAAGGTTATTTTATTTTTTTGGAGTTGGAGTTTCCAGGGTTCTGAGTTTTATTTTGATTCCCGTTGATTATTTACTGACTGACAGTGACACAGAGAGGGATTTGAAACCCGGGGGGGGGGGGGTAAACAGAGAGTGGAGGTATGTATGCGTGGGCAGAGTCTAACTCCTGCAGGAATGTCAGCATGTTCTGCCACATTCCTGTCCTCAGCTAATGTGTGTGTGTGTGTGTGTGTGTGTGTGCGTGTGTCTTCTCCTGAAACCCCGAGGACGACAACAACACACACCCACTCACACACTTCACACGTCTGGTTCCTTCCTCTTGTGATGAACTGATCACCAGAGGTTCTTTCTGCCATCTGAGATGAAGAAGTTCAGTCAGACTAAATGTCCAATCACTGGCTTCATTGCTGGTTTGGGTCTAAACAGCACAGCTCTGAACCGTCTGCCAGCGCATTAACATAAAAGGTAGATCCAGAGCACTGTGATGATCTATTGAAAACCAATGTTATCAGAAATGTGGAGCCAGCCTCGTGTGCTTTTCATGCAAAGTGCATCCTTAGTTAATGATTATTTCCTTTTGTTTACTGAAACTGCTCAGTGAATTTTGGTTTAGCGACTGTGTGCTGTTTTTTTTTTTGTTTGTTTGAAATGTATCCGCTGAAGTGTCAGGTGCTATCAGACAGGCCAGTGTTTGTCCTACAGTCCAACTCTCAATGTTATTATCTCCTTTTTTTCCTTGTCATGCGCAAAAAAAAAAAAAAAAAAAACTCTGTTAAAGTGAACAGATAAGAGTAGTGTATCTGTTACAGGGGTCATGTGGAAGATCCATTATGTGAAGGCTTCACCATTTAGCACCTTATTATCGAGGATTTTTAGAAAATGAAATAAAAAAAACATTGGTTGCATGAAGTATAAGCAGCTGAGGCCCAGTGGTGATTTGGCCTCCTCCAGACGTGGATTACAACACAAGTTCATGGCATCAAGAAACCATTAAAGTCCAATGGGCTCTATGACTCTGTTAAAAAATATTACAACCTCAGTCTCAACATCTCAACATCAGATTTGTAGACGACTTCTCGCTTTCTTTGGATTTTGTTCAACTTTTGTAAAGTTTAGAAAATATTCTCGATTTAGTACTGTTTTGTAGGAACTGAAATGTAGTTTCTCCTTTAGCTCAGTAGCTCTGTTTTATCAATGCTGTTTATTAGAAATTCAACCATTTCATTGAGTTTGATTTTTTTTGTAACACCAATGTACCACAAGAAACTATAGAAAATGTAATAAAATAACAAAAAATCCACATATTAATAACTAAACATTTTTGTTATGGGACTGGATGTTCCATTGTAGCAAATGACTGTAGAGAGAAAACACCATCAGTACTCAACATAAAAAAATACTGACCTGCTGTAAAACCAGAGATCAAAATAGGGACTTCTGGCACAACTTCACCTTCTTCCTGGGTCTGAAGAGATCGACATCTACCTGAGCCCGACAAATGAGGTTACAGGGAAACACCCGATCATTGCTGCAATCACAGAAAAAAATCCCATTAAACCGATTTGGGCTTGTTCACGGTTTATTTAAAGGTCATTCCAAAGAATGGATGTGCTCTTGGACCATTTAAATAGGGACAATTCTTTTTTAAACATATTTTTTGAAGAGGTAAAACCAGAAGCAAATAGTGCATAACTTCTTTTTTATCATCTGGATCAACTGAATCAATGTCGATATTGGATTCTAGCTGTTTTAGCTGAATCTATCAGACATTGTTGCTTTGTAGCCATTTACCCACCGTTTTGTGGTTCTTATCAGAAAGCAACACATATTAAATATTAAAATAAATACAAGCCCTGCCTCAAGCCCTGATGGCAGCACTAGTCCCTTCATCACAAACAGCTCAAAGGACTGCCTGTGGCTAGCATTACATGCTAGCTAAATGTATTTAATTCTAGCTACATCTATTTAATGCTAGCTACATGTATTTAATGCTACCTACATATATTTAATTCTAGGTACATGTATTTAATGCTACCTACATATATTTAATTCTAGGTACATGTATTTAATGCTACCTACATATATTTAATTCTAGCTACACATATTTAATTCTAGCTACATGTATTTAATGCTAGCTAAATGTGAGTAATTCTAGCTAAATGTATCTAATACTAGCATTTCAATTCCCTTTACTTAAGTCAAACTGACTAAATACACAACATGAAACTGCCTCACAGTCTTAGTTTACTGTAGTTTTTCCAGTTACTATAGTTACTGACAAGTTTAAACAGGTATTTTGTTTGAAAAACAAAATTTGACATTGCTGTTTAACTTTAAGAATCAGCTTAAATAAAACTCACCAAATCCTCTTTCAAAACTCGACCTGAAAAAAATCATTCGGCACCAAAGACGGATCACTCAACAACATCAAAGCATTAACTTCGTGAGGACGCGTTGCTTTCCGCCATTTTGTCTTCATTCACTCGTTCCAGCTTCTCCTTCTCTCCCTCAAGGTCTCTCTCCCTCTCTCTCTCTCTCCAGGAGTTAAATAACGTAGCTGAGCTGAAGTGGGCGAGTTAGATACTTGGCACTGTGGGAAAGTAACTTTACAAAAGGAGAGAGGCCTGGTGGCAGTTTCCCAAGTGCGTGTGTGTGTGTGTGACCTGAGCAGCAACAACCCAAATGAAGGTCTCTTCAGGGGACATCAGTAGTAAGTTGGGCCCCTGGCTGTCGAGAAGCCGCCATGAGGGGACATCAGTAGTAAGTTGGGCCCCTGGCTGTCGAGAAGCCGCCATGCCTCCGTTTACTTGATGGCTTCTGTCCCTTTGCCTTGTTGCTGTTAAATCTCACACACACCTCAGACCGGACACGTCGTCGGCCGACTGGTCGGTTACATCACACACCTGGCGTTCACCACCTGCTCAGGAATATGGTTTAGGGGTGAAACCGAAAACTGCCACCAGGCCGTCGGCCCGGTTTTGGACTAAACTTTACACACGTGTTAAACATCGGTGGTTCTCCTGGTATCTGGAACTTAGAACCGACTATCTCAGTTTTGTGAAACTTTATGATTCCGAAGGTTGTACATTTTGCTTTTGTTGCTTTTACTTAAGGCAGGAGTTTCATTTTTTAACGATAAAATACGATTTGCACTGTTTAACTTAACTAAATATTCTGAGCATTTGTTCCACCACTGCAAATTAAATGACTTAATGAAACTGAAAAATCACATTTGAATCCAATATTGTCATTTATTTAGACTCACCCACTGATGCAGCACCAACTACAAGAGAGGCAGTGAGATAAATCTCTGATGGTTTACAAATTTATATTTCCTATGGATATTTATTGTCATATAAATCAGTTCTAGTAGTTCTGGTTTTGTTGTTGGTCCCATCCGCTGACTGCACACCTGTCCCCCTGCAGGCGGAGCCAGGTAATGGAGCTGAAGGTGTGGGTGGAGGGCGCGGTCAGGGTGGTCTGCGGCCTGTCACCGGACACTTCCTGTCGGGACATCGTGATCGCTCTAGCGCGAGCAATTGGCAAGTTTCTCGATTTACGCTCGACACAGGTTTATTCACACTTCCTGAGTGTTTTGAATTACAAAACATGGCTTTTCTTTTAAATCTTTCACCTGTTACTGCTGCTACTTTTACTTGCTGAACACTGGACGATTCTGCTCAAACGAAACGCTCCCCAGAGCCGTGAGACCACGACCCTGCCTCCTGGACTCAAGCCTGGATTGTCGTGCTTCTGGTCCACTGATAGGCTCTGTCAGATTTCTGGACGTGAGAGCTGCCCACCTAAAGTGGGATGTTGGCCTGTCTCCCGATCAGACCAGGTCCCCCCAGAAAGCCCGGTAGACGTCTACAGAGCCCGGGTCGTTTGCCGAACACCACCTTGACAGCCGGTGGCTGAACGATGGCAGGCGGCTGCACACGTCATTGCTGGTCAGCTCAGGCAGGAGCCCAGAGAAAAACTACGGAGTCCATCTGACTAATGTCGCTAGTGTAATTTCGAATGTCTTAAAGTAGAGCTGCCAATAAGTTGGTTTCTCAGCGTTTGTGTGGTTGAGTTGGGGGGGGCTAATTGAGGTTTTAATGTTCAGCGTGTAATTAACCGCCGTAATGAAGTAATTAGCTAAATGAACAGGGTTAAGGCAGCAAAGCAAAACTCGCTGCCAGTTGCACAAACGCCGGCAACCAGAAGTGACAAGACAAGTTAACCTCGGCACGTCGGCATCTCAAATGCACTTCTGAAACAAGAGCTCAGCAAGCTAATGTTTCTAATGGGATGATTATTGGTTCAATGGCTGTAGAGCCACCGTGCTTAAGACAAAGTCAATATTTTTAATCTTCATTTTGCGCTCTTTGAATAGCCATTTCGTCAGATTTAGCAAATCTGATGGAGATGAATTAAAACTTTAGGCGTTTTACTGTACCGCCACACCACAAATGTAAACAGTCTCGGCTGCAATTTTTTTCTTTATGTGATCCCACTGGCATCACTGCAGCTTGTTGAATATGATTTTTTTCAATTGTACGTGAACATGTTTGTGATTTTAGTTTGTACAATAGAATCTACGATTTTTATCTTCATTTCTGATTTAATTCTTTTTGAACAGAAAAAAAAGCTGACTAGTGACAGCAGCCCCCATAATGCAGCCCCCATCACAGCCCATTCAGCTGTTTGTTGGTTGTAATATTTTTTGTTGTTGGATATTAATCCTTTGTATGTCTTTGTTTTCCGCAGGTCAGACGGGTCGTTACATCCTTGTATTGAATTTATGTGGCAACGAGAGGCAGCTGCTTGCCGACGACCTGCCCCTGCAGCATCTGGCCCGGCTGGGTCAGCTGGCCCCAGAGGTCCAGTTCATCCTGCGGAGGACGGGCCCCAGCCACAACGAGGGCCGGGCTGTGACGTCGAACGGAGGGAGAAACCTTCCCCTGCTCAGAACATCAAGACCAGAGCCCCACAAACACCAGGAGCCACACAGGGCCCTCACCTTCAATCTGGGTCCCTCAACACTTTCCAGGACGATCGAACCCAACGGAGCCTGGTCTCCATCGCCAGGAACCTCCCCAGAACCACGAGCTTCCCCCGTCCCTTCCCTGGATGCTCCCAGCTCTGTGAGGGCCGCTCCCCCTCAGCTGTCCAAAGAGGAGGTGTTTAAGCAGATTCTGCAGCAGCAGAGGAGGTTACACAACCTGGAGATGCAGCTCCAAGCTCTGGAACTGGAGACAGAGGTGTGGGAGCAGGAGAGGTCGTCCGTCACAGTACCAGGTCTGACCCCGGGCCTGGCAGAGGAACTGAGAGGACTGGAGGAACTGGGAGCACTGGAGCAGTGGCTGAGGGAGAGCGAGGCAGAGCTGATGCACGGGGCACACTGGGAGGAAGAGTTACAGGAGGAGACGGACAGAGAGCGAGGTACGTGTTCAAATCGGTTTACATTTTAGATTTTTTAGTCCATCCTCTGACGAGTCTAAAACAAAGAGAGATTGACGCTGTTGTCAACAGAGATGCACAGACGTCTGCAGCAGATACACTCATCCATGGATGACCACAGCGATCGGATCGAGGCGATGCAGGCGCGATCTGCACATCTGGAGCAGGACGTACGACTCACGGCCCAAAGACAAAGGCAGCAAGAGGAGGCCCTGATGCCCTTGAGGCAGGAGCTCCACAGCCGCCTGCAGCAGGGGGAGGACCTGGACGCCTCGCTGTCAGAGACGCAGAGGGAGCTCCGGGCTGCAGAGGAATGGCTACAGGTATAATATGGGATGTTTCGTTTTACATTTAACAAATAAAACGAGAGAGGGACTAGGTAGAGCGCAGACCACCGCCAAGACCAGTGCCAGTCAACACCGAACTAAAGGGGAAAAAAATCAAATCTATAGTAACTGATACAGATCTGCCCCAAGATTTAATGGGTCCTTCCCTGGTCCCTGATCTGTCCCTCCACCAGGTTTGCTGCAGATTGGCTCATTTGTTTTTTTGTGTAAACCTGCTAAAAAAAACCCACCACAACACAGTTGTAAACACAACTTCCAACACAGAGGTAATAAGTGTTTAGACGTCTACCGGGAGTGGAGTGATTACGGGGAAAAACACGACTCACAATGACTCACATATTTGTTCAAGGAAAAACATTTTCTCCTTATGTTAATTCAAAAAAAGGAAATGAGGGATGGTTTAAAACATATTTCGTCGCATCTTTTGCTAAATTGCGGTGAAACAGTGAAACAAAGACTTAACCGACAATGTCAGTAAAAGTCACTTTGCATTTCACTTTGACGTCCACTTTGTTATCGTCAACAAATCCCAACAAAAAGACCCAAACCGCCGACGCGTTCGTCCGTTTCTCGGTAACCTCAGATTCCCAGCGGTGCAGCTCCGTGGTTCAGAGGAATCGGATATACTGGAGACGCAGGCAGTTGGTAACATGACATTCGCTGCGTCTTCCAGGACAGACGGCAGCAGCTGGAGGAGCTGAATAGGGAGCTGAGAGAGTGCGACCTGCGGCGGTTCGTCCAACAGACCGGTGGTCCGAACGCCGGCCAGACAAACCCGCTGCCTGCCTCTGGTGTTTACCTCAGCAACGCTGGTATTTTGGAGTAGGAAATGGACGAATCACTCAGCAGTCAGCAGGTTGTTTTAGATATTTTAATATGTGAAAGGTTTCCCCTTTGGTCGGAGTAAAAATGTAAATACAGGTTTGAACAGAATAATGACTGAATTTCCCTCTCAGGTGGAAAACTTGTATCTGTTGGATTTTCATTTTCTCACATCAGTTCAAGAAAACAACAACAAGCACATTTTGATTAATTATTGCACAGTTAATATAAAGTTACTCAAACTCACATGAATGTAGAAATGGCAGGAGGAAAGTTAACAGTCCACCACTGATGATTACAAGCAAAAATAAATTGAAACAGTTATGAATAATTAAACCACATTGGTCTCAGAGTGGGAAACCCTGTTTGACTGTGTGTGTGTGTGTGTGTGTGTGTGTGGGTATGAGTGTGTGTGTATGATAAGACAATCACTGCCAGATTCTCTGTAAAAATAAAATATAACAAATGTTGACGCCACTGGTAAAAAATAATCTTTGTGTTTTTGTTTTTGTTAATATTCCCATGACTTATAACATAAGGTCTGTTTGTACTTCATAGCTCATATAACTTTTACAGGCTGTAATATATTCTAGTTGTTTCAGTCCATGCTCACAAAAAGTGGATTATCTTTCCTCCACCAGAGGACACCAAAGCTTCATCAGCCCAGGCCTCGGCCCCGGTTCTAGAAACAGCTTTGACTTTCATGTTCTTTCATTAGAAATGAACATACACACATGAATGAACACGACTTGGCTCCTACGAAAACCACCGAAAATCACAATGTCTTGACACTTCTTGTAGAGCCCAAACTCCAGATGTGAAAACAGCTGTAGTTCTGCTTGCTTTTATTTCATAAACAAATTGTTTGGTCTCTAAAATGTCAAGGAAAAATAAAAAAAAAAGATACCTGTGACAATTTTCAAAAGAAAAAGATGATATTGGGTATGAACAACCAAGAGTCCAAAGCCAAAAAACACTTAATTTATTATCACATTAGACAGAAAAAAAATCAGAAATTCCTTGTAGAGCTACAAATATCAATCAGTGACTAACCTCAGCTCCTCATGTTATAAACCAGTTTAGCTCGAGTTTGGAGGAAAACAGAGACAAAGTGTTGTCCAAACTCTGTAAAATAAACTGTAAATAAAGTAGCTGCAAATGAACCATGGTCATGTTTCATCAACAAACTTCTGTCAGACCCAGTTACAATCGTGCTGTAGTGGGTTAAGTAACAAAGTGTGTGTCTGAACAAAGTGTGTGTGTGGGTTGAACGTTACGTTTCTAGGTTCTATACAAAGACAGCTGGACTCGTTTGACATTTCCCTTGTTACTGTAATGGCGTCCGTAGGTGCGAGTCACTGCTGGGCACCTCCGGGTGTTTTACCTGTCATTGGCTCCTAAATGACCCGAGGTCACGCGTGAGCTGGGTTCACATGACGGCGCTTAAAAATACCATGACCTGGATGAGAGTCAATCCTCGTAGACACGTTGATGATTATATCACCCCCCCCCACTGCCACCGCCACCGCCCACGTTCAGGTCATCAGGTGTAATCCAGTCTAAACTCTCACCACCTCCTGCTGTTTTTACCTGCTGCCAGTGATTTTGTCACTTCACAGACCCCGTTGACCCAGTCCGTCGATGTGACGGCTCCACTGACCCGAGGACTGAAAAAAAAGGCCCTCAAATAAACTCACCATTGTTCAGAACATTGTACAGATGAAAAAAAATCTCAATAAGACTATTTTGTTTTTGTTTTGTTTTGATTGTTTTTGTAACTTTAAGTACGAGGGTCTCGCACTTAAAGTTAGGAAAGACACTCGCCGCCTCTTTCCCATGGTTTTCTGTGCCACCCTCAAATCCAGGTCTAATCTAATTGCTCGTAATCTAATCTAATGTGATGTTATCTGACCTAATCCAGTCAAATCTGATCTAATCTATGTTACGGTGTAATCTGTTCCAAGAGTTCGGACAATGAGCCGGTTACATACATACATTTGGATTTTTTCACATTGTGTCACAGATAAAATGAAAAAAGCAGGAATCATGAGCTCAGTGAGTTTTTGCTAAAACGACTGTGGGCAACAGCCCCCTCCCCTTGGAAAAGAGTGAACTTTTTCCACCTCCCTTCACATCTAACCTGCGTTATCGACCACGTTATGGTTCTGTCACAGTGACCCATAAGTCACCTGGATCCACATCTGGTAAACACTGACGGGCTGTGGGGGAAGAGGGTCTGGACCTGGACCGTACCTGCTGCGGCGCTGGTACGAGCTGTTCTCACGTTCATTAAGATTATCCCTGACAATCCCCCACCCCAGCCCCGCCTCAGCTACATCAGCGACTTTGTGCAGACGAGGACCTGTCGCAGGTTCACCAGACGCCCAGACGGAGGGAGAACACCAGACAGAGGGACCTGCAAAAAGAAAGAGGGAAGCCACTCTTTGTTTTGCATCTCGTCCTTTCTGCCCAGCACCACCTCACTCGAGCCAAGCTCACCCGCCACACTAACGCCCAGGTGAGACTCTCAGCCGCCGCCTCACCCCACCTGTAACCCGCAGTGAGTTTTAATGTGTCTCATAAAAGGGACGTTCTCAAAAGGTCACAGAGCTTCTGAGGAACATACGTTCTCCAGCAGAGCCGCTGCTTGTGGGCATCATCTTGAAGGAGTTTTTCCTGTGGAAATGTTAAGTTCAACAGAGAACAGTGATAACACATGGTGGACTTTATTTTAAGCATGCTGCTGTGAGATTGGACAGCATCTTGTCGCACAGAGGCAATTTATGAGATGTTGGCTGTGGAGCCAGGTGACGTCCCACCTCAGAAATACCGAGCCTTTCTCGAGTGGGCGCGTCGGTCTTTGTAGTCTGATAACCCGAAGATCTGTGGCGCTTGAACAGCTGCAATATCGTACACAGTTTGACTGGCTGAGTCACTGTAAATAATCATTAATGCAGAATTAAGTCGGATGCTAGGGGTCAGCATTTCTCTGTATTTTCCTGCTCCTTTTTTAAAAATTGTTCTATTTGCTCTGGAATTCAAAGTTGTTCATGGTTTTTATAACCAAACCTGGATTTGACAGAACCCAGAATTTCAATTGTTCAACATATTTTGGAAACACTGACTACATTTGATATTTTTCAAATATTGAAATTAAAGCTTTTCCATTAAAAGCTCAGAAGATCATTTTAAAGTATTTTCTTAATGTTTCTTAATGTTTGTAGCTTGGAGGAAAAGCTGAAACTATTTTATGTGTATTTGCTTGTTGAGCAGTTGGATGAAGAGATCAATACCATCATCATGTATTTATTATGGGGCTACAGGGGGACCATTAGCTTAGCTTAGCTTAGCATAAAACCTGAAAGCACTGGGAGCCTCACTAGCATCAGCTAGCCTGCTCTGATAGATATATAGATAAATAGACAGATAGACAGATAGATGGATAGACAGAAAGACAGAAAGACAGACAGATAGATAGATAGATAGATAGATAGATAGATAGATAGATAGATAGATAGATAGATAGATAGATAGATAGACGGGTAGATAGATAGATAGATACATACATACATACATACATACATACATAGACAGATAGATAGACAGATAGATGGATGGATGGATAGATAGATAGATAGATAGATAGACAGACAGACAGACAGACAGACAGACAGATAGACAGACAGACAGATAGATAGATAGATAGATAGATAGATAGATAGATAGATAGATAGATAGATAGATAGATAGATAGATAGATGGATGGATGGATAAATAGATAGATGGATGGATGGATAAATAGATAGATAGATGGATAGATAAATAGATAGATAGATGGATGGATGGATGGATGGATAAATAGATAGATAGATGGATGGATAAATAGATAGACAGATAGACAGATGGATAGATGGATAGATGGATAGATAGATAGATAGATAGATAGATAGATAGATAGATAGATAGATAGATAGATAGATAGATAGATAGATAGATAGATAGACAGACAGATAGATGGATAGATAGATAGACAGGTAGATAGAGAGATAGATAGATGGATAGACAGACAGACAGGCAGATAGATAGATAGATAGACAGACAGATAGATGGATAGATAGACAGGTAGATAGAGAGATATCATCTGCTGTTTAACAGAGTTACGCAGTGTAACCTTTTACCTGTTCATTGATGGACAATAGTTTATTCTCCTGCCCATCACTTGTCCAGAAAAGCTGAGGCATCTACCTGCTGTTCACCAAGGAACAGTTACACTTCTGGAGTCCCTGTGGAGTCACAGCGTTTTGCGCTTAGCCTGCGAGATGCTAGATGTATTTGTTTGACAGACACAAGAACGCGGTTAGTCGCCTCATCTCGCTCTCCCATCAGCATATTCTCAAAAAAAATGTCGACTCGTTCCCCCGGGGTCAGCCCACGTGGGTCACCAGGGCCTCGGTCCACGGGTGCATTTATTATTAGAACATCTTTAGCTGGTCACATAACCAACATAACCAGCAGCTTAAAGTTAATATAATCACCTAATTATGACTGATCACTGGAGCTAGAGCTATGTGTTAAGGCATTTAGGTTAAGTGGATTAGTCAGAGACGGGAACAGTGGCCTGAACAGCTAAACTCGGTTCATCCTGAAGACATATTTCAATATATTTGTCTCAATGTTTTTCTGTTCCTTTTCTGCCCCCCCCCCCCCCCCCATGTATAAATCTTTGGTGTTATCTGATTTATTTGATGATTTTTTCAACTTTCAAAAAAAAAGGATCTAACATTTTATTTTTCAATTTTTGGCTTCAAACCACTACTTCAGCCACTTTAGGACAAAACAGACAGAAAAGACTCTTTGAGTGTTTTACAAATTTGCATAATTCGCCGTTTCAAGGCTGGAAAGTAACAAAAAAGACACAAAGTTCTTCTGGAAAAATTTTGGACAAGAACCAACACTTGTGCCTTTAGATCCAATTGGATGTCGGATGTGAAATGCTTGAACGTATCCTGCATAAAGTACAAAATGAGAAGTGATTCCTGCTTTTTCTTATCTGATCTATTGAACATGACAGATAAAACCCGCTGTACTCGTATTTCTTACCCTCATAGAAATGAATGCAGCAGCAGCAGAGGGCAACAAGGCCGCCCCCCCCAAGTTCAAGCAGAAGGAGGCCAGGCAGTTCAAGAGCAAGGCCCCCAAGGCTGGACAGAAGGGGTGGGTCTGGTGGTTTATCTCCGATCTGCTTCTCATCACGTTGTAATATTCATTTTCCTCACCTTGGTTTTCTCTGTGTTCCGATCAGGTTCGACAACGACGTGCCGGGGATGGAGGGTCTCGGAGGTGAGGGGGGAGGGGGCTTTACGTCCGGTCTGAAACGGTTCCTTGTTTAGATATTGAGCCGGGACTCATGTTTTTGGGTTCCTCTGTCTTCCAGACTCGGCGGTGGTCTGCCCCTGGGAGGCCTTCGGGGACATGGAGCTGAGTGACCTGGCCCAGTTCGGCATCGTCTAGACGCTGCTGGACGGAAACAGTCTATTCCTGGTGGCTGCAATCCAGCAGCTTTTTTATTATTTATAACTTTTTGCCCTCCTCACAGATTCTCCCCCGTTCTGGGTGCGGAGTAGGGGACGAGAGGGATTTCCTCCCCTCCCCCCCCTTTGATGAGTGGAGCAGGAAACTCTTGGACGGCAGCCCCCACGAATGACTTGTCTCCCAAACTGGGCCGCCGCACCTCGCCACCCGGAAGTCTCTAGAACCTCTTCGACCTCCGTTTTACCATCAGTCACACCTGAGCCAGATCCCAGGAAGTCCCCGTTTTATCCCATGTAGTCCAGCAGCTGTGTAAAAGTGTAACACGCTGTACCACTGCTCGGGTTAAATCATGGGGACGATCGGTGAACAACTTGGGATCTGTCCATTCACCTATCTATCTATCTATCTATCTATCTATCTATCTATCTATCTATCTATCTATCTATCTATCTATCTATCTATCTGTCTGTCAATCTATTTAATCGCATCAAGTAGAGTCGTGTACAGTGTGGTCGATGCTGCATGAGTACCTTATAATAAAATGTATTTAAGAAGCATTATTCGTTCTGTTGTTTTCTAACTTTAATTGTCCAAAAAACACCTCCATTTCTCATTAGTGTTAAATAATAAGGACCGATGAGACTAATTCTTCACACATCTGTGGTGTATCTACTGGTGTTTTAAGGACCAACATTTCCCTTTCATGTAGGTGTTTTTTTTTGTAGATGCGAGTTCACAACATCGGAACTTCAACTTATTCAATTTCTCTTTATTTTCATGTGGATGACATGTAACGACATTTACTGCATTCACTTCAAAACCCATTTTAAAGGATCTATCTATTTTAGTTTAAATGCACCTGGTCAATCAACAGCACTTTTTTTTTTTTAATCTTGATTGGGAAAATTGACCAGATATTCTTTGCCAAACCAGCCGGTTAAACCCTGTTCTTACAATCTCCACCAATTGAAAGCCCCAAGATAAAATTTTCCACTAAAGCACAAATTCTCACCTTTGTCCAGCTCATCCCGGATTATGAATGTGGTCTGGACCCACTGCTGTACTTTGTGGCCAACGGTGAAAAAACACCAATTCACTACGACTTAAAACATTTGCACATTTCCGCCTCTCTTTAATAAAAGCAGCACTAATCTATAATCTTATATTGAAAATTAAATGACTATGTGCAGTGTGAAAGGTGTTACTGCCCATCTCTACAGTTCCCCTCATCTCTATAGAGCTTTACAGTGTCTATCAGCTCATTGTTTTTGGTTTTAAAGCCTGAAACTTTACACTCTTGGTTCAGCCAGTGCTCTGGGTCTGCTAGATGTGGAAATATGCAGCAGGTCAACCATATCAGCTTCATGGGAGGATGATATGCCACATATGCCACATATGCCAGTGTTGTGTCTACATGTTGCGTCAATGACCCAAAGTAGTTTACAAAAATCCATGATTATTGCTTTAAGAGAACCAAGAGGAACTCACCGGGTGCAGGTAGAACGTTAAACAAGACAGCCTGTCTTCAGGAAACTTTCTTAATTCCTTGGGATCTGGTTCATTCGTCAACTGTTTCTTCATTTTAAGAGTAGGATGAGTTTCCCATTGAAAAGCTTTGGGAAGCAGCTTGGCGATGGTGAAATGAAGTTTTCTGAAGCCTTGAATCACTGTAAAGAAAATGTGATGGAAATGGTTCAATGTTTAAAAGTACTAAGTTAAAAATGGCAGCTTCTTCTGGCCAGATCCTCAGTAAATCATTTGTATGGATGGATTCAATCATTTGTATGGATGGATAAAATCAGTCAGAATACAAGTGGGCGTACTGCTTTATTATTGATATATACCTACTAAACAAAGAATCTAGCACTGTTTTTAAATGCCATGGTGACAAACATGTCCCTCCTGTATTTGAAACCAACTGATGTCCTGAGGTTTGGGCCTGTCAACACATTTTTGAAGTGGTGAAGTAAAGAACTGAAACATCTTTTCAACATACTTTTACTATTAATATACCTCAGAAAATTTGACCAAACCAATGTAAATACTCAACTCAAAACCTGGGTGATAGTTTGGAAAATGGCTCTAATGAGACTTTGGTGCATCATCTGCTTGTTGGGTTTAATAGAAGAGAAAAAAAAACAATCTAGAGTAGTGATAAAGCGTTGGTTAAAAAAAATAAGTTTTATTATCGGAAAATAAAGTTAAGAATCCATAACAGACAACTGAGACAGTTAGTCGTCTGTTGTTCTACACACAAATGGTGAGGACAGTATCAACATCAAAAACATTCACACTTTTGTTTAGTTTCTTCATGATGTTCAGACATGATAGAGTCTTCTGGAGGTTGAAACACAACAATAACTCTTCAGCCTTCAAACAAAGACGTGTAACTGTTCTATGACTGGAAAAATACCAAAGCTATGTACTCAGCTGTGCATATAATATAACATAATGCACAACAATAAGGTTTCCTCAAAGACAAGCAGGTGCAGGGATGGATGTCTAGGTACAGAGTCTTTTATTTTTACAGGGGAATACAGGTGGAGGTGTGATACTGTAGCTGGAGGATCTGACTGGTTTAGACGATGCCGAACTGGGCCAGGTCACTCAGCTCCATGTCCCCGAAGGCCTCCCAGGGGCAGACCACCGCCGAGTCTGGAAGACAGAGGAACCCAAAAACATGAGTCCCGGCTCAATATCTAAACAAGGAACCGTTTCAGACCGGACGTAAAGCCCCCTCCCCCCTCACCTCCGAGACCCTCCATCCCCGGCACGTCGTTGTCGAACCTGATCGGAACACAGAGAAAACCAAGGTGAGGAAAATGAATATTACAACGTGATGAGAAGCAGATCGGAGATAAACCACCAGACCCACCCCTTCTGTCCAGCCTTGGGGGCCTTGCTCTTGAACTGCCTGGCCTCCTTCTGCTTGAACTTGGGGGGGGCGGCCTTGTTGCCCTCTGCTGCTGCTGCATTCATTTCTATGAGGGTAAGAAATACGAGTACAGCGGGTTTTATCTGTCATGTTCAATAGATCAGATAAGAAAAAGCAGGAATCACTTCTCATTTTGTACTTTATGCAGGATACGTTCAAGCATTTCACATCCGACATCCAATTGGATCTAAAGGCACAAGTGTTGGTTCTTGTCCAAAATTTTTCCAGAAGAACTTTGTGTCTTTTTTGTTACTTTCCAGCCTTGAAACGGCGAATTATGCAAATTTGTAAAACACTCAAAGAGTCTTTTCTGTCTGTTTTGTCCTAAAGTGGCTGAAGTAGTGGTTTGAAGCCAAAAATTGAAAAATAAAATGTTAGATCCTATGCAGGATCTATAGCAGATAAAGGAGGATTCTTACTGAGGCTTGAAGATGAATAAGTAACTGTAACCTACTCCATGGCCCTAAAACAAGACACATAAAGGCAGGAGACACAAGGAGAAAGAGCTGTAACAATTACTTTTTCGAAATGATTATTGAGGCGGTGTAAATAAAGCTTTTCAGATTGGTCCGCTGAAATTTTGTGAAATTTTCCCTAAAACATTCTTCTTCTCAAACAGGAAGAAAAAAAAATACAGTTCACAATCCCGTAGTTTCAAGAATTAACTGAACTGTTTCAGATTCCTTCACAAAAATTCTTTTCAGACTGACGGTAAAGTGATTAGAGGTCTTCTGGTTTGTACTTTAAAGTCTTTCTTTCTCCTCGTTTCTACCGCCGAGGCACATGCAGCGGGGCGGCGTTAAACGTCCTGCTCACCATTTAACCGGAGACACTAATCGTTGTTTGAATGTTAGTGTCTCGACTCATTCATCAGACTTGTGTGCAAAGGGGTCAAACGCTGCATACATCCCACTTGTGACCCGTGACTCTACTTTGTGTCTACTTTCATTCTGCTTACCCAAAGGTGAGGCCCACTGCACGTGCCTACCGGCCATTAACAGACTGCAAGGCAAACAGATCCATGAGCACATTCATCGCTCTCTCCTTTGACTGGTGATGTGATCTTTTATCTGCACGTTTGATTGAGTCAGTTTTTCCTTGAACAGGAGCAAAATAACTTGCATTTTTCACATTGCTGTTTTCAATTCATTCTTTTGAAGAAAAAATCACTCAAACTGACATCACTCAGATTAGATTTCATTTAATTAAAAAAATGTATTTGACTTAGAGGCTAATCAGATTCTACCTGAGATCTATGTCACTATTTATCTGTTCCTATAACTGCACATCAATCAAGTCCACATGGATAAAAAAAAATAAAACCTCTTACCGTTACTATGAGTTTGTCGCCTGGTCCAGAGGAGAGTGTACGGTTTGAAAAGTCCTCTGTTTTCAACCCCAACATTTATATGCCGCTAAGTCTCGTATATAATCCCGTGGGGTCATAATACCTGTCCGAGGGTGGGTGTATTTTGAGACGGCCTTGTGGATAAGCCTGCTCAGGTGAGCACAGACTCGTCTGGTGTCACAGTTTTTACATTGTGTAATTTTGAGTCATTATGTAAGTTTGTAATCTATGCAAAAATACTCCCAGTGTACTCATAGTCACTGAAATACATAGAATGCAATAGAAGTCCAGATTTATTGTTCAAATATACATTACTTACTCGTTCACACACAACACGATGAAGAGCACGGCAGGGTTCTTTGGTTTTTTTCAATTTCAGACTGAGGCTGGTTAAACCTTGAGGATGACTGGATCTGATCCAGAAAGTTTCCAGCGCTAATAGACCCGGACAGAAAAAAAAACCAGTAGTACCAGCAGCGGAAAAGACTAGTTATAAATATCATCTTTCCTTCACTTAACCGTTCACACACTTTAATTATGAGTCAGTTTCAAACTCAAGACTATGTGTTTGGCTGCTCCGTTTCATCAAATGAGAAAATTCTGAAATTTTGAACACATTAAGATTAAGGGGATCTCCACTAGAATTTAAAACGAAGTTCTGTGGGCTTGAACGGGCCCATGTTTGGACCTGCCGACCCCTGACGGATGGAAGCCGCTTGTTAAGAGGAACATAGTTGTGCGTCAGTTGTGGTATGAGCTAGTGACAGCGGAGCTAGCGAGGCCTCCCTATTGAATCACAGATGCTGAAGGCAAACGGCAGATAAAGACGGTGGATAGTTTGCTTAGTGATTTCATATAAAAATATCCCCATCATCCCAAATGACTTAGTAAAAACATTTTTAAAATGCAAAAAAACACAGACCTGTAAACAGCCCAAATTTATCGACTGCAGAGGGTTAAGGGATGTTGTCCCCTGGTGCTGAATTTAGACTGTTTAAGTATTTGCTTTTTGTTGTATAATGTTGTTTAGTTGATATTTTTCTCACTGTATTTTAAAAATGTCTAGTTTGTAAATGTGTTTTATATTTTAATGGAAAAATGTGTGTTTTTCTATGTGTCTTTTTGGGAGGATGGTTGTTATTTCTTGAATTTAATCTTAATACATTTCTTTTAGCTCATTATATTTATTTTTTTTAACTGATTTTATTTCTTTTATTTATCCCATTCTTTTTCTTTAATATATCTCATTTTATTTCTTGTATTTATCTCATTACATTTCTTGTATTTTATCTCATCATATTTCTTGTATTTTACCTCATCATAATTCTTGTATTTTATCTCATCATATTTCTTGTATATTACCTCATTATAAAACCTGATTTTTGCTCACATGGATGTTTGCCCCCTGCAGGCCTTAGCAGCTGTACTGTTGCATCATTGTCTCTCTGATGCTGTTCATAGGATCATGTAAAGCCCCTGAACTCACATCTTGTACTACAGTGTGAGAGATTATTACCTGTAATCCTTAATTCTCCCACCAGGTCATCTCTGTTTAACTCTGTTACTGCAGCAAATGAATGAGCACATGTTCGAGTTGAGTTTCATTTATTCTTTCTTTAGATCCTCAGTTACAGGTAAAACCGCCAAGACAACAAACCATTTTCAATTTACTATTGTAGTTCATGCATTTTTTACTGGTCTGCTTTCTTTTGCAGATTTTGTTCTTTAGATTTTTATGGGAAACACTGCAGGGAAACAAGAGCTGGACATCTGAAATGTGAGAACAGAAGAGTCTGATACAAAAGGCTGATCCCCTGATGAACCTGTGATGATCTTTGACTCATTGGGCTTAATTATAAGCCGAGCTTCAAAATACCCCCCATGTGTTTTTTCTGTCCACCGTGTTACATACAGAGCCGTAAGTGGGAGGTGGGGTTACACCAAGACTATAAAGGCAGGGTGGTGACTGGGGGGGGTGAGAAAGAACAGAGAGACTGCAAGAAGAGAGAAGACGCCGTCTTTGTCTTGTAGCTGCTTCTTTGCATCTTCTCTGCACAGAGAAATTCCTTTTAACCAGGACCAGGTGAGTGCATGTTTCCGGGGGACGGACGGATGTGCATGAACTTAACTTGGAGAATTGTAAACAGAAACTAGATGTGACAACAGATAAGAAACGTAAAAAAGTAGTCTTTTTCCCATTTGCTAGTGACTCCTTTTTGAATACTTTTTTTTAGTACAGTGATATTTAAAATAATTAAGTTTATGGACTTTCTTCACTTTTATGAAAGGTTTGCAGCTCCATGCACATTGACAGCTAAGTGATGGTATATATATATGAAATATGTGTTTTTTATTCCAAGTTTTAATTTCAAAATTGATAAAATCACTGTTTTCACTCCTTTTTCTCAGCAATCACTCATTTCCATCTCTCATAAATCTTGAGACACTGAAGTACAGTTTATCATGTTTATTGCTACTATCTGATCTCCTTAAAGTCTTAATGCTTCTAAAAATTTTAAAGAAGAAAACTAAAATTCACATAACATGAGAACAGGTGTTTGAAAGAACGACAAAACTGTAACTTCAGTGTCTCTCCAGCACAATATGATGTCTCCTATGTTCCGTTGATGTTAAATCTGAAGCCTGAAATGTAAAGGTGGAGGAGGTGCACGAGAATGACTGATCAAAAACAAAAAATAACAAAACAACAAATATGATAATCAAGTTGTTAATTTATTCAGAATTTATTCTGATTTTATCGATATTTCTTTTTCTTATTTTTGGTGAAATAATCTTATTTTTTTGGTCAAATTTAATTTACCATTTGATGAACTCTGTGGATTCTGTTAATTTTCATATTAGCTTTGATATTTGATCGAATAATTAATCAACTGCAGGTGTTTTCTGTATCTCCTGTGTGAAGGTGGAGTCATGGCACGTATCATCTTTGTTGCGACGTAAATCCTCCCGAGGTGATCGGGCACAGGGATGATCAGCGGCTAAATGGGCCGAATATCATCTCTGAAAAATAGATCATAATCCCGGTCATAATCCAGCCTCGGCCCAGAACGCGGCTCAGATGGCTCAGAGCGATCTCGTTTGGTGGCAGATTTACCTCAGCTTGTTGTGACCCGTCGACTGACCTCTGGCTCAGGGACGCAAATAGGATTAGCGCTGTAAAATATGGAGAGTGTTTATTACAGGACGGGGTATTAATAGACAATTACATAAAGGGAGATGTGTCAAATCATTGGAGGATAAAATGTGAGTCGCAGCAGCTCGTGGGAAAGTCTGGGTCCATCTCCCTCTTCATTTGTGATGAGTCAAAAGTCCCTTTTGTTTCCTTGTGCTCAAAAAGTCGCCGAGATGACAATTTTTGCAACTTTCAAAAAAAAAGGATCTAACATTTTATTTTTCAATTTTTGGCTTCAAACCACTACTTCAGCCACTTTAGGACAAAACAGACAGAAAAGACTCTTTGAGTGTTTTACAAAACTGCATAATTCGCCGTTTCAAGGCTGGAAAGTAACAAAAAAGACACAAAGTTCTTCTGGAAAAATTTTGGACAAGAACCAACACTTGTGCCTTTAGATCCAATTGGATGTCGGATGTGAAATGCTTGAACGTATCCTGCATAAAGTACAAAATGAGAAGTGATTCCTGCTTTTTCTTATCTGATCTATTGAACATGACAGATAAAACCCGCTGTACTCGTATTTCTTACCCTCATAGAAATGAATGCAGCAGCAGCAGAGGGCAACAAGGCCGCCCCCCCCAAGTTCAAGCAGAAGGAGGCCAGGCAGTTCAAGAGCAAGGCCCCCAAGGCTGGACAGAAGGGGTGGGTCTGGTGGTTTATCTCCGATCTGCTTCTCATCACGTTGTAATATTCATTTTCCTCACCTTGGTTTTCTCTGTGTTCCGATCAGGTTCGACAACGACGCGGCCGGGATGGAGGGTCTCGGAGGTGAGGGGGGAGGGGGCTTTACGTCCGGTCTGAAACGGTTCCTTGTTTAGATATTGAGCCGGGACTCATGTTTTTGGGTTCCTCTGTCTTCCAGACTCGGCGGTGGTCTGCCCCTGGGAGGCCTTCGGGGACATGGAGCTGAGTGACCTGGCCCAGTTCGGCATCGTCTAGATGCTGCTGGACAAGGTTGCTCCCGAACCCGGCTCTGGACAGATGTGACTCACTCACAGTGTATGCCACAAAGGGGGGGGGGGGGCTCTGAATGTGAGGGGCAAGGGGGGCGGACTCCACCCGAATGTTTGCTGGAAAAAGTCACTGTGGGACGGATCAGATCTCTGCAGTTTCAGGGTTTCACCGAGCCTCCTCCTGTAACCAGCCAAAACCGAACCCTGTAGAGAAATAAGGAAATATCCTTCTGTTGCATCTATTTTTCTAGAAGTTGTTTGAATATATCTACTTTATTTTTGCTATAAATATAAATCTAAAAATCATAAAATCGAGATTACCTCCAACTTAGACTACCCTCCTTGGTTTTTGGCTTTTAGTCCTTAGATTCTCCCTGCACCACATTCTGCATGCAGCTGAACCCTAGATTTTTTTCATCTGCAGTTATTTATACAGCTACAGCATGTATGCATAGAACATAGAGCATGTATATATACATACTGTATATAAACATGCCATATATGTATATATATATATATATATATATATATATATATATATATATATATATATATTGTATAAAAGTTAATTTCCTCACTCAATTACATTTCATGTGATTTTTACAGCTGTCCATAAGTTACAGGATATTTATCTCTCAACATTTTTCTACCACAGCCAAACAGATGAAATAGCTGATATAAACTGGTTATTCGTATCAATATTATATATTTTTTTATTACAGTGTCAACATGTGTTGGCCCCTAAGTAACCAACAGAAATGCCAAAGATGTAACTGTGAAACAATGAACTTTACACTGCTCAGTGTTGTCCTGGTTGCAACTCTTCTTCAATAAACAAAGTACAAATTGAAGGGATCGTTATCGTAATTTTTGATGATGTGTTGTTGTTTATCTGGTTCCGGTTGGGTAGTGAAACAGGGATAATGTGCACGAGAAAGTTATGCAGTAGGGTCACAGTGAATAATGTCATCAGTTTGTACCAATAAAAGTTCAATTTATTTATTTTATTAGGCATCAAGAAAGTCAAAAACTGTACTCAGTGTATAACATGATTGATTACAGAGCATTAGGTGAAATTTGTGATTTCTGTTTCTTTGATAAAGAGGTTTTATCAATCCAACTCATTAAAGAAAACTTTTAATCTTAAATCAACTTCCACATCCGTTATCAAACTTTAATAATGTACAATCATATCTGGCTCATAAAGAGACCTTTTAGTTCAAATATCTGAAATGACACATTATCCATTCTGTCTTTGGTACCTAACAGGATAAAACGTGCAACATTAAAATGCTGCATTGGTGATAACAACGCTCTGACAGGCCAGTAGGGGTCAGACCTCTGCCAGAAGCTGAGCCGACCCACACACACACCAGACTCCAGAGGGAAAAAATGAAAATTAATGGTAAATCGACCGGATCTGCCCCAGAACTTCATGGGCTCCTCTCTGGTCCCTGAACCGTCGCTCCACCAAGTTCGGTGAAAATCGGCTCAGTATGATTTTGTCTGATCCTGCTGAAGAATAAGCAGCCGGAGGCGAAGCAAACAGAACCTACCTGGTACAGGTAGTAATTTACTACTGATACATTAGGTACATTTTCATAATAAAACTTAATGTATGTACTTTTACTTAAGTAAGTTACTTAAGTAAGTAAGATACTGAATTGATGACTTTTGCTTCTAATAAAGTAAATTATTTCTCAGTACTGATAATATCACATGAGTAAAACATCTGGTCTCCCTCCACTGATACAAACTGGATGAGAGGTGTGGGCCCCAGTCCCCTAGGGGCCCCCCAGAACCGCAGCCAGGTTCCCAGGGCGTCACTTGTTTTAAGGTATTTGGATTGATTGTAGATTTGTCAGGGAACTTGCACCTTTAAGTCTCAACATCAACTCAGGCGGCTCCCGCGTTATCACTTAATCTAATCTAATCTACTCCGTCCAATCCCATCGTTGTCATTTTCTCATCAGAACAAACTGCTGAGCGGTTTTCATGCCGCTCAACGTGCGCGTTGATCGCTGACTCCACCTCAGGCAACGTCCTGTTGAAACATTCACAGACATAGAAACGAAAATCTGAGGATGTTAATCAGCTGGGATGCGAGGAAACAAACCCGTCAATTACACCCAGTTTGTAGTAGAATTAAAGGGGGAATAAGACAAAAGTTTGCTCTGCCTACATAGTAGTAAAGTAAATAGTAAATAGTAATAGAATAGTAAATATTCCTGTTAACAGGACCATTTATTGTGTTAACTGTCTGTATTTATGAATTTTCTCTGTAAAATCACATCCAGACTGAAACGTCTGCTGAAGAATTTGAAGAGTATAAAATGACAAAAGTAAATACTGTATATGTGTCATGTGTCAATATGGTATCATATATATATATACACCTTTAATCTCTAATGAATTTCTAGAAACAGGATATTTTGTTATATTTGTTCCATTTTTTATTCACTGCTCACTAAAAAAAAATGTCATACACGCGCGTGCACACACACACACACACACACACACACACACACACACACACACACGCCCATCGCATTATGATGGAAGTTAGGAAAATGTGTAAATAATGAGATAACGAGTGGAAAATAGAAAGGTGGAAGGTGGAAGGCGGAAATGAGGAAATAACCATCAGACAACACCTGTCGAATGTGAGATAATATGTGAAGGAATTTAGTCAAGCGAACCCTCGAGTTTGACATGAAAATACGTTTCAATCAAAAATTGTATCCTCGGACCAACGGAAACTGAAGTGACGTTGAATCCAGCTGCTTCCGCCCACTCTGCCTCCTACAGCGCAGGGAGCCGATGCGACGGGTGCGGCCGCCGTCGGCCTCAGGGGACGTCGGTGTTCCAGCCGGGCCACCGATTATCTAAGCCGCTCCGACGACACCTCGCTGGCCGCGGATCAAGCGATTAACGAGGTAACGAGATCGGGGCCGTGACGGCGGCGCTAAGCTCCTCAGTCCCCGGTGCCGCGGGCGCGACGACGGACGCGCCTCAGTGTCCCGCAGGGCAGGAGCCGGAGCCCGTCAGCAGCCTGACCGGCCGAGCGGAGCGGCGCCATGGGCCAAGGGGAGAGCAGCGGCGAGGAGATGGACGCGGCGCGGATCCAGGAGCTTTGCATCAACTTCATGCGGGAGTGTCCGAGCGGGACCCTGCACCTGCACGAGCTCAAGAGGATCTTCGGGGTCGCGAGCAGCTCGGCGGAGGAGTCGCTCTACGTGGAGACGATATTTCGCTCGTTCGACACCAATCAGGTAAGGACGCACACGCACGCACGCACGAAGGAGAAACGCACGTCCGGAGCGCGGCGGGTTCTAGTTGCCATCCTCGTTCCCAGGACAACGCGCTGGACTTCCTGGAGTACGTGGCGGCGGTGAACCTGATCCTGCGGGGGAACCTCGAGGACCGGCTCAAGTGGTCGTTCAAGATGTACGACAAGGACGGGAACGGCAAGCTGGACCGGCAGGAGGTGAAGCGGCTCATCAGGGTAAGGGCTGGGGGGCTGGGGGGCTGGGGGTCTGAGGGCCACACCGCTCCTCTGTGCCAAGCTTCTCTCTTTTATTAGGATTTATTTATGGGTTCTGGGCATTTTTATTCCGATGTAAAACCAGTCAAACTGTCTAATGACCAGCTTTCATAACACAAAATCCCCCAAGGACGCAGATTAAGGGCCCGTCCCACTGACAGGGCTTTGTGGGCGGGGGCGGCTATTCTTGACGAGAACATCTTAAAGGTGCTTTACATTAAGCCTCTAAACTGGGAAACGTTAAAAAAATAGCCCTCTGATCACATGACCCGATTTACCTGAGAAGAAATTAGGTAAGAAATGTCACAGTAATTCAGGAGAAAGGTTTTTATTCCTTCGTCTCTAAGGTGAAGTACTTTGATATTAGTGTTTCACCTTGATAAGAACATTAAGGATCCTCCAGATTAAATGAAAATCCTACAGGCAGATTTTTTTACAGTGTCTGTGACAGTAATAGACTCTGATTGGTGTCTGGTGCAGAACAGTTCGGTAAAATCTTAAAAATCGGAAGGGGGGGGGGCGTTTGGGGGGTTGTCCACCGACCACACACGGTCCCATGTGCCTCCCACAGATCATCTACAAACTCAAGCTCCAGACGAGCGACGTGAGCCTGACCCCGTCCGAGATCTGCGACCGGATCTTCGACCTGGTCGACCAGAACCACGATGGTACGTCTTCAATAATCATTAGTCAAGAGCGACTCAACCTCCAGAAGAGTTAGTCAAATTCAAACTGGACAATTATGAGCAAACTCCTCTTTGTTTAAGTAGAAACATGTTGATCATAAATAGTCTGCAAACTTATGGGATGTTCCTCTGTTAGTTCTCTTTGAAGAAAAGAGGGATTTGCCCTTAATTGAAAGAGTCATATCTCATGGAAAACATTTTTCTCCTCTGAATTAAATCGACATTTCTAGTTAAAGATGATGGAACCAAAAACAAAAAACTGTTCACTTGTTTTAAGTAGCTTTTTCCAGTTTACTCAGTCAAACTTTAACTAGTTTTATTTTATTTTATTATTCTTACAACCACAGAGTCCAAAGCACAGTGTAGAAATGTGGTCTGGAAATTATTTGTTTGAAAAAACTGAAGGTCCAAATCTTGAATGGTGAGGTTCAACTCTTATGTCATAAAGAGTGAAACGGTTAATTGTAAGATTTACTGTCGCTTTTGTACAATTCAATCTCAAAGACATTTCAACCACAGAAATTCAGCGGAGTAGGATTTTTCTGGAGTTTCAAATCTAAGTCATTATACTTTACATGCGAAGCGTTGAACCTGGGTTGTGTTTCTGCCCCCCCCCCCCCCCCCCCAGGTCAGATAACCCTGTCAGAGTTCATGGAGGGGGCCCAGAAGGACGAGTGGGTCATGGACCTGCTGAAGCTGGACGTCAACGCCGCCAGCTGGGTGATCCAGAACTGTGGGAAGTTCCCCTGACTCCCCTGACTCCGCTCCCTTTAAGGGAGGGGGGTTTCCTGGAGGTGACGACCTCGTTCCTCGGCTTTTGGAGGCTTCGTCTGCGTCTCGCTGTCTCGAGCTTCCTGTGACCCGGAGCTCGGTGCAGTTTGTCTCGCCGGCAGCTCTGCTGGGATTTGGACGGCTGGGTCCAAAGGTCCGAGCCCGAGTCTTTAGTCTGATTCGCCTTTAAGCTAAGAAGAGCAGCACAGTCTTTTATTATCTATGTATATATATATTATTATGTTACACAGCTCTAGTGTATAAATTACAGCCAGAGGAGATTTATAAACAGATGAATAGCCTCAAAGAAAATAGTCAAATTCAAATAATTAACAAAAATCTAATTACTTTTTAATTTGTGTGATATAACTGGTTATTACTGTTACCGCCAGTTTATTGCTAAAGGTGATTTAATCGTAAACGTTTTGAAACTGCTTAAATGTGTTGTGCTCGTATTATAATGTTGACAAGATCCATATATATTGGTGATGCATTATATTGTGCTCATTTGTGAAATTCAGCTGATAGTTTGTTGTGGTGGTCGAAAGATTTAAAGCTTGTTAAAACTGTGTTATTTCCCTTTAATTGTCCACCCGGGGGCAACAAAACAAACCAAACATTAATGCAACATTAACAGGACGAAGTTGCTGTAAATAACGTGTGAGTAAACTGACTCAGAGCAACATAAACATTTGGCGTCATTAGACTAATGACTGAAATATTTCACCAGCACAGATTTCAGTTGGGTTTTTCAGCAAGAATCGTGAAACAATATGGAATATGTTGGGGTTTTGTTTTGTTTTTTTGATGATAATCCCAAAGGAAGATCCATGCTGTATTTGTTTCAGGGATCCCTTTATTTTGTTAATAAAGTATATATATATTTTTATATACACTTGACATCGTGTTTTTCTTTAACCTCTGTCCGTCTTTTCTCATTTCGCCGCTGGGAGTCGCCCGAGTGAGAAAATCCTCCATGATGGCTTTAAATGTAATCTTCAAAGGCTTTAACGTCCACACTTAGGTTTGGCTGTTAATCGGTTTGTTTACAGTTCAGGTGATTGGTCAGAAGTGGGTGAGTAGGGAAGGCAGTGACACGGATATTACATAAAGCGATCAGAGGACTAAGATAATAATCCGGCCAATACCTGATTTCACTAACTGAATCATGGCGATCAAGATTTCTGACATCAGAGAGGATGACCCACCTGTCGAGGTCAATATTAATCACTCAGAATGAGGATGATGGAGATGATGTTGATGATTATAGCTTAGACTCCGCCGGTTTCAAACAATAATCCTTTGTTCGGATGAGGAAGAACCTAGAACCTCTGCCCTCGAAGAAGAGGCAGAAGAAGAACGTGGAGGAGGGAACCATCCTCCACACATGCAGCGCTGTACAGTGCATTTCATATATCAACAATAACAACTGTGACATTATGGAGGAAGAGAATTACAACAATACAATTACAACAATAGATAAACACAGCGAAAACATGGAGTTGGACCCAGATCACAAAGACCTCCTCCAACACAACGCCCAGTTTACTGTTGATTTAGGAAGGACAGATCCTGGATCTGCCACTTTCCATGGTTCTGACCAGGTGTAACCCACCCGTGGTTCTGACCAGGTGTAATCATCTATGGTTCTGACCAGGTGTAACCCATCCGTGGTTCTGACCAGGTGTAACCCACCCGTGGTTCTGACCAGGTGTAATCATCTATGGTTCTGACCAGGTGTGAGCCATCCATGGTTCTGACCAGGTGTAACCCATCCATGGTTCTGACCAGGTGTAACCCACCCGTGGTTCTGACCAGGTGTAATCATCTATGGTTCTGACCAGGTGTGAGCCATCCATGGTTCTGACCAGGTGTAACCCACCCATGGTTCTGATCAGGGGGGAACTGTCCATGGTTCTGACCAGGTGTAACCCATCCATGGTTCTGACCAGGTATAACTATCTGTGGTTCTGACCAAGTGCAACCCATCCATGGTTCTGACCAAGTTTAACTGCCAGCGGTTCTGACCAGCTTAACCCATCCATGGTTCTGACCAGGTGTAACTGCCAGTGGTTCTGAGATAGAAAGAAAAAGAAATGTTTTCTGCTCTGGGAGAGACACAGTACAGAAAGTGTGTGTGCGTGTGTGTGCGCGCGGGTGTGTGTGTTTTCATGTTTCCGCTGGGGAATTAAAGGAATATTTCGCAAAAAAGAAAATGACCCTGGCAATCAATGGGTGAACACTGACCCTCTTTATAGCCTCTCTGTGCAACTTTAAGATCTTTTAGCACCAAAAACATGGTGGTTCTGTGATAGAACACGATATTTGTCTTGAAAAATACCTTTGGAGGAAAAATGCTATTTGACATTTGGAGAAAAGATATTTAAAACTCTGCCAGGTTTTTGTCCATCGGTCTGAATTTCACTAAAAATCTGGTGAGAACAAAGCTGACTCTTCAGCTGAAATCAGACAGTAGAGCAACAGACAAGATTAATCTCTGTTCTCAGATGTTTGAGCAACATTTAAAGGCACATTCCAATCAACCCATCGACACTCTTGATCTCAAACTGACAGATAACTGCCTCTATTGATGCAGGAACTCGATTTATCGTTGTTGTCTCCTGTATTATCTTGTATATAAACCAGACTCTGCCTTACAGCAGGGCCACCGTTTGTCTCCTGAACCCTGCTTTACCCCTTCACCGGTTCACCGGCCGGTCGGGTCAGGCGCGCCGGCCTCGGGCCGACCCTGGGCCGACCTCGTGGATCAACAGTTTTACCGCGACCACGCTCGGTCTGAATTCTGACGTCAGGCCTTCTCTAATCCCGATGAGAGCTCGGCGTTGGCTCTCCAGGCTGAACTGGGGCAATCGGCTCTTGCTCCTGCTGTCAGAGGGCCAGCAGATCTTCTGCTATCAATCTAATTCATCAGAGCTAAGCAGTGAGTCGATCTGTGTTGTTTTATTTACTTCGGAGGAACGTGGAGCAGCTTTGTCAGGTTTTAGGGGGGAAAAATTAAAGAAAAAAAAGAAATTATCGGGAAGGAATTAGGAAAAGATCAAAAAGTCAATTGGATTTGTCCACAGGCTGCCTGGAATTAGCCGACGCGGTTTCCTCTGCCAGGGCCACAAGCCATGGTTGCACGGCCAGGACACCCTGATGGACGTGCTTGACGACTTCTGTCTTGATTTTTTGGCAACTTAACTTTATTTACTTTGCTTATCTTGCCTGTTTTTTCTTTAATCGAAAAATGGGCCAATCACAAAGTGCCACAGACGGGGAGGTGACCCTCCAAAACATCCAGGAGCTCTACAGGAAGTTTGCCGACGAGTGCCCGAGTGGGAACCTGCACCTGCACGAATTCAAGAGGATCTTTGGGATCAACAGCAGCTCCACAGAGGAGGAATCCGCGTACATGGAGAATCTGTTTCGGTCCTTTGACGCCAACAATGTAATGTGATGTAATATCAAGCTAAATACTTATGCGATGACAGAAGCAGATATAAGAGAGGATGGATATTTATTAGAGTCAGCTTTATTTCTGTGGTCTAGATGGGGCAGGAGATGCATCAGTCCCTGCTGGGATGGGATGTGACCGACTGATCTGTCTGTTCTCTGCCCCCCCCCCAACCCTCCCCAGGACGGTAAGATAGACTTCATGGAGTATGTGGCCGCCTTGCATCTGGTCCTTCGTGGGAAACTGGAGGACAAACTGAAGTGGTCCTTCAAGGTCTACGACAGGGACGGGAACGGCTCCCTGGACCGACAGGAAGTGAGGCACATCATCAAAGTGGGTGTTCAGCGCTTTCTGTAATGTTTCTGCTTAGCTGACACATTGATACAATAAAAAAAAAAATCCCTCAAAATCAAGCCAGAGTCTCTCTGAACTACGGACACGAAACACAACCTTTCCATCGTTCAGGTGCAGGTATTTGAACAGATTTCCATGATTTTAAAGGATTTAGTTGAGTTTCTCTGATGTCAGAAGGGTCTTAATATAAGAGACATTCCACATCGTTCATTTCTAAAGAGGTAGAAACTGCAATAAACCCTTTGAATAACTTTTAAAGCCACATCAGGCTCCGAGAAGTCCCGACAGTAAACTTTTTATAATACATAAAAAGTTTCAATACCCAGAAAGCCTCCGACATGTTATCAGTGTGGGACCAGCCAGTGTGTTATGATCTTATAAAACTGTGAAGCGTCATCCCAGAATTTACTTTTTGAGTTAGAACAAATGACGCCCACACTAGTTTGTTTTCGGCAGGCATTGTGACGGCTGCAGTTTAATGGGATCACGACAGCAGAAAAGTAGTTTACTTTCCGTCCACATGATAAAGATGAAGCTTTGGTTTTGGCTTCGGGGGGAGGACAAGTTTAAACTTCTGTTGGTGGATGCTGTAAACGACGTTACCTTGTTATCAAACGGTGGGAAAAAATGTAAACTTGGTTTCAAATGCAAAGTTTTAGTCTCTAGTAGCACAACTTATTCACTTTCTACCTCTGATTAGAAGAAATTGAACCAGGATCATAAACTTATTCACCACACACATAGGCGCAAGGGATTTGTTCAGGTGCAGGTGTCAGTGCAATAAAATAAAACATAACACGGCATCCAAAGGATATCAGATGTTAATGTAAGAAATGTTCCCTCAAACATTTAAACCGTTCCCCCTTTTTCTTTTCTCATTCGTTAAGATCATCTACAAGATAAAGAAACACAATGAACCGGACACCACAGAGAACATCAACGACATCTGCAACAGGATATTCGAATTGGTGGATAAGAACAAAGACAGTAAGTTCCCGGCTGAGTGTGAGACAATGTGGAGACGTTATCACGCAAACCCTCCATCTCTGTGTCCCTGTGATGCTGCTGCTGTTTCACTTTGAGGAACATGAATTTGTTGGAATTCGCTCCCAGGTTCTGGTGATTGTCAACAGCACCTGTTTCTACATTTTAAATCCACACCGTCATTCATTATTTTTTGCTTCCTGTTTCTCTCCCGAATTCGTCCAGGTCAGATTACTTTGGAGGAATTCATCGAGGGCGCCGAGAAGGACCCGTGGGTGATGGAGCAGCTCAAACTGGACATCGGGCCCTGCGACTGGTTCATGGAGCAGCAGAAGAAAACCTGACTCGTTGGGGGTCACGGCGATGCGCCGCCTTTGGCGACCGGCGCTTGTCTTGTTTGAAACACACTGGAGAAACATTGGAGAAATGTTGTGAGAGCGATGACATGACGGGATGAGAGACTGCATTGTGTCATTTGACCAGGGAGAGAGACTGAGAGAGAGAGATTCAGGATAACCTACCTGGAGACAGAACTCGAATCTTCCATCAGATCTTTAATTTAATTTCACCTTGGTGTCTTTTTTTTGGGGGGGGGTGACCAGAAGAGACAAGGGACATGGACACACAAGAGAAAGACAATGTAGAACATCTGGCATGTTTTCTCCAGCTGTTGCATGGACCCACCCAGAGCATTAGGCTGTTTGTTATAATCCGTCCTGTAAGTAAATACATATTCTCTTCAGGTTCACTCTTATATAATCATATATGCTAAACTAATGCTTATGTTTCTGTTTTCATCTGGTCCGTTAGTTCTCAACCATGTTTAAACAACTTCTTTAGCTGTGTTTCTTTACTTTTGTCATTACTATGTCATTTTAGGAAAGGGTCGTTTATTGAAACTATCCACAGTTTTTAATGCAAATCTCTCAGTGTGCACATGAGTCAGAGCTTTACCTGTTGTCTGTAGTTGTCTTCTCCTCCTCCTGTCTATCACTCTGTGCCTGGTTTAAAACCCAGAATCCGTGCTCTTCTTCCCCTTTAGTTCCCATTGTTTGCTTTTGAATTTTCTGGTTTCAAGGGGACAGAAATGCAGGAAAGGAGGTTGTGAGCTGAGTCAGTGTGTAAATCATGGTCCAGTCAACCTTTTGCGTCTGCTGTCAGTTGGAGCCTCTGGGTTGTTGTTTTTTTGTATTTATATATATATATATATATATATATATATATATTTTTTTTTTTTTTTTTTATTGGACCAGATGTTGATATAGTGTAAATACTGTAACGTCCTCAAAATCCCCGTTAAGTTGATAATAAACAGTCAACCAGACCGGTGTGTGTGTTTTCATGTTATTCTAGGTCCTATTTTCTTTTCTTTTTTTTTTGCTGAAGCCTTCAGCTGTGTTTTTTAATGCTATTTTTTTTACTAGCTCTGGTGTTGCCTACGTTAGCCTGATTTTTCGTTCTTGGTGATACAGCATCAGCGCGGCTCTCCGGTTCGGAGACCACCTGGGAGCTGCTTACGATATGGATTTAGCCTGAAATACCTTCTCTTAGCCCTTAAGGCTCTTTGCCTAGATCTGTGATATTCTCTGGCTTCACATCGACACCAACAAGAAAGAAACCTGCACTTTTGTATTTACATGTTTCATTTTATTTAAATTCCTGCTTCCCATATTTGAAACCAGCGTTTTTAATCTGTTGCACCAGGAAAACGCCACCTTTCATTTGCTTCTCTGTTGTGTGAAAACAAACTAGCAAACATGCATGGAGAGTAAACCATGTCTGATTTGGTTCTTCCTATGGTTCTACATATGAGTTGGTCATATCTGCAAATGTGTGTGGGGGTCATTTGTGAGGTGAGTGGATATCATAGTGTTAGGTAAAGAGCCTTAAGGGCTAAGATTAGTGAGATAAAGTAAATCCATAGAGTACTATGTCCCACGAGGTCTCCATCAGGTGACCGGGGGGTTGAGGTACAGCCTGTGCGGCTCGCAACCAGCTGCCCTTTGACCTCCACCTTCAGAGTCAGACAAAACTCAATACCTTTATTTTGAAATCTTTAAATATTTTGGTTGAAGTTTGTTTCTGGCTGTAATTCGATGAGCAAAACACAACATGAGGCTAAAAATGAAAAAATCAACCAGCTCATGGCACACAAATTCAACCCTAGAACAAAACTAGACGGCAAACAGAGATGGTCTGCAGCATGATGGATTACAGACCAGGCACAATGGTCAACAGACCCTGAGGGGCCCCCAAGGGCCCCAGGTTCGATTGTTTGCAGATTTGATCAGGAACAGAGCTGCAGGATCGTGACTATTACCTCAGCTTGAGGCCCTGTGATAAAATATAGTTACAAATATTTTAATAAAAATAATATATTTACTATTTCCACTGATATAACACTGACAAAATATACACTTCCAAATAAACGTGTGTTTAATCAAATTACAACTTTTATTTTGACGGTGGCAGGTGGTGTTGAAGCGTCCATAGTAGTGGTGTGTGTATTGGACCTTATGGGGAAACTTTCCATCAACACCCAAACAAAGAAAAGTGGCAATTCAAGTAAACTTCATTCTTTTTTTCACATTTTTGTATAAAGATTAGAATTAAAGACAGTTTATGACCTGCAGCAAGGTCATAAAAAGAACAACAATTGTCTGTGTACTGCAGAAATTGTTTTTTCAGGCAGTTGATGAAATATTTTTCAGCACTGTCAGATGTATTGCAGTTATGGCACTAAGTTTTCCTTAAAGCTCCTCAGTTCTACAGAGGGTTCTGACAGCTTTCAGCTCATGGTTCTGGTTTTTATGACCCACAGCTTTGCTGCTTTGGTTTAGGATCTCATCAACCCTGTTTCCACTGATGAACACAGTGGAACATCTGAGCGTTACGGAGAACTAAAAGGAGAGGGAATTTAGGACTTACAACAGGACTTTGAATGTTTCTGTTTGCGTGTGTACCTCCAAAAAAAACTTTATGAAATAAATATATGTTGGTGTTGGTGTTGTGTGTGCATCTTACTGCACTGCCCTAGATCACCAAGAAAGCAATTAATGCTGGATTATGGTGCAGAATTCTATCTTAAAAACAGAACACCGACAGTTTCTGTAGCGCACAGTTGGTTGAAACCGCTTTTGGTTTTTTGCATTGTACAGTAGCATCAACTAAGTTTTCCATGGACCAAATGCCACCATGGTGCCGCCAGTTTACATGTCTGTGTTTGGATTATCTTGAAAACCTAATACACTTTTGCACTTTTTCGTATATATTAAAATAAAGCTATATGTTCTCACAAAGTCTCACTTTTGCAGCTTGATGATGGGAGACCCTGGACGAGCCTGTTTAAGCGAAACCGGAAATGATATGCAGGCGCAGTCTTGGTCTTTGCTTCCTCTTTGAATCGCATTTGATGGGACAACAGGCCTGTTCCGGAGGAAAAAGCACAAAAACACATGATGAGGTAAAGACGAGTCCGCGGCTCCGGCAGGTGTGTCCACGCTCCTGCCTTCACACACCTTGTTTACCTCCGTAGCTGAAGAAAAGCGCACAGAAAGCACATTTTATCCAGTCTGCGGCTTCCTCGGGACCTGGCACTGTGCGCACCGCGCAGGCGCAGGTCCCTCCCCGGTGTCTGTTGACAAACGTGACCGCTGCGTATCTCTGCCCCGTCCGCGGCTCCGTCTCCAGGTGGAATTAAACATGTAAATTCACGGGATCATTTTTAGTTTTATTTTTCGGTCGACGTGGCGAGATGTCGGGCGGCCTCTTGGTGAAGTTGTGAATCCGGTAAAGCGCTTAAAAAGTGTTATTTCGCGGGTCACGGGCCGGTTTAGTTAAGTGCACAGTCAAGATGCAGTTTAAGTGCTAACTGCGTTAGCACGTAGCTACGTTAGCCTACAGGGTAAAGTTAGCTAGCTGGATTAGCGTTTCCCCTAACTGTTGTGTATTTATGATAACCGACCGACGACCTGCCGACCGCCTCCACTGTCCACACCGCAGCCCCCAGCCCCCGCAGGCCTCCCCTCGCACAGGCGTGCGGCCTTTGCGGTTCTGGTGAGCCGCGGTCCGGGTTCGGGGTCAGCTGGTTCAGCAGCCGGAGATGCGGACTAGCAGCGTAGCTAACGTCAGACCCTCGGACAACTTGGAAGCGGCGCTAGACTTTGCGCTGTAATGTGTTTTAAATGGCGCTTTCATCTCCAGCTCAGTCAGCGGCACTTTGCGGGGATTTCTGCGCTGTAGGTTCAGTGAAAGCTGCGATTCATCATCAGCAAAATGAAATTCAGAGGTGACAGGAGTCGCATGTCTGTCTCACAGCGTTTGCATCTGTCTGCAGCATCTTTCATTGGGCTCCGTCTTTACCTTTAATCTCATCGCATTTTTCCTCAGATTAGCTAATTAGATAAGAAACCAAGGTACAGACACAGTCGGGGATCGGTTCTTGGTCGGATTCTGCACATTCCACCTGCTCTTTTTTGGCCTATTGCGCATTACAGTCAATTAAATGAATGAATATTGTGTTTATTTACTTAGGTTACGTTAATGTTGTTGGCTCCTGACTTTCAGTGAAGGCACCCGTCGGCCACCGTAGCGTTCAGGGCCCCGGATCCCGCTGTGGGATGCGTGACGGAACCAGTCTGACCTGATTCCCCCCGCGTCACGTGGGTCGCGCTGTTCGGCAGGGCCGGATGGATTTGACGCATCACGCCCGTCGGTGTAGTCAGCGCTTAGTCCAGGTGTGTAGGGTCCCGGCTACGTCAGGTACCCGGAGCCACACCTGTCGGTCTGGTTTTAAACAAGGTGTTGTGCCTTTTCGTTTTCCCCGCAGCCAAAACTGAGCCTGAACCTGAGACCTAATGAAGAAAAAGAAAACGAGCCAGAAAAAAGTAACATGATTACACGCCACTCTTTCCGCCGTCACCTGGCTGACCTGGCCGTACCTGTGGCCAGGTGTCTCGGTTTGTCGGGCGCTCCCCAGGCTCTGGTCCGGGAACAGGATGAGAGCGTGGTCTTGTGTTGCCTGCAGCTCTGAGGACTGACCGGCTCGTCCATTTAAATACAACGCCGGCCATGTTCTCCGGAGGCTCAGACTTTCACTGTGTTGTTATTATCACACAGTGTATCCATAGAATTACATCTGTTCATCGGTGAAGTGGTTCATGTCTGGTTTAGCTCATGTTTTCAGTGTTCTAAACATTATTTAGCATTAAAGGTTCTCCAAGCTACTAGCAGAGTGATATTACACTTTTAAAGTCACAATGAAACTGCATTTTGACACAATTATGCAGCTTAAATCTGATTTATTCTGAGTTAAAACGGGGTGTAAGAATCATGCAAAGGTTTAAACCTGTGAAAGGTAGAAGTAATGAATGTTACCCAATAGGAGGAGCTGTTATAACATCTGTCACAGCTTTATTGGCTTTAATTTCTCACTAGGCGTGCCATCATGTGTGGCTTGTTAATGACACTGATTCGTTTTATCGGAATCTGTTATTTTCTAAACAGCAATAAACCCAAGAAACCAAAATAGACACAGCACTAGTAAGAAGGACACTTTTCTAGGTTCTGATTAATATATATACCTTGTGTGTGTGTGTGTGTGTTTTAGGTCTAAAGTGAAACCATGCTGAAGTGGTTCGCCGGAGAAGAGGGAGAGCCTGGCTCTGGAGTGAGTACATGTGCTTATTTAATCACTGCTTGAATGGCGGCATTGTGAGCAGGGTCTGGTGACCGGTGTCATGGCGATGCTGTCAGCAGTGTCTCATTCGACGGATGCACATCTACGTGTGTTTTGTGTATTTCTGACGTGTCTCACAGCTTGTTTCCAGTGAACTGTTCGTTGCTATGTCCATTAATTTATGACATATGTCTCCGATCTTTGTCCGTCATTACATTTTCACAACTAAAATTGAAAAATACAAAGTTAATGTGCCTCTGAGTGACGGCTGACTTTATTCAGCACTAATATCATGTCAGAATTGCTCAGAGGAAACCCAGTGGAAGCTTTGGAGCGTGCTTCGTGTCCAGACAAACTGGAATTAGTTAGACTGCTGAGCACAGGGCTTTGACTCAGAGCTCACACTTCCTGTGAGGGGGTGGGGGGCCCCACTGGTCCAGCTTAACCCCTCTGCAGCACCAGCTTATTTACTCCACAGCCTCATTGCTTTTCTTCTTTTATCAGTTCCTACTAGGATACAATGATTGATAAAACCGCTCCAGTTACTCCATCCTGGTATCAAATCTGAGGTGAGACAGGGGCAGCGATCTCCCAGCGTTTATTCTCCTGCACCTGCTGGTTTTTACCTCAGTCTAGTTCTTTTGAATTCCTCTCCAATCTTCAGCCATCCTGTTAAATATTCCAGCCTAATTAGACGGATTATTTCCTGAAATTGTAACAGGGCAGTTTTATGAGCATTAGAAGCCCTGGGCCATGTCATTGTAATTACCAAAGACAGAAATGAATATCTCCACTTCTAGTCATAAAAGGAATACCTGATGATTCTGCTGGGGTTCTCATCCCCCACATCATCTGTAGGTCAATCATAGATCAAACAAAGAGTGTTGAGAGTGTTGGGAGAGTGTTGTTAGATCTTGCTTGATCCCTTTTTTTTTTTTTTTTTTTTAAACATAGTCCCTGAGCCTCAGAGTTCCTGTCTATCTCACTGCAAGGCAGCCTCCTGCTGAACTGGGAGCGGTTCGCAGGACTCGGTCAGGAGTCTTACAATCTGGACAAGTTTTAAAACCACAAGAGAAATTTCACTTAAGTCAGTTGATCCCAAGAGCAGATGACAGCGATGCGTTCTGACACGGGATGTAATTAACACCATCTGTCTAGCGGACATAACCTTTAACCTTTAGCCTTTACCTGCAGTTTAATACTGGCTCATTAATTTATGAACTGCAAACAAATGTCCGGTTGAACCAACCATTAAAAGTTAATCCACACCCACTGACCAATTGGAATCCAGGATTTTCAGCTGCTGTGGTCTAATAGAAGTGATGTGCGGTTACAGCCTCATGCTTTATTATACAGAGAAGAATCAGTTTATCACAGAAAGGTATATACACTAATCATCAGCTGATCATCAAGGATAAGCTGAGTGTGCCTATGCGTGTGAATCTCACACACAGAAATGTTGCTGCAGACAAATACCAGTCCACTCATTCCGTCGCCAGTTGCCTAGCCAGGCTTTACATTTCTAGCAGCCTTTGAATTTTACCACAATGACGACCTCGCCATCTCCCCCGTCTCCACTCAAGGGCCCGGGCTCTCCCCGCGGTGCCGGCGCCGGCACTGGGGGGGACGTCGCTGTGGAGGAGATGGCGGAGCGGCTGACCCAGACCAATCAGCTCGTCTCCCAGCTGAAGGAGATGATCCGGGAAAAGGACATGGTCCTTCGCGCCAAAGATGACCAGCTCAAGGTGAGTACAACTCCTCCCCCTGGGTTGACTCTAGTTAACATGTGTGCTGGTTTGAGAGGGTCAGTTTCTGTCACCATAGACATGTTATATCACAGGAAAATGTCCATCAGCTCTATGAAATCATTATTAAAGCCAAACTTTTAATTGTCCTTTCACAACCTGCAATAATAGGCTGATGGATTTTGGAGTGTCCTTCTTTTACAGTACATGTGTTATTTATGCCTGTATCTTTTTGTTCTTTATTTAAGCCCTTATAACTTTATTTATTGATTAAGCCCATATTACTTAGGGGTCACTTCTGTCTTTATCTGAACCATAAACAAATGTGCCTGCTGTTTTTTTCAGTACCTTTCTTTGATTCATTGGTTGTTGCATGTTATCTGCATGAGATTTTGCTCTTTATGACTTTGCCATGATGTTGATGATAAAACACAAACTGCTGCTACACTTGAACCAAGTGCAGTGGGGGCTTAATGAAGTTGGTTTTAATTGGTATAGGTTTGGAGCCTCTGTATACGTTAATCACTGTGTATTTACAATATCATTGTGATGATTCCATTTGTTCTGATATAGGATGTTTGAATGGGTTTTTCCTTGCACTGCTCGCCAAGATGTTTGATCTGATTTGTATCTGACTGATCCAGGCACAGTTGGGCACATGTGATTTCTCTAAAAACGGTTTAAAAATGCAGCTGCTAGTCGCTGACTGAGCTCGTACAGTAAAAACCCGGATACAGTTAACTATTAACCCGCCTGCTCAAGGTCCACTAAACAGTAGTGAAGGCAGGAATGTGAGATGTTTGACTTGGAAGCCTTGTTACTGTAGAGTTTACACAGGAATTAGTCCAAAGCATTTACCACACTACCCGTCACATCTCCCCCTGGTTTAGTTGACCTCTTGGCCAAATGTCCTTGAATTTTCCATCTGCATCACATGCTGCTGCTGATAGTTTAAACTAAGCCCTTTGCTGATGTACAGCTGAGCGATATAATTTGAAAATTGCTTTTGAAATTGCTATTCATTTTTTTTTTTCGATTTCTATCAGTTTTTAAACTTAAAACTAAAGGTGATGCTCCCTTCCCACCACCTGGTTTTTGTCTCAGCTGCTGGAATGTGTTTTTTCATGCTGCCACTTGTAGATCAAACACAGTTTTTAGAAACATTACACAGTTTGATGGTGTGTTCCACCTCAAACTCTGCGAAACTGAAACATTTCTATATGACTTACGAAATATCTCATTGTTTTGCCGTCAGCCGCTGCTTCAAAATATTAAAAAAAAAAAGTCTTTTTCTTAAATTCTGTGGTTCAGGTGGAGAAGGAGACGTGCGAGGCCAAACTGTCAAAGCTGCGTCTCCAGAACAAGGCCAAGGTGACGTCGCTCACCACACAGCTGGAGGAGCTGAGGAAACGGCAGGGAGGCGACGGCACGCCGACGCAGAGCAAGAAGGTACGGGCACGCTTGCACTGTTATCCCTGTGAATACCTAGAGTGGTTATATGAATTCCCTAAAACTCACCACTATGTGTCGGATTTTATCCATATATGTGCAGTTCTATTCAGATTTGAGATTTAAATGATATTTACCACGAGGGGGCTCAAAGGCTTCAATGTAAAGCTTCTACAATACATGTAAAACTGGATTATGAGGTTGTTCAGGTTGATTTATTAGCAAACAAGCTCCTGCTTTTACAACCAGCAGACAGAGAGAAATACGAGCAGCCCATTTGAGTCATGTTCCCGGTCTTCTGGCAAATGCACTCCAATGCCTGCTGTTCAGTATTTATAGCGTTGCCCTTACCTTCCACTTTTAGGGGTCCTTGGAAGGAGGAGGAGGAGGGGAGCAGGCCAGTCGGGGCAAGATTGTCCTGCTGAAGAAGAAAGTCGAGGAACTGGAACAGCAGCTCGCGCAGAGAGGAGAGGAGCTGGAAAGCAAGGTGAAGTTTGTACACATCCAACATTTATGAGATGTCCATGAGATGCATTCATTCTCCTGTGTGATTTAAAAAAAAATGAAATAAAATAATCAGGGCTGAAAAAAAGGGATTCAAATACTGTACAGGATTTCTTTTTTTTTTTTTTTCAAATACTGTACATGATTTCATGATTTTTTTTTCTTTTTTTAATCTTTCGTTCCAGCGAAAGGAGGTTGAGTCACAGCAGCAGCGCGGCGAGGAAATGGACACGATGCTGACGGAGAAGGACAGGAAACTGGCTGAAAAAGAGGCCTACATTGTCCACCTGCAAACAGCGCTGGCCGGGGAGCAGCCCGTCATGCCCGCGCCACAACAAAAGGTCAGGCACCTCCTCATGGGAAAGGGGTTTGAACAGCAGTTCTCAGCAGTTTCCACCCACAAATATTTTCATAACTTGTGATTAGAGACAGAAGGAATAACGGCAGAAGATCCAGGAATTCAGTCACTCAAGTTCAGTCCAAAGGCATAAATATTTGTGTTTTTGAAGCTCAGCTGTTCTGTACCCGCTCAGGTGACGGAGGACAGTGCAGCCACGAAGGAGCTCCGGCAGCTGGTGCAGAGTCTAACCAGGAAGGTTGGTGAAGCAGAGGAGCGCTACAGTTTGCTGCAGGAGCAGGCGGAGAGCCTCAAAGAGCTGCTTGCCACGGAGAAGGAGCAGTACGGCCAGAAGGAGAGCATGTACAAGCAGAATGTGGGTTTGCCCTGAAGCACTCAGGCGTCACGTTGACATATTAGTGATCAGAGGCATGTGCATGGTCTCAAAATGCATGCAGTGCTGCTTTTATCGTGCAAATTTACAGAAATCAGTTTCTAAGACACTGAAACCCCTTGTTTCGTTCTTTAGATCCAGACGTTCAAAGACATCATTATTCAGAAGGACAACCAGCTGATGGATGTCAACCAGGTACACGAGCAGGAACTCTTCAAGCTGGCGGCGAAGTCCGATGCCAGCGCAGACTTGGAGCAGGTAGTGAAAACAGCTTTTTCAAAATGGATCGGCAAGGGACCGCCAGACTCTTAGGTTTTCTCTTTGTCACGTTGTTTTTGTGCAAGTGTACAGCGGCTGCGTTAAGATTTATTTCTGTTCAAGGGAAACTTGTGACCCACAACTTGAGTCTTTGGGATGAAGTTGGTGTCAAAAAATCACTGTGACTTTATTGATGTTTAGGAAATGGACTGTGGGTATTATATAAAGTTCACTGTGTCATTGCATAGAGTCAAACATTTTGTTTGTTTTCATTGTCTCTTCAGCTGCTGAAGGCTCTGAAGCAGAAGCTCCATGAGAAGGAGGAGGTGCTTCTGGGTAAAACCCAGGTCATTGATGTTCTCCAGGGGGAGGTGGATGGCAGGGACCAACAGATAAAGGTCAGGACAGATGTCTCTCTTTAAACATCTTTCCCTCTCATGTCCTCTATGTATATGAATATTCTATGATGACATGCGTGACTTTTAATGAGTTTTATCCCCCGATATATGTAATTTATTTAACACTCCTCTGTCATGTTTTCCTCCACACAGGAGCTCACGGAGCGGCTCCGTCGGCTGCAGGTTGAACGGGAGAGCCTGGAATCTAAGATGGAGGCGGAGAAGCACGTGATGCGCGCACAGCTCCGTGACCTGATGGAGAAACAGCAGGCTGAGGTGCAGCGGATGACTGAGCAGCACCGGTCCCAGATGGACCAGGCCCAGCAGGATCTCCTGGGGCAGCTGGAGGAGCTAAGGAGGGCCTTGGCCGCTGCGCCACCCACCGGTCAGGAGGCCTCGGGAGGCGGAGGCATGCCTGCTGATTCAGCCTCCGTCCAAAGGATAGCTGAGCTGGAAGGTCGGTTATTCTCTTGCGTCATTCTTTTTTTTTTTTCTTTATTCAGAAGAAATTTCATGGGGGTTGAAAACGTTCAGCAGTTTTATTTTAGTCCTAAATTGAAGAACTCTGACTGGATTTATCCAGGCAAGAAGACCATAAAGAAGATATATTAAAGGCTCATTTTACTTTTGATTTTCACACACTTGAACTAGATTTTGGCCTGAACCAGATTTTATGTCTCGAATTTTCAATAGTTGTGGATTTAACCCTAACCCACATTTAAATCCAGTTCAAATTCAGTGGTGTCATCCAAATCGTAGCTTTAAAGCCTCTTTTTCTCCTAAATTATTATGTAGATTTTTTTTATCATAAATTTACAATTTTTATGAATAAAATAATACAATGATGTAAATTTTTTTGATCTAATAACATGATTTTTATTTATTTATTTTTTTTTTAGCCCAAGCAAAGCAAAAATCTGATGAAGCCAGCAGATCGGAAGCCAAGTTCCTGAAAATGAAAGCGTGGTCGAAATCTCGGATCAGACAGCTGGAGGAGGAGCTGAAGAAGAGCCAGGTACGACCAACACCTATTCAAATGGAGATTTTTCTTTAGTATGTTTCTTGTTTTGTTTTTTTTCCCCCAAATTGAAATTTACCCATTATACTGTCAGATATATAACAGATGTTAATGTGGCTTCAATCACTTATATTTCTTATAAATTGATCCGAAAGGGACTAAAGGAAACTGTTACCCAGAATAAAAAACCCCATCAAAATGCAGGAAAACGTCTTATAATCAAAGCTGTGAAGTAAACAGTTTTTTATTTTTTCCCCTTCAGGCTGGAGTTGCCCCCCCGGACCTGACTGCCCTGCGGAGTCATATCACAGCACTGGAGGAGGAGAGAGAGGAAAACCTCTGGAAAGTCGAGCAATATGAGGAGCTCAAAACGAAGAATGGTAGCGAGATCCGAGCCTCAGAGGCTTTTACTTTCTGCATGTGGCAGAAACATGAGCACAGTTTTCGCTTTATGTTTCAAATTCACTTAAATCATCGTTGAATGTGAGAATGAACACGGTGTGTTTCATGTGTTCTGTTTTTTTTTTTTCCTGCTAGAAATGCTGGAGGCCAAGCTGGTGGTGTACGAGGAGCAGCAGAGGACGCTGCAAGCGGACCTGGAGCAGTTCACCAAGAGGGCCGCCTCTCAGGTCAGGGACCCGTGAATGTTTTAAAACCCTCCCGATATCGGGTGCACGGTTTACGAGGCCCACTCACTGTCTGTGCCCCGTCCCTCTCCGCTCAAAGGCAAGTGAGTCTGGCAGCGCCGACGACACCCAGAGCCAGGTCCTGGAGTGGCAGGAGATGGTGGCCGAGGCGGTCAGCGCCAGGGACCGGGCCAGGGAGGAGAAGGCTGCCATGGTGCTCCGCATCAGCCACATGGAGGAGGAGAGAGAGGGTAAGAGCTTGGCTGGGGGGTGACACAAAATTCAGGTCGATGGCTGGATTAATGAATGAGGGTGCAGTCGACGGGTTCAGGTGTTAATTAACACCAGAACCAGAACTTGGTGAAAAGCCCGGGCGCTGTTTTTATTTTGTAGGAAATAAGACATGGATGTTAGTACTTTTTTATGTGTGCATACTCGCCTAATGCACACCTAATCTGCATAGAAAATATTACACAGTAGACGTCTATAAATCAAATCTATAAATCGTCTATAAATAAATCTGTGATCAAATAGCTTCCTTTTTAATAACATCGAGTTTGGTTTTGAGCATAATGCAGTGAATACAATATCCTTAAGCCAAAAAAGTGTTTTGTGACAAAAATTGCCTTTAACTTGACTTTTCCACTGTCTTCACATATTGACATAATCAATCCTTAAACTGATTTTTTTTAATTAATAATACAACCCCTTTGCAAATTATTAGTGGCAAGTATCTAAAATAAATAAATTAGTGTCTGAACCAGGATTCCAGGCAGCATCATTCAACCACTAAAACTTTGTCAGCATGACAGGTAAAACTGACTACAGAAACAGAGAAATCATAATCTTGGTGAAGTTCTTGTAACACAAATATGGAACAAAACTCCCCAGAACCCTTTAACAATTAAAATGTTACTGTTGCGTTGGGGGTGTCATTTTAGCTTGTTTCTCTTTCATCGTTGTGACAATCTCTAGAATCTCTATTACTGCGATTAACAGTCCAATAGACTCTTTTACACACTTGCTGCCATCAGCTCTGCCGCCGGTTCAGTCGCCCAGAAGTGACCCCTCGTCCTTCAGGACGGGTCACTGAGTTATGGTTTTAGCATCTCTTTACTTTTATTTCCATGTGAAAGTTGCAGTTCAGGCTTCTGTAAATCATTTTTAGAGGGAATGTATATGGACACTGTTTCCCTTAGAAAATATAAAATAATCACCGCATCCTCTGTTACATCTGCTGCGGAGAATTTTTTCCCGTTAAACAAACTGAGGAATCTCTGGCAGGATCTATGATTTTGTGTCTGTTTTTAACTACAAGCAAAAAAAAAACAAGATTTCCTGGAAAACACCACATATCTTACAATAATTCATATTTATATGCAGCAGTGGTAATTGAGCAGAGTTGAAAGCTCATAAACTGTCACTACACGTCCCAGTGGTCACACGCTTTGTAAGACGTGAGTCAAGCGGCGCCTTCCACTGCATTTTCCAGGACGTTTGGCGGTTGAGGATTGAGATGAGGTTCCTATGACTGTGAATCGTCTCAGTCATCTACAACACAAGCGGCAGATGCTGAGTTTTATCTCTGCTGCAGTGAGAACTGCTCATTTTAAGACCCTTACTTAGTTACTGGTTTATTAGATTCCTGTTTTCTGAAACTTATTTCAGCCTTATATTCCTGAAATAGATTCTGCCTTCCTGAAGGTTATAATCTTGAGTTTCTGTTGAAATGGTTTTTGAGAACATGAATTAAAGTTCAACCTTGTTGTCACTTATGAGGTTGTGTTCAGTGCTGCTGTTGAAATTTAGTTTTCTACTGTAAGATGTTTCTATATTCAGTCTACCCTCGCTGATGTAAGTGTTTTGGACAAAATATCAGTAAAACACAGTATAATTCAATAAACCTACTGTGTCTAAATTTCAGTTCATTTAGTATTTTTACTATTTTGTCCAAACCCCCCAACCACCACCACCACCACCATTACCAGAGCCCCATCACACTTCGTAGCAGAGAGTGGTTTTAGTTTTTGTGTTTACCACGTGTCCTCTGTTGTCTGACTGAACATTACTTTCTTTTTTCTTTTATTCACCCCCCCCCCATCCTCACCTTTTGTTAACGGGGAGCATTCGGTTGGCCCTGTGCTGCCTCCCATCTCGTGGACCTCCGCAACCCACCACCACCCATCCCCCACACTCTCCCACTCCAGCCCCTGCTCCAGGGATGGGAGCAGCCACACAGAACAGTTTCCCATCAGTTTTGTGCATGCAGGCTCCTCCACACCTTTGGCACGGCCCCTGGCCCTGTGCTGCCCCCAGTTTCCCCTTCATTCACCTGTTGCTGGGGTTGAAAGTGTGGGCAGCACAGGGGCGGGCTGCGCACTAGAGTCTGCCATTTTGTTTTTCCTTTTCCTCCCCCTCTCCTGTGTTGTTCCTCTTTTCCATTCCTTCACCCCCCTTTTTTCTGTTCTCTTCCAACCTTTTTTCTCCCGTCCCTTGATTAGCGGTGTGGCCACATTGATTTATTTTATTTTGGAATAACCCACCAATAATAACATCCTTGTATCGAGTACAATCAAACATCATAGTTGTTTTTTTTATTTACTTTTTTTTTAGTGGTGAGATGGCTGAATTAGCACTAACTCTGGGAAGAGAACTGCTATGTGTCACCCCTCAGAGTTTCTGTATCTCATGTGGCATCAGATGCTACAAACATACATTAGCAATGATATCAAATGACCTTGTTTTAAGGAGATTTATTGCAGAAGGTGGAGAAGAAATAATGTCATTCATTACTTAAGAATTATTTCAGTCATTGCAAATAAAGCTCACACAGTCCAGGCTTTTTCAAATGTTATATACTCTGGTAATGATCTATGGCTTAATTTCCAGCTCTGGATTCACAAGCAAAATGAAATTTATGGTGTTTTGAATATTTTTTATTAGAGCTTAGCAAAGGGAAATAGACACAAGTACAAATAAACAAATATTTGATCAGCAAAACAAAGTGCAAATCATTCCAGCTATTTTATAAAAAAACAGTAATGAACAAAATATTTTCTACTGAAAGTTTAAATAAAACTAAAGCCCACGAATCACCCAAACGTCCCTTTAACTTTATAAACTGCTGCCGATTTTGATCAACTGTTTCTGCTGCTGACTGTTAAATTGATGAATCAGTGAAGTGGAGCGGACATTAATGAGCCCAGTGTGAATAATAAGACTCAAAAGCCTCACAGCTCAGACTGAAAGGCCTCATGGTGATTAACACTTTTTATGACAGCGCTGTAGCTGTTAACCTGTGGCCAGAGTTTTATCGATTGGTGCCTCTAGCTTCACTGTTTCTTCTAACGCTGACAGAAAAACTAAAAAAACCTTTTCTTTAAACATGACGTCCCTGCTCAGACCTCATTAGTAGAGGGAGGTTTTGTTTTTCTTTTTTTTTACCTTTGCATTTAATCCAGTCTCTCTTCTTGGTGTCACTATTTTGTGGTTTGATTCACCTGGAGCGACTATGGGAAACATAAACGCTGACTCACTTTGTTCATCTTCTGCTGGAAATAAAATAATATCCATCAGGCTTTTGTGATACACTTGCCACTCAGTTGTGGCTTCCAGGACGACGACGGCGTCGATGCTTGGTGTTGCACTGAGTCCAGTGGTATCTAAGTTAGAGTTTACTGAGTGTGACATGATGGCTTCAACGTCAGCACCTGCTCTGCTTTTGCTTCTGTCGCTGCAGCCCACAGTGTCTTTGCCAGAGATCAGCACCAAGAGCTCATCTTTGCAGTGTCTGTTTCTAATTGAATCGTCACTTAAAAGGGCAACAAAGATGTTTGGGTTCGACTCTGCCATTTGATTTACATTACAAATCATTTTGGGCAACAAATGAATGAATCAACTGCCCCCCTGCTGAAAATCATCATAGTAAAGCAAGTGAAAACCATTTGAACACGGTCTTCTGATATCACTTTATAAAAGCCGGAATAAGCTGCATGTTTTACGCGTCAGATACCAGACACTTGGCTTGCATGACACAAACTGAAGAAACCAGGATTTACCCCTGAGATGTTAGTAACTGGTTTAACTTCACGACTAACACCCCTGCGTGTCCTGCTCCACATATGTTTGATCCCTGCTGCCGTGGTCAGTGTAGGTGAGAAACCAAGTATATGAGGCTTCGGACTTGTTTAATTCAACGTAATTTAGCGGAGACGACATTATTATAGTCCTGTTGCATGACCCAAATTATATTCATTACTATACTGTTTTAATAATATTTTATTATATGAGTTGTACTTTTGTATAGAGCCAATATTCAGCTTAACCCTGCTTATACACTGAACCCACACTGACCACTGCTTAACCCACTGAACACCTTCTCTTTTTCTTGCCCCACCCTTTGCTTTGAGCTGCCCCCCCACGCTTTTTCCCTCCCCTACACATCAGAATCAGCCTGTTGACACAAAACAGATGGGAACATGTTTTGTTCAGCCTAATCAATACAACATCGCCCTGCTTGCATCCTCTGCTGCCAAGTGAAAGTCCGAGTAATGCAAAAGCCCCACACCTGTCCGGTGTTGCTCTGAATATAGATACACTAAAATAAATAACTGTCTGGCTTCCCTGTTGAACACTCAGTGATAAAACCTTCTTCTCCTTCTTCCCACAGCCACTCCTACTCCTCATCCCCCACACGTTTGAATGCCCTTTTCCCTTTGCTATGCAAATTAGGTGTGCATGACTCCGACCAGAGTGCTCTTCTTGAAGTGATTGTTTTTTTTTATTTTTAGGTCCACGTACTTTATGTAAATACTGAGTGAATACATACCTGGAGTTTGAGTAACTTCCTCTTTCTCCATCTTTGATTTCCTTAGTCTCTGTCTCCGTACTTTTCTCGCCAGTCTGTCTCTCTTGTCGCCTCCACTTTTGGATGAACCTGTTTTCTGTGTTGCAAGAATTTAATTGTGGTGTTGAAAGTGCCCAAGTCTCCCTCTCTCACCGAAAAACTACAAAACGCCATCTACGCCATCACACTTCCTGTCTACTCTCCATCTCTGTCGTAATGCCTTCAAAAGTCTGTCGCTCTGCCATCACTATGTCCGGTCCGTTTTATACCCGTCTCCCCCATATCCATAAACGCATCCCCGATCCAACCCCGAACTTTCCCCTTTTCCCTGTGGCACAAAACTGATTGAGGATGACTGGTTCTTTCCTGGCTGCTCCGATCCAGCACTGGCCACTCGGCAGCAGGAGTTGGAGGAGGAGCTGGCTCAGGCTCGGGGGCTCGGCCAACACGGGGCCAAGAAGCTGACGGTTCCGGCCCAGCGAAGCCTGCAGGTGGGTGGACAGGCCGACATTACAGCGGGTGTGGAACAGTTAGACCAGCATGATGTTTCCAGTGACATGGTTCCAATGTAGTAAGCAAGAGCATCGTCTTCTTAAAATATGCTAAAGTTGCAACTCTAATTAAAAAATTTCACCGATTACTAACGGTCAAATCAAATCAAAATCTCGGGTCCGACAATCCCGGGTCAAATCAATTAGAAATGAAACTAAACAAAACCCAACAACCCAAACAAAACAGCCTCTGAAATCCACACAGTGGTGGTCCGGAAGCCTGAGACCACTTAGTCTGTATCACTGTCACCATCAACATGCTCCCTCGTTTATATTAAAAAATATACATTTATTTTTAAATTTCAGCCCAAAACATAGCTGAACTAAACTAAAACCAGTCACACTATAGTGATGTAATGTGTTGGACACTGTCTCACAGCCAGGCTGTAACTGACCTGTCAAACCTATTAGCAGAAGAGAAATCAAGTCCCTCAGTGTTCAGATTCCAGTTCAGCTTTCTGCACAGACCAATGACGAGCATCCATAACAGGAAGTCACAGATACCTGGGAATAAAAATATGTTTTTCCTTAGAGAAAATAATAGCTTATTATGTTGTCATTTAACCCCCCCGGAACACAATTATTGAAAGAAATAGCAGTCACAGTTTTAGAAAAGCTGCCCAACATAAGTCATTCTAACAATAGCAACAGATTTCAGAAGTTGCTGGGACCTGTCACTCGTGGACTTGCGACTTACACTTCCTTAAGCACAGAGCTGGAGCCAGGAGGCTGTTAGCTAAGCTTAGCATAAAAGAACGAAAACAGAAATGTAGAAATGCCAACCTGTGGTTTAATGTGAAGGCCAAACTCTTCCTTTAAAGAACTGGTTGCTTTATAATGTGTTGTCGCCCTGGCTGAGTGAAGCGTATCCCGCCCACAGGAGGACTTCGAGTTCGACGGCCAGGTCCCCTTCCAGGACCCGCGCAGCATCTCGGAGAGCACCACCCCGATGGAGGGGGAGAACATGGGAGGTTGGTGGCCCGAGTACAGTACTCCCGACCCAGGTGTGAGACCCGCTGGGCAGTTTACGCTGGCATGCACACGGTCATCCAAGCATTACTGTGGGAAAACTTTTGGTGCTTTTACCATGACACTCCAAAATGATTTTACTGAGATTTGGATTGTGGCTGTCGTTTGTTGTTTTTTGTTTTGTTTTTTTTTTGTTTTTTTTTTTCCCACCTAACCTGCCAATACTGTGACTGTATGGCCTGGTTTGTCTCTATTGGGATTGTTGTGTTTACATAATATCAGCATTAGCTTGGTGCAGCCTGACTCCTCTTCACCGTCTGGGTCAAGCTGGAACAAGCTAAATTTAAGCTCATCCCCAGTTTATGAGAACCAACTCTGGGACCGTTCAGTCGCATCCCGTGAGTTATCCACCTGTCCATTGGTTTCCATCATCATAAGTCTGCGGTATTTTCTTTTGACATGTGCATGCTGGTTGAGCTGGCTAGTGTTTGTTGGGGTTAGTCCACTGAATGCACTGAGTTCCTGGTGAGAGCGTGTGAATGTAGGTGCAAGGATTCTCCCCATTGTGTGGTAAGTTTTGGGTTGTTTGTTTTCCATTGTTTGCATGCTCTGCTCCTCCTCCTTCATTTTCCTCTGGTCCCTGTTTTTGCTCTTTCAAGCTGCTGCTTTTCATAAAACCAAAAATACATTGGTAAATATCCTAGAAATTGAATAAGAATAGAGAAAAAATACACACAAAATAACTGGGGAGTTATGTTTCAAATGGAAAAACTCACTGATGTGAGTTTTGGTTGTTTGCAGCTAAAAATTCCCTGGAGTCACATGTCACACCCTTTGTTTTAATTGATCAATCTGCAAATTTCCATTTGAATTAATCATTAGAGAAGCACTTTTCTCATAGACTCTGCCTCCTGTGATCGCAGCCTCCCACTGACTGACCTTTCCTACGGATTTTTACCTTCCTTTTTCTCCGCTTGTACCAACGCAGTAGGGCTGTCACTATAAAATTATAAATAAAAAATACCAAGTCCCAACATGATTTGTTCAAATTAATGGGGTTGCAGCCTTTAATCATTAGCTCTGTCTTAGACCTGACATAGCTCTGTCAGTTCGTAACTTTAGGCAGGAGCTAACAGGTAAATTCAGACTGGTTGTCGTGGTGATGTTGTTACCAGGAGGAAGTCGAATTTCATAAACTGTTTTCACCTCAATCCACAGTTTTTCCATTAGTGGTATTGAATCCAAAATTTTTCCACTCATCAGTCCTGAGACAGTTCGGTGTCCTGATTATCTGCATAGTATGACTTAGTTTGACAAATAACAACAATAGTGTAGTTTACTGAGAGGGCAACATGACACACATTGTGTCAGACACCCACCACCACAAGACACACCATGAATTTCGAAATCAGATCACAGATCATTTAATTCAATTTTTTTCCCCTTCGAAATAAAAGAGTGACAGCCACACAGCGAGGTAATTCTCAAGTAGTTCTTCCCATTGAGCTACTTGAAGGCTTTTAATCTAAAAATTTTCTGCAGGGAGATGCACGTCATATTAATGGAGACTTATCAGCGCCTGAAAAAATAGAAGCGACCAAGTGATTTTGACTTAACACATTTGAAATCTACATTATGCTGAACAAATGGCCTGTCAGATATCAGATGACTTTTAAAGCCTCTATTTGTTCATGTCACGCAACGTCCCCAGTACCCATTCTCATCTGGTGCCCCCCCCCCCTTGTTTCCAGACGGCCTGCGGTCCGTTGTGGAGGAGCTGGAGCTGGAGAGGAACCAGCTGCAGGAGCAGATCCTGAGTCTGGAGGAGCGCTGCCAGGATCTGGAGGATCGGCTGCAGCTGCAGGCCCGTGTCGAGGCGCTACAGGTAACCTCGCCAACGACGCGCTCACTCATAGTCCCAGGCTCAACTCAGACCAGTATTTTATGTTGCTAGATATTGTCTCACAATAACACTGTGAAGATGTAACTCACCCGCTCATGAGTAACCAAGTAGTGATTTGCATGTTTAAAAGGAGACTAGACTAGGATTTTGTAACAAGCCCTTCTAACACAGGTGACGTTTGATGTAGATGAAGATGAGCAGCCGTATTGGGCCCCCCAGGTGTGTTGGGTCTCTCTCGTATGTGTGCGCTAGAGGGGGCACCTCCAGCGGTGATGGCTAACCGTGTGGTGTTTAAATTTTTTTTAAATCTCTGACTCACTCCTCAAACAGCTTGTGTTCTGTCGCAGACTCACTGGGTGTCTTAAACCACACACTTAACTTTGTAACTGTCAAAAAATGGTGTTTGTCAGTGTTCATTAACACCGCATAAATGGGGGGGGTGGGTTAATATCTAATAATAATAATGTAACCGACAGTGACAGCAGTGACATTTAATCACAAATGTCCTCGCCAGCGGGTCTGCTGTTCCTCTGCCTTCCGTGTGCAGTGAGAGTTTTCTTTTTATTATTAAGTATTAAGAGTTCGATCTCCCCGAATCGATGTCTGTCTCTGCGCCGCCACAGAACGAGTCAGAGAAGCTTCAGAGCCAGCTCGCCAGCGTCCGGAGCCAGCAGAGCCGAGACGCTGAGAAGCATCAGCTGCTGGTCAGCAGTCTCAACGAGCAGCTCAAAGGGTGAGCTATATTATATATCAGATTACGTGGAAATGAATCAGTTCTGAAAGATCAGTTCATTAAAAGACACCATGTAGCTATATTAATTATGAAGTAATTTAATAACAGATTTCTGGTATGTTCTGGTTTCTAGAAATTTTATATAAATAAAAAGATACTAATGCCTTAATGCCTTTTTAGAGAGTCTACAGTAGAGAGATGAGCAGAAGTGATAGGCAGGGGGCAGGGGATGGGGGTGTCCAGAAATGTCCCAAGGCCAGGGGTGGTTTGTGGGCCTGGTTGGCGCCCAGGAACCTTGTGTTTCAGTAAAATCCATTCAGCAACTGCTCTGACCTTGGTCAAAAATGGGGGTTTTATTTCCCTGTTGCCTACAACATTGACCTCCCCCTCCACCGCCACCACCACATGTTAAATGGATTCCTCATTTATAGCTTATTAACAGAAGAATGAAGCAGCAAACTGCGCATGCAAATGAATGTACCATAGAAGAGGCAGAAACGAAATTTGAGCTGCATAACAGCGTAATTAAAACTACTCAGTGTAGGTGAATGCAAATTCAGGGCTTCATCTCCATATTGCTTTTTCCCGTCATGATCAAATTCTTCAGATAAAACCTCTTGTTGGTATTTTGAATATTGAATGTCATGGTTATCTTTTGCTATAATTTTTTATTTTTTCTTATTTTTAGGTTGAGCGACACACAAGAGTGCCTGGAGAGTTCCCTAATTGAGAAGGAGAACACGTTGGCCAAGACGTCCGAGAAACTCGAGCTCATCAGCAGCCTCAGAGATTCTTTGAGCGAAAAGGAGATTCAGTGCAAAGAGGTTTCCGACAAGCTCCTCCAGTCAGAGCACAATGTATGTTTCACCTCCTTGTTTTGTTTTGTTTTTTTTTTATTTTTCCCCTGGTTGGGATTCATCAATGTTCATTGTGCAGCTCTAGTCGATAATCTCCATTCGTTTTTCCTCCATTCAGCTTGAAGACGTGTGCAAGAAATACAGTAGCTCGGAGAAACAGTGTTCGGAGTTGAAAACAGAAGTTGCCGACCTCACGCAGAAGTTTAGCGTGCTGAAGGAAAAGGTGTGATTCATTCATAAAGACAGTGTCAGCATCCTTTATTTGTTTTTTTCCCATTAATTGCATCACATAATTGGATCACAGTTTACCAGATAATACTTGACACTTTCATAATGAAAATTTGAGTAGTTTTTTTTTTTTTTGTGACCTTGCACTTAATTGTTGTTTTTTTATCTCTTGATTTTCAGACACAGAAGCAGGAAGTCACTATAGAAACTTTACAAGCCGAGCTGGATCAGACGAACGAGGAGCTGGACAAACTCAACACCGCCCACTTGGAGGAACGGGCCCAACTCATCCACGACCTCCAGACCTGCGAGCGGGAAATCGACAGCCTCAAAGATTTCTTGTCGGAGAGGGACAAGGAGATATCAACCCTCGCCACCAACATGGCAGAGTACACAGACCAGGTCACGGCGCTGAAGCAGGAGATCAAACTCAAAGAGGAGAACCTGGTTCGTGTAGAAAATGCCCTGAGAAAAGCGGAACGGGAGGCCACGATCATCAGGGACTCGCAGAACTCCGACCAGCAGGCGCTGAATAACAAGGTCACAGAGGCTGTCGGGAAACTCAGGGACGCAGAGGTGGAGTTAGTCAAGGCCAGAGAGGAAAGCGAGTCTAAAGCGGCTGAGGTGGAACATCTGGTAAAACAGAACGAGGAGGACAAGAAAACCATCCAGGACCTTCAAGGGGAGATCCAGAAACAGACACTGAGCAACCGCAATCATCTCACCGAATGTGAGGCATGCATCCGCTCACTGAAGGAGCAGCTGAGTTTATCCGCCCAAAAGCTGCAGGAGTCTGAGGGACTCGTTTCGAAGCTCAGGGACAAAAATACCAACAACGAGAAATTACAGGAGGAGCTTCAGGATAAAGAAAAAATGTATGAAAAAGAGCTGAAGTCATCCAAGGAGGAGCACAACAAACTTCTGACCCAGGTGGAGAAATACAGCAATGAGGTGCAGACGTTGTCCAAACAGCTGGAGGAGCAAGTACAGAGCGAAGAACGAATCCAAAAAGAGATGCAGGAGAAATTGGAAACTATAGCGTCCCTGGAAATCCAACTCCAGACAAATGACAGACAGGCAGAGCAGGAGAGGCAGAAGGTCAGCGGTGAGCTGCAAGTCTGGGACTCGGAAAACCGGAAGCTGAGCGTTGAACTTAAAAGCAAATCGGAAAACATCTCCAAACTCAAGAACCTGTTGAAAAGCACGAAGGCTGAGAAACAGAAGCTGCACGAAAAGCTCAAGGGGCAGGCCGAGGAGCTCGAGCGACAAGAGCAGAACATGAAGGGACTTAACGAAAAGGTCACGTCTGCTGTTGAGCTCAACAGCAGCCTGGAGAGTCAAGTGCAGTCCCTTACGAGAGAAAAAGAGAGACTTGAACTGGAAGTAGCAGAAAGTGTAAAAAACATCTCTGAAGCTACGATGGAAAAAGATTCCCTGCAAGCCAGAATATCAATCCTGGAAATGCAGCATTCGGAAAACACCAAAGTTATTAAAGGACTGCAGAAAGATAACGAGGAACTGACTCTTCGAAGTCAAGAGTTAAACAGAGTCCTTGAGCAAAGCACACACTCCAATTCAGAGATCCTGTCAGCGAAAACGAACGAATGCAGCAACCTGCACCAGCTACTCAGGGAGAGGGAGGACACAGCGACACAGCTGCAGGGGCAAGTGCAAAGCTTGACGTCCCAGGTGGAAAAGCAACGCCAGGACATAGCGGAGAGAGACCAGGCTGCTGCCGATCTTCGCGTACAAGTAGACGCCCAAGAAAAGCAGCAGACACAGCTCCAGGAGACACTGTCTGTGCTCCGAGAACAGGAATCCAGTCTGAAGTTAGGGTTAAAGGAGAAGGAAGCTATGCTGCAGGAGAAGCAGGGCGAGTGCAGCGGTCTGCGGGAGGAAATTGAAACTCAGAGAATATATGTGTCCAAGCTGCAAGCTGAGGCTGAATCACTCGAGGGAGAATGCTCACAACTTAGGCTGCAACTTCAGGAGAGGGAGGAAACGCTGAAAAATGCGACACAGCGATGCAAAAACCACCAAGACGAGCTGAACCATATGAAAGAGACCGTTGTGTCTCTGAACGCCCAGATCGGCGCCATGGAAGAAAACGCCAGAAAGCTCAAGTCAGAAGCCGAACTGCGGCAAATGGAGCTGACTCAGGAGAACCACCATCCTGCTCTCAGAGAACCACCGCTTCATGCCACCTGTGCAAACACAACAGGTGAGACGGACAACACAAGGCAGCTCGGGAGCAGACCTCCAGCTTTAGCGTGAAGATCAGCAGTCTAACAGAAGATAATCAGCAACTACAGGAAGAGCTGGCAGAGAACGTCAGATCCATTAATGAACTAACCACCGAGAGGAGTTTGCTCCAAGAGAAAATGTCTGGGCTTGAAGTCCTTGTTGCAGACAATCAGAAAAACATCAGTGGCTTGTTGAAGGAAAAGGAGGAGCTTACTCTCGCTGCAAATGAATTGAAAAATATCCTCAAGGAAAGCGAATTGTCAACTTCTGCGAGTTTGCATGAGAAAACAAGAGAATGTGTTAATCTGACAAAGACGCTGAGGGAGAGAGAAGAAGAACTGCACAGTTTACAAGAGCAAGTGGGGGGCTTAAAGATGCAGGTCGGTCAGCTCAGCGGGACTTTAAACGAGAAAGAGCAGGCATTGTCAGAACGTTGTTCTCAGCTGGAGGCTCAGCAGAACCAACTTCTGCAGCTTCAGGACACGATATTGATGCTTCAGGAACAAGGATCCGTCTTAAAGTCAGGGCTGATGGAGAAAGAGACGCTGCTTCAGCAGAAAGCAGAGGAATGCGGTGTTTATCAGGAGGAAGTCACGCGACAGAGGGACCTCATGTCGCAGATACAAGGCGAGGTGGAGTCCCTTGGGCGTGAGTGCTTGGAGGCCAAACAGCAGATAGAGCAGAAAGACCAGATGTTAAAAGAGGTAAAAAGTGAGTTTCAAAGCCACAAGGATGAGCTGGACAAACGGAACGAATCGGTGGTGGCACTCAGCAGCCAGCTGGGCGCCATGAACGAGAATGCCGCAGAGATGGAGGCCGAGATCGCCAACCTTAAGGCCACCGTACAGAAACTCGCCGCAGAAAACCAACAGCTGACGCAGGGGGAGGAGCAGAGGAAGCTGGAGATGGTTGACTTTAAGGACAGCATCCAGGCCCTGAGTGAGCAGAACACGAGGTTAAAATCTGAGCTTCGCAACACGATGGCGGTTCTGTCCGAAGCACGAGAAGAAGTCACGGACCTGAAAAAGTTGCTCTCTGACAGGGAGAGCGAACTCCGAACGGTGTCTTCAGAGAAGGAGACGCTTCATTTGTCCATGAAAGGAAAAGAGGACTCCCTCAAACAGCAAGAGAACCTGATCCGGCAGTTCAACAGCAGGATCGCTGAGCAGGACGAGCAACTGAAGCAGAAATCAGATGACCACGTACGTTTAAGTGCAAAGATTTCAGAGCTCGAAGATTCTGCCTGTAAGCTCAGAGGTCAAGTCGACAGTCTTACCTCAGAGTCTTCCATGCTGAAAAACACTCTGGAGGAAAAGGAACAGGTCAGTCTGGAATACCAGAGTCATTCTTCAACTGCTGTCGAGAATCTCAATTCAAATCTACAAGCCAAAGAGGCAGAATGTGAGAGCTTGAAAGAGCAGATTTCGCACCTTGAGGAATCTGTCACAAAGCTCAACAGTGCCCTACAGGTACGGATCACTGAAACGGAAAATCTGAACAAGGCCCTGGTGGAAAGAGAGGCGGCCCTTTCAGACCAGTCGAAGACCCTTCAGGATGTTCAGAGAAGAGCAGACGAGGCTCTTCTCTTTAAAGCTCAGTTCATGGAAAGCACAGAGCTGGTGTCACAGCTTCAAGGCCAGATTCAGTCGTTGTCCGCTGAGTCTGAAAACCTCAGAAGGACGGCAGAGGAAACGCAAAGCGCCTTCAACAGCCTAAAGGAGAAATACGCAGTGAACTCAGAGGATTTGCAGGATATGAGGAAGCAGCTCTCCCAAAAGGCCGAAGAGGTGTCTGACCTTCGGAGGTCCCTGGACAGTTCCGGCAACGAACATCAGGCGGCAAAGACCACCATAGAAACACTGAAGAGTGAGCTGTCGGCGCTCCGCCACAAAATGGAGCAAACCGAAGACCTGAACTCCAGCCTCTCGAAGGAAAAGGGTGAAGCTCTTTCCTCTCACCAAGCAAGCGTGTCCCTGCTGACCCTCGAGATCGAAAGACTCAAATCGCAGCATTTCCAGGTCGTTGCACAAATGAACGCGCTGACGGAAAACCTGGAGCAGCGGGAAATGGCACTGCATGCAATTAACAGCCAGTACACGGCCCAGGCCAAACATGCATCTCAGCTGGTCTCAGAAATGCAGCGACTAGAGCAGCAAAATAAGAGACTGAACGAGGAAATCGGTCTGTCAAAGGAGGAACACCAGAAGAACCTCACCGCCGTCAGCAACGAGAACGCACACTTGCAGGAGGAAGTAAGGAAACTTCTCGCAGAGAAGGAAGAGCTTGAGCGGAGACACAACCACATCCAGACGTCGCAGGGGGAGCTGCAGGTCCGAATGGAGCAGCAGTCCAGCAGCATGAACGAAATCATGGAGAGGGTGGTGTCGGAGAAGGACAGGCTTCAAGCGCAGGTTAGTGTCAAAGACGAAGAGCTTTCTCACTTGAAAGATAACATTCAAAAGATAGAACAAGTTCTGCAGGACTCTGAGAAAGAGTGGCTGTTAGTTCTGGATAGAGAGAAACAGGATAAGAATCTACTTGCAGAACAGTTGAAAAGTGTTGAAAATGAAATGAAATCTAAAGATGTTAAGGTTAATGCTTTGAAACAAGACTTGGACAGTTTGCAAGAGAGGCTGGCGGAGGCCTCTTCCGCGGTTTGGCAAGGTTCTGATCAGCTGAGCGCAAAAGAGTTGGAGGCGTCGGCGTCCAGGATCCAACTGGAGAAGGTATTGGCATCCTTTCAGGAGAAGGATAAAGAGAACAATAATTTGCATCAGGCTCTGAAAACAGTGGAGCATGAGTTACAAAAGCTTGTGGCAAGAAAACACAGTACAGACAAAGATTCCTCTGTTTCGCCGCCGATTTCATCTGAGGCATCAGCTGCTTTGAACGAAAGACAAGCGTCTTTACAGGACATGATAAAACAAATACAAGAAAGACAACGGTCTGAGGTAGATGCTTTGAAAAATGAGCTGGATGAGACTGTAGCGAACTTACATGAAACACAGAATAAACTTGATGAAGGGGAGAGGGGTAAGGAGGAGAATGGTCAACAAATTGCTCTCCTGCAAAATACGGTGGAACATTTACAGACTCGACTTGATGCCGAATCGGAGAAAGCGAATGAAGCTGCCGCCAAACACGCCTCTTTATGCGCTGAGTTGCAAACAAAAGATGAGCGGATCGGCTGTATGAAAATTCAGATAAGTGAGCAGAAGGAATTACTCACTGGACTCAGTCAGCAGATCAAGGACAAAGACACATCCATTGCCCAAGTCATGGAAACTGCCTCGAATGAAAGACTGAAGCTCAGTGAGGAAAGAACTTCTCTAATAGCACAGCTAGAGAACAAAGAGCAAGCACACAAGGATGCCATGAAAAGGCTCGAGGAGATCTCCCAACAGTTAGAAGATCACATTTCCCGCTCGGAAGCTGAAATCAACTCCAAGAATTCGGAGAAGCTCGAGCTGATTGAGAAAAATGATGGTCTTAGAGGGGAACTGGCTCAGGTGTCCAAAGAGAAAGATGCAATGAAGAAGAAGCTCCAGGCGACGCTCATCCTCAGAAAGAATCTATTGAAAAAAATCGAGGAGTATGAAAATGAGAAAGAAGAGAGCGTGAACAGTAAAACCGAGGTTTCACTTTTACGGGATAAAATAGAGGAATTAACAAATGAAGCTCAGGCAGTCGTAAAAAAGTACGAAGGAAAAGTTTCTTTACTTGAACAGAAAATTCTTGAAAAAGAGGGAGAGATTCTCGAACAGAAAACAGAGAGCAAAAGACTCGTTGAGCAGTTACAGTCAGAAAAACATACTATGCAAGCTGCATTAAATGAGAAAGAAGCCCGTTTGTCAGAAACATTGCAAATGCTCAGTGAGAGAAGCCTCCTCATCGTGCAGCTACAGGCCTGTGTTGCCGAGAAAGAAGAAGATTTTAAAAGGGACAGAAATAGCTTGAATCAGAAATTAGAGGAGCTTCCGAGTGAAATCAAGATGTGTAAAGTTGAGTTAAAGGACAAGTCTTCCTCAGCTGCTAACGCTGTTGACTTGGAAAATGAACTGACACAGATGAAATCAGAAAAGGCCATGCTCCAGAAGAAGGCCCAGGCCGCCTTGCTGGCTCGCAAAGAGACAATGAAGAAAGCCCAAGAGAAGGAAAATAAGTTGACCCAAGAACTAGCAGAGCTGAAAGACGACTACAAGGCTCTGTTGGAGCAACACTGTCAGCAGACGAATGAGCTGAACGCCGTCCAGTTAAACTCCGACGAGAAGGTCAGGGAACTGGAGGACCTCCAGAAAACCTCTTTGTCCAACCTGGATGAACTGGACACCCTGAGGCAGCTGGTCGAGGAGCGTGATAAAACCCTCCAGGATCTGAAGATGTCTCTGGCTGAGAAAGAGAGTCAGTGCCACTCTCTGTCGCACCTGCAAATAGAGCTGGAAACTGCCAGGTCCAAAGCGGAGGACATGGCTCTGGAGATGGCTAGTAAAGACCAGGCTTTCGGAATCATGAAGGAAAGAATGGAAGCTTTGGAGTCAAAACTTCATGCGGTAGAGAAGGACTTGGAGAGAGCCCAGGCAGAAGCAAGGGAGAAAACGGAGGAGATGGAGAAATACGAGGAGGCCGTAAGAGTCGACGAGGTGAAAAACCAACAGGAGACACAAGTTTTATCTAACAAAAATATAGTGTTAGAGACCCAGCTAAACACTCCCGAGACTGGCCTGGAGGAACAAATTCATGCAAATGAGGAAAAGTACCAGCTTTTAATGGAAGAAAAGGAGGCCATTTTGGAGCAAAGTAATCGGCTGAGAGTGGAACTCGAGACAGCGCTTGCTCTAGTTTCACAGAAAGCAACGGAAGTTTCAACCATTCAGAGGACGTTAGCAGAAACTCAGCAGCAGCTCAGCGAAGACAAAGGCACTTTGACTAAGGAGCTTGAAAAGGCAAAGATGCATTGTACTGAAACAGAGAGGAATTCAGATTTGGCGAAACAAGAAAAAGAAAATGCTTTTAGGTTGATTGAGGAACTTAGAGCGGAGGTAACTGCTCTGAACCAGCAACTGAAGGGGGTGGAAGAACTAAATGAGCAGCTGCATGGAAGTATTGTCGAAAAGGAAAATGTTGACAAAGAAGGCGCCCGTTCTTCATGCAGTTGTGCTGAAAACTTCGAAGTGATTCTGAAGGAGAGAGATGATGCCTTATTAGTTTCTCAGGCTAAAGCTGTTGAACAGGAAGAACTCATCTCTGCTCTTGAACGGCAGTTACAGCAGCAAATGAAGATGCACGAAACTGCCATTGAAAAAATGAGAACAGAGACTGATGAGCATCAGAAATCAAGAGACGACGGCAACAAAGCGAACGATCAGGACAGTCAAGGCAAAATCGCTCTCCTGACCAGGAAACTTCAAGCTGCTTTGGTTTCTCGGAAAGAACTCTTGAAGGAAAATACATCACTTAAGGAAGAAGTGGAAAAGGTGTCGGCCAAACATGGAGCTAAAGAAGCCGAGCATGTTGTCCTGGAGGCATCGGTTCTAAAGTTGAAACAGCAAAATGCGGATCTGGAGAACTCAGTGTCATCTCTGAGAAAGGAGAAAGACGAGCTCGGCGCCAAGGTCGATCACGTCCATAATGATAACCGCAGTCTGTCAGCCGCCTGCGACAGCTTGAAGTTGACCATAGAGAGCATCACTCAGCAGAAGCAAGCCTTTTCCTGCCAGCTGGAGTCCCTCAAGGACTCGCAAACAGAGGAGCTGTCCAAATGGAAGTCAAAGCACACTGAGCTGAAGCAAGAGTATGAGTCCCTTTTACAAGCTTACGAAAACGTCAGCAGTGAAATGGACAAGATGAGGCAGCTTTTGGAGGGTGCCAAAAGAGACCGGCAGGAAGCCCTCTGGAAGGCACACAAGCACGAGGCGGAGATGGAGGTCCTGGAGAAGCAAGCTAGAGAGGTGGAGGAGGAGAACGAAAGAATGAAAGAAAGGATGCGCATGTTTTCCAAAGAAAAAAGGCAGAAGATTGAGCAGCTGGAGGAAGAGAACCAGAAAATTAGAACCAAATTGACTGAGCATGAAGGAAACCACAAAACGGCCGTGAGCGAGCTGACGGACAAAAATAAACGACTGGAGGCTGAGCTTTGCCGAACGAAAGAGTCTTCAGAGGACCTCCAAGCGAAACTTGCAGAGATGCAGGCTGAAAACGGCCAACTGGCAGGAAGACTCAAAGAGGCTGGCCGTTCGTTGGAGAAGAAGCACTTGGAATCAAATACATACACAAGCAACATGCAGCTAAAACTCGATGAGGCGCTCGGTTTGAACAATTCCCTGACTGCCCAGATCGAGGCCCAGAAAACGGAACTCGGGGCTCAGCTGGAAATCAACAATCTGCTACAGAAGGAAAAGCAAAGTCTTTCGGAAAGAAACGAGAAAATCCAGAACGATCATGAATTGCAGTTGGGAAAGAAAGACTATGTCATTAAGGAGCTAAGAGACATCATCAACCAACACAGCCAAGAGACCATTAGCCTGAACGAGAAGGTGAGAATCTTGGAGGACGACAAGTCCCTTCTGCAGGAGGAGCTGGAAAACGTCCAAGAGATTTCGGACAAAGTGAAAAATGAAAATGAATATTTGGAAACCGTGATCCTCAAGAACTCTGAGAGGATCGACGAGCTGACCGAGTCTGTGAGCGTTTTGCAGAACCGGAACGCACAGCTGTCGTCTCAGCTGGCTGCCAGCAAGGCAATGAGCGACCAGGTTCGTCGAGAGAAAGAGCAGGAGCAGCTCAAACTAGTCAGGGAGTTTGAGGAGAAACTGAGGACGGCTCAGAGGGGCAACGAGGGATCCAAGAACGTGAAGAAGGAGCTGCAAGAACTGCTCAAGGAAAAGCACCAGATGATAAATCAGCTGCAGCAGAACTGCATCAAATACCAAGAGTTGATCTTAGATTTAGAGAGTTCTCTGAAGAGCTCACAGTCAGCATGTGACCACTTGGAGAAAGAACAGAAGAAGAGTTCAGAGAAGATAAAAGTTCTAGAGGAGAGACGTAAACAGGTGGAGACCGAGCTGATCACTCACAAGAATCTTCTCCAAGAGGCAAAAGAGAAGATCGTGAGCGTTGAATCCGAGAGAGACCAGCTGGCCCTGGAGATATCGCAGCAAAGGAAAAGGTCTGAGGACCAGGTCACGGAGAAAGTGGCATCACCGCAGAATACAGATGAGAAAGGAGTGCATTTGTACATGGAGAATCAGTTTGTGTTACAGCAACAGATAGATGACCTCAAGGACTTAAGAGATAAAGAGAGCCAGAGAGTTAATGAACTGAGGCAGTATGTCGATGCTCTGGATCTACAGATAAATACTCTAAAGAGAGCGGCCGAGACCAACGAGGCGAAGCTGTCTGCTTTATCCTCAACCTCTCAAGGGGCAGACGCCGCAAAGCTGTGGAATGATCTGTACCAAAAGACCCTGAACGAGAAGGATAACCAGCTCCTGGAGCAGGGCTTCGTGATCAAGAGATTCCTCGAGGACATGAGAGCGAAGGATAAAGAGGTGAATGACCTCCGAGTCACCAAGTCGAGGCTGGAGCGGACACTGAACGAATACTCGGTCGCTGCCGCCGCTCAGCAGAGGCAGTTGTTTGTGATGAGCGCGAGCAACGCTGAACTCACGGAGTCTGTGGAGCTCATGACGGTGAAGGTGAAGGAGTTTGGTGCTCAGGTGGAGAGAATCGAACAGGACAAAAACGCCCTCAGCCGACAGCTTGCCGACAAAGAGGACGCAATTTCCCACATGCAGCTCAATCTCCAGCAGATGGAGAAAATAAACGCGGATGCGGATGCTCAGCTGCTCCTCCTGCAAACCCAAAATGATAAACTTCAGGCGGATTTCGAGAAACAGGAGGGAATCTCCCTGCAGCTGAAAACACTGCTTCAGAGCAAAGACGCCGAGATCTCGTCCCTGTTGTCCTGCAGGGATGGACAGATGTCGGGGTATCTGGAACAACTCCAGGCAAATTATCGCTCCCAGGTGGCGGTCTACGAGGAAAGATTGACGTCTTTACGCTACCAAAGGGAAAAGGCCGATAAGGAGCTGAGAGGGTTTGAGGCCAAGGTCAAAAGTCTGCAAATCAAAGTTAACAGATGTGTCCAGGAGAAGGAGCAGATGGTGGCGAAGATGGAGTCATTCAAGAACTCAATGGTGTCTTTGCAGAGTGAACGCGAGCGACTCATGTCAGAGTACAGGATACTGGAAGCAAAGAGTGAGCTGGGATTAAAGGGTAAAGAAGGCTCTGCTGACGGGGAAGGTGGCACGTCCAAAGGCCTCAAACATGAAATAAGGAAACTGCTGCATCAGATGGATGATCTGAATTCAGAGAATGCTATGCTCAGGGCTCAGCTGGTTCGGTACAGAGAGGATCTGAATCAGGTTTTATCGCTGAAGGACAACCAGGTGAAGGTGCTTCTAAAGAAGCAGCACGATGTGATCAAAAACCTTGAAAACCAGAAGGCTGCAGCCGAAAAGCAGCACAGAGAGTCTCGACTGGAGCTCCAGAGGGAGGAAGAGCTCAGAAACACGTTGAAGGCGGAGATTTCTAAACTCAAAGCCCAGGTTTCAAAACTGGAAGCGGAAGTGTCGACTCTGAGACGGGGCCGAGCTGAGACGGACGAGGGCAAAGTGATCGCTGACCTGCAGGAAGCCGTGGCTGCCAAAGCGGCGGAGTGCAGTGACCTCCAGCAGAAACTTCTCTCCCAGAAAACCTTGGCTGATGAACTCAAGGGGAAAATGCAGCTGGTGGAGAACGAGACCATCAAAAAACTGGCCGACGCCAAGGAAAAGTACAATGCCGAGCTGGACAACCGAGGCCGCGAGGTGGAGCTGATGAGGAACGAGCGGGAGACGGCGGATCAAAGGGTGGCGGAGCTCGCCAAGGAGCTCCTTGAAACGGGGCAGCAGCTGTCGGAGGCCAGAACTCAGAGTAAAGATGTGAAGGCTCAGAATGAGTCTCTCTGCAAAGCCATGGCTGCTTTACAGAACGACCGCGACCAGCTCATCGAAGACTTCAAGGTCCTGAGGAGCCGATACGATGAAGAACTCCGGGAGACCCGGGCATCCTTGAACAAGGCCGAGCGCAGCCTGCAGGACGCCACATCTGACCTGGCCATGTTTGCCAAAGAGAGGGAGATCCTCGTGCATAAATTAAACGCTCTGGAGAGCAAAGATGCGCACGCAGAGCTGAACAAGCTGCTGGACGAGCTGTCGAAGGCCGTGTCGGAGAAGGAGAAGGAGCTGAGGCAGGTCGTCTCGGAGAACGACAAGTACAGCCGGCAGTTGTCTGCATTCTCCAGGTCCATGGCCAGCCTCCAAAACGACCGCGACCGGCTAATGGACGAGTTGGCCGGGACCAAGCTGCCGGTCGAGTCAAGCCAAGGGTCGTCGGACCCGGAGGCCAAAGGAGGCGGCGTCAGTGCCCTCCGGAGTGAAGGGGACGGGCCGGTAAGTCAACTCGTTGGCTGTGATTTGAGTCTTGCTGCCGCTTGCACTTCCTTCCTCTGCCATGGTTCCATATTGCAGAAAGCATGAAGGGTCGAGTTTGATTTTCTTTTTCTTTTTTCTCTTTATTTATTTTTTGTTCTGTTCTCATACCATTGCTTTGACTTGCATGGTATTTTTCTGTTGGGATGCACATGTTCTGTTGTCTTAGAAGTTTTCTATTAAATAGTAAACATTTTTTTTTAAGATAATTCCTTTCATATTTTTGACCAATTACTTTCCTCCTCTATCTTTATGCTTTTGCAGAAGATGAATGAGCCACAACAAAAGGCACAGAAAATGCAAACTTATACAACCCCCCCTGAAGAAGTCGGAGGCTCCCAAGAAGAAGTCGCAAATCTGAGGTAAAAGGATAAATAAAGACAAAGTAACAGAATATTATGAACACTGTCCAATGACAAATTTCAGGTCTTTGTTTATGAAACTAAAGGATTTCTGTTATGTAGGTCTGAAAGAGTGAGGAAGGAAACACATCCAGTAGAAGTAAGTTTACACACATGGACTTTCTGCTTTTGTCTTAAGCCCGTTAGAGATGCATCATCATTATTTTATATTCTAAGTTTTAGTTTCGGTAATTTTTTGTTCCTCTTAAAGTAAAAAAAACGTTTTTAGTTTGTCGGTCTTTGTTCGCATTGGTACCAAAAACCAAATAGCTGTCGGTTTATCCTCTCACAAACTGAAATGCGTTCCCCCTCGCGACAGGAGACGGTTGCTCCAGCGAGTCGGAGTGGAACTGAGGGGGTGGTGGGGCGGTTGGAGGCGGAGAGGGTTCGGCTCCACGGAGACCTGCAGCGCTGCCTGTACGACATCCAGCAGCGAGATCAGTACTTGGCGCAGCTCAATGCCAAGGTGGGTCCCTGCCATGCCCATTGAGGAAAAATAAAAAAATCTGAATGAGCAGCTAAAGTGCCGGTGTCTCATGTGAGTTCTTTGCAACATGCACACAAACTGCTCCTGTGATGTGTCCAGTGTAGACCGGCTGTTGGGCTAAACTACAATAACACAGGCTCATAAAGCCTTTACATCTCTACCCACTGTTAACTGTCAGTTTCTACAAAAGACACAAGAACAGTAGGAATGAAAGCATCATTTCTATCGAGGAAAAGTAACTTAATCCACCCCTGTATATGCTAAATCACCCTGTGCTAAACCCCGCCCACCAGCTGCAGCAGGCCATGGAGGAGAAAGGTGCCGTCTCGGCCCAGCTGAGGGTCGTTTCCCAAACCCTGAGGGACACGCAGAACCGCTGCCAGTGGCTTGAATGCCAGGCCCAGGCCCAGGCCCAGGCCCAGGTCCAGGCTCAGGATCAGGTAAACTGCTCTCAACATGTCTACAGTGTTCCTGTGTGTCCTTCTCTCACTTACAGCCTCATGTATCTACATGACTTTTAGACATCAGAGTCTTATTTAAATGTGTCTCCTCTGACATTATAAAGTACCAGGGTGGCCACATCATTTCTGATGGTTTATTTGAATCCTGTATATCCATTATATATGACCTGTCTGTGCAGCTGCTTTTCTTATTTGTTTTGTCACTTCAGAGGCTTTTTGTGCAGCTTTTTGATTACAGTTCCACCTGTGCTGTCACATACAAACAGCATAGAAACTGATATGATTCAGAAAAAAAAACCCTGTTCCCAGTTCGGCTCCGACAAGAGCTTGTAGTTGCATCTCGTCACCCTCCGTCTTGTCCTTTTTTAGTGTCTCTGTCGTCTGCTACCCTACGAAATAAAGTCAAAAAGCCATAGAAAATAATCTATAACAAGAGGTTCCCTCTGTACATAGCTGTAATGTTGTGTCCCCACCAGCAGGGGTCCGCCTACGCCGAGGTTGCACCAGGAGCTCCACAGGAGAAGAGCAACGAGTCGCTGGTATCTGAAACGGGTGAAGCCGGTCGGCTCAGAGAACGGTGAGGAGACGGGACTTCTGTGTTGTTGTTTTATCCCTGTTCTGTGGGATGTTCTCACGGATCTACTGTATTAACATTTTCTGCATGTGTGTGTTTGTTCGTTCAGGCTGCTTGAGGTGGAACAGATCCTTGCAGATGAACGATCAAGGAGAGAGACGGTGGAGGAGGCTCTGCGTCTCGCTGAGGACCGAGAGAAGAGGTGAGATTCAAATTCGACACTCGTCCTTCTAAACACACACACACACACACACACACCCTCATGTTTCAAATGTGATTGGGCAGCATCAGCTCCGGTCAACGGGATTTCAGCATCGAGATGGAAACGGAGGAGGAGTGGGAAGCTCTCAGTCTCAACCCCAACCAGCCTCTGATCACACGGAAGGTATGAATTTCGTTTTCGTTTTTTTAAAATATTTTTTCCTTTGTGTAACCTTCTGAACTGGGATTAAAACCAGGTAACGAAACAGTAATGTGTCATCCTACGAGTTGAGGTCTGGTTCCCTGAGTGTCTGCCCCCCCCCAGGTGAAAGGCGGGATGGTGGCGTGTCGGCGCTGGCTCAGGGGGCGGAGCCTCTACTTCTCCAGGCTGCTGACGAGCCGCGCCCGCTCTCGTTACCTCTTCCTGGCCTACCTGCTGACGATACACCTGCTCGTGCTCATGTACCTCACCGGTGCCCTGTAGCCCTGTAGGTTGTCCCGGCTGAGGCCTAAAGCTGATGTCTGTTGTTTTGTTGTTTGGTTTTTTTAGCACCTTTTTTTTTAAACACCTGTGTGTTGTGAAACACACTAAAACACTAAAGCTGGGAAGCTGCTCGAGTCGCACCTTTCCTGTTTTAACGTCAGCAGGAAAGTGAGCGGTATTTTGACACAGACATTGCCTACCTGGTACCGACAGCACAGGTGAGACACTGTAAAATGCAGGCGCTCTGCCGCTGTCGCCAACACTGACGACGTATGGAAAAGTCAAGAACTTCGGCTTGTTGATGTCGTTCACCGACAGATGTCACGTTCCTTTTTATTTGTTTTCATATTTAAGCCTGGACACAGATAAGTTATTGACGTCTTAGCACTGGTTTTGGTTTCTACTTTAGCTTAAATGACGACTTTGATTTTCTTTTTTCTCGTTTCTTTTTTCTAAAGATGTTCTATGGTGAACCCAAGCCTTAACACCCCCCCCCTTTAAAAAAAAACAAAAAAAAAGCTGATGGATTCTATGGTTTATTATGTTCTGTTACCTACGGTTTATATTTTCTGATCTGGTTTGAAAAAAAAAGTAGATAGGAAAGAGACTTCATTTTTCCGACAGATGCCTCATGTGGGACTTGAACTTCGGTGCAGAAAGCCATAACCATTCTTGTTTAAAACTACTGTTTAAAATCCCGTTTCCTGTCCACCTCGTTGCCCCCACCCCCCACCCACCAGGGCGAACACCCCTGTCTTTCAAACGCTGACACCGGCTGCTGCTCTACCCGCCTGCCTGGTTTCACAACTTGCACTTGATCGCGATGCTGAGTTAAAACTATGCACTGATACTCAAAATGTACATGTAATCATCTCGTATAAGCTCAGAAGCACGACCCCCCCCCCCCCCATAAACCTGTAAAGCCAAAGGTGTCTGTGTCTCTACCTTAGCAGTCTGAATGAGTGAAAGTCTGGGTTTTACTCCAGTGTCACGTTTCCCACTGAAAGTTTACTGCAAATCAAAGGAGCAGACGTGAAAAACGCACTGTATGTATTTAAGTTCTCTCTGTATTTATGCGTGCATCCTGTACATTGTCTGCGATGGACGATATACATATAAAATATATATATATATATATATATATATATATATATATATATATATATATATATATATGTGTATATGTATATATATGTATATATATATATATATATATATATATAACATTGTATATATATGTGTATATGTATATATATGTATATATATGTATATGTATATGTATGTGTATGTGTATATATATATATATATATATATATATATATATATATATATATGTATATATATGTATGCGTTTCTATCTGCTCCGCCTGATGTCTGATGACTGTACTGTACTTGATCGTTTGGAAATGTGATTGAAAAACAGACGAGGTTTTCACAAAAGGAGCTCGATTTTTAACGAGCCAGAAAAAAGTGAGAAGACGTTTTCTGGCTGGTGAATCGATCTGGTTTTGTGGAAACACTCGATGATCTGTTGTTGTGATGATCTATACATAAAGATGATCTATTGGGACAAAAACGAGGAACCGAATCTATTTATGAAAAAAGCTCAACTACTGAGAAATGTTCAGATGGCATATTTTCTCTACTGCCTCTTATTTTTAAGCGTTAGTCGAAGCTGTCGGCCTTTTGATGACGTTGGGCCTCACTCGGTGCAATACTGTGGCGGAGGGGAACTTGTCCAGCCCCGAAGAAAAATTTAATAAAAAGCTCCTTCGACTTTTCCTCAGTCCTTTCATTCCCTGGTGGCCTGTAGTTAAATCGGCTCGTCTCAGGTTTCAGGTTGTTGGTTTGAATGATTAAACACAAATCATTCAACCTTCACATCTCACACACACACACACGGTTGCACATTTTATGGATTAAATTAACTTTTTGGACTTTTACTTCTACATGAACCACTTTTATTTATGGAAGATTAAAAATGCCCAAACAAAAAGTAGAAAACAGTCTGCATTGTTATCTGTATTTTCTTTATATTCATGCATTTACTATAATGTCATAATTAATTGAAAAACATACATAAAGGGAAAGTTATTTTTTAGTCTGTGTTACCCTTTGGTTCCCAAACAGTTCCTTGGTAGTTTCTGAGGCCACTAAATAATCCATCTCTCCATGTTTAAAAAAAGATAAATAAAAGTACATCAGGTGAGTGTAATGATAATAATGAGTTCTCTGAATATTAGAAACTTAAACCGTTGAACTAGTTAAAAGTTGAGGCTTTAAAGAGAAACTGACCTTGATGGTGAAGGTTCATCTTTTTTTTTTTCATGGACACTGGTTCACAACTTAATGACTCTCTCGCACTTTCAGCGCCAAGTTTATCATCTTTTTTTAACTTCAAGTTTGGTGCCTTGTTCCTAAGAGTCGAAAGAGGAAACTGTTGACACATGACTTTCAGCCACCAAACAAGGAAAAAGACAACTTCTCTAGAGGCTGATGACATTCTCCTTTCAAGTCTTAATGTGCACTTTAGAACGTGGTGCTTTGCATCTGCTTTTAAGTTTAAAACCACAGAAAAATATCAGTAGTTTCATAGTTCAGCTACAGGAAATTAAAAGGGTAAAGAGGTTCTGGTTTTGGAGCTCAGAGTTTTTCTAAACACTTGAGACACTGTCTGATCTACACAGAACTGTTCTGCTTCAGACTTATCAACTTTTCTTTATTTCTGTTTCATAGCCAGATAATCTCTGCTGCTGAAAATGACCCAGAATTTTTCCATTAAAGTTTCAGAAGATCTGTTCTCATCTTCACAGCAACAGAGGCCATATGGAGCCCCCCCCAAACACACACACGCACACACACTCACCTCCCGGAGTACGAGTAACTTACACAAGGGAAATGCACAAAAGATCAAATTGATTGAACGTCAGTGCAGATGAATCAAACAGAATCATTGACTAAAATCAGATCACAAACACAAATCCTTCATACTTCCAATGAAAATATCTGTTTTATCCTCTGATACACAACATACAACATTGCTCACTACGAAGTCCATTTAGCAACAGCTCTTTCCATCATCTTGCATGATCTTCATCAGCAGATGGCCCTTCCCTGGCTGTCACAGAAGGTCGAGGGTTCAGAGACCCCGGCGGCACCGAACGGTCTGTTTAATGGCTGTTTCTGAGTTTTTGACCTCATCGCATGATCTTCATTAGTGGATGGATACAAAATGGAGGTGTTTCAGAAAATCCTTCAGGGGAATTCATCTAAATAATTTTTCAGAGGGATGCAACACAACGCTTGTGTAACATTGTCACATCCACTACACAAGCACTGCACTATATTCTACCTTTTATTATGAGCTCAATAAAGGTTGAATATATTCTACTGCAAAACATAAACCCCCATTAAGCTTCTACTTACCTATTTTTAATAGATAATGACCGAGACACACTGATTCACCTCAGTGTTTGAGGTCGTGTTACGTTGTTTTGTGGGGTGTCACTGTTATTTTTTAAGCCACCCTGTAAATGACCTAGAAAAGCAATACTAAGATTATTTAATAAATAAAAAATAAGCTTAAAATTACTGAATTACAAGTGAAAGTCTGGTATTGAAAATTATGATTAAGTTCCAAAATATTTGCTGCAAATTGTAGTTAAAATATAAAAAGGTAAAAGCAGTTGTTATGTAAATTAGTCTTTTTCAGAGGTTTCTATCATTATATGTATTATCTATTCATTATATATGTCATGGATTCGCCTACAGTGAAGGTACTGAGGCGACACATTCAGGGTGTTTTCTCAATACATGTTGGGTGTAATGTGCTGTGGAAGCCACTAGATGGCAAAGTCTCAACATTTAAGGCCAGAACCAGGAACCCAGAGAGGAAGACCGGGTTCTAGAACAGACCTCGTTCTGTCGCCCGCTGGTGTCGGACCGTTCTGAGATGATCATGGATGCGACGATGTGGAGGGTATCTCACCATTATTCATGGGTGTCACCCTTTTTTTCCCTGATTTCTTGCCACTAAGTCTCCGGTTCTCAACCTCATAAATATTGACGGAGACTGTTTTGCCCCTCCCTCTGTTCTGATTCTGGTTCTGCCCCCCCCCATCAGAGTGGAATTACATCTCCACGCTTCACGCCGACTTTTTGTCTCCGAACGATCCCACTTTCCTCTTGTCTGAAGTGACTTTGTCTTTTTTTTTTGGCACAGCTCGAGATTAGACTTTTCCTTTTTTTTTTGTTTGTTCCTGACACGGACCAATCAGCCGGTTCCACGTTCATGGGCCTCAACAGCAGAATTTCACTCTTCGCGCTGGCATGAACGTCCGCTTGGTTTGTGGGGGAAACCACTCGGACCGGGTTCTAATAAAAGAGCCCCCAGTTCTCTCTCCATCTCTCTCCCTCTCCATCCATTTGATGGCGACCCACTTCCCTCCAGCACCGGAGCAAGAGAACTGGAGTAGGAGAGAAAAAGGGGGGTGGAGGTGGAGGTGAAAACGTGGGAGACTGCTGATGATTAATGTGCTTTCAGAGATAGAGTGAGTGAGAGAGATAGAGGGTGGTGAACAAGGGCACCTGTGATGGGGGGGGGGGCTCAATAAAGGTGAATTCAACAAATAAATGACCCCGTCTCCATGTGTAGACGCACCCCTGCAGAGAGATTGGGTCAGTAACTCAGTGACAGTAATGATGATTAAACCACTTGCTGGGGGGGGGCAGAGGTCTGATCCAGGGGGGGAAAACTCAGCCGGAGGAGTCAATGATCTGTCTCTCCAGGGACGTAGGTGGGTGTGTGTGTGTGTGTGTGTGTGTGTGTGTGTGTGGGGGGGGTCTCTTCCAATAAATCAGCGGGGATGAGCTCATCAGTCGTCCCACAACGATCCCCCTCCCCCCAGAGGATCGATGGCGTCCGTGGCGACCTCCTCCTCTGCCACAGCGAAAGGGGGGGGCAGTTTCGATCCAGATCCTCCTAAATCTGAGCAAAGCCTACGACTCTGAGACGTGATCCATCAATAAACCTACAGAGATTAAATCCCAACTTTATTTTTGAAATTGTACTTTGTCACTGCAGCTCAGCTGGAACACTGTACGGTGTCCCACAGGGGTCAATCTGCAGCTCTCTAATATTCTACATTTCTCTATCTCTGCTCAGGGATTTTCTCGGATGTCATTTCAGCAGGATTATATCTGTGTGTTTATCCATATTAAGAAGCGTGTTTAAACTTTTTGAACAGATTTCAGTGATAAATAATAATGTATTTTAATTCATTTATTAAAACAACATTAAATTGATATGGCAAATGTGTTCACAACAGTTAGTTATTTCCACATCCAGCAGTTACAGAGCAACATGATCCTTCATCTGGATCTGGATTTTATTATCATTGTTATTATTTTTTTTGTTGTTGTTACAATAATGATTTTGTGAGAATCCTTCTGATAAATTCCAACTTTTTACTGATTATATCATAGCAACCCCTGAGACGTTACCTGTACTATGAAGCTACTTTTGAAAGTTGAGATAGAATATCGATATTATCGCTACAGGTGGAAACTTTAAAACCAAAACTTTTTTTTTTTGATATTTACATTTGCCAAAGTGTGTAACATGTTCTAGACTGAAATTTAAACTTTATTGTTCCTGAGGGGGAAACTCAGCCAGAAAATCAGCAACATATCAAGTTGAAAACAACACAAAGAAAAACCACACAACTTTCATCCAATACAGAACTTAAACCAGCACATTAAACAGCAATAAAACAACACTGCAGAAACAATATTCATATGTTTTTCCCTTTTCTTTCTTTTGTGATAGTGAATTGCTGCAGATTCAGGGGAAAAATTGATTTGCTGAATGAGACTTTGCTAAGTTTCAGATATACCTACAGGCCTATACCGCACGTGGTGTGAGTGTGTGTGTGTGTGTGTGTGTGTGTGTGTGTGTGTGTGTTTGTGTTGTTTGGACACTGCAGGGAACTTTACTGCATCGCCACTCTCTCTTGCCTCATATTCTCTTTTCAGCCCTACATTTTTTCCACTCTGCCCTATATAATGTCCCAGTTTGCAATTAGGTCTGTGCTGCTGGTGTGTATGGAGAGAGAACGGCAGAATGGAGGTTCCTCCTGCACTGCAGACTGCTGTGTGTGTGTGTGTGTGTGTGTGTGTGTGTGTGTTTGTGTGTTTTATCACTGTTCTCAAATATGCGACTGCCTTTCGTCGCCTCTGGAATTGGGTTCACATGGAAACTTGTCCCAACAGACACCTCCCTCTCGTGAGCCGCCCCCCCCCCCCCCCCCGCTCTTCCTCTGTGTCCTTCTCTACTTCCTGTGGCGTCTTTTGCATCGACCTTTCCATCCATGTTTGGGTCCGTCGTCATCCCGGCCCCTTACAAAGACCTGGTGAAACGTCCCACTTAAGCATCTTCTCTGGATATCTGGCACTACATGCATGACCCCACCTCCCAGCATGGTTCATTAGTTGCCATAGAAACAAGGTCTTCCCTGGCTGCCAGCGTGAGGACCCCCCCCCCCAGCTCTTCAGTCATACATAACAGCTTGTCCAGAGGAGCTCCTCTCTCTCTGTCGACTCCTTTCAGCGGCGGCTTGAGGATATTTATTCACGGAGCTGAAAATGTGCTGACAGAAGTGATAAGTGACTTTTAGGAAAAAAGGGATTTTTTTTTTTTTTGAAGCACCATCGTAAAGAGCGACTGTAGCACATCCACTCTCTGTGGAGGGAAGTGAAACCTGCATCAATCAATGTTTCTGATGCTGAAAATGAATGAAACCGTGCTGTATAATGTTAGAGGCTCAAAACCACAACTACCCAGCTCTGAAAGGCTTTCTTATACATCTCTCTGCTCATTAATTTAGTTCTGCGACTGAAACGTGGTCTGTACGGTTCTAAAACACAGGTGGCCATTTTCTCATTTTTAGGCGTTCTGAAGCGTTTCCATATAAACACAAAGTGACTCTTAGAGATATCATGTTTATGTTCAAAGTTAATGCGAAGTTGACCCAAATAGATGCAAATTTTGTTTGTATGTGGCACTAACACATCCACCCTGAGTTAAAAATTTTTGAATTTAATGAAAAATTCACATTCACCCCCCCCCCAATGCTACATGACTTCGCTTCAAAAAATACAAGAAGACAAAAGAGAAAGGGAGAGAAAAGTCTTAAGTAATGCAACCGGAACAGCTGCTAACATCTGTACAGTCAGCGCACACAGTACAGACATCTGGCCCGGCACAGTATAAACATCTGGCCCGGCTCCTCCATCGTCTCTAAACTGGAACATTTTCTTGGCGAACAGCGACCAGGTGCAGTGACTTCCTCACGTCTGACAGAACAAGCTGCTTTAGAATTGTTGGCATATTTTTCCAACCCCTCAAGACAGCTAAGCTAGCTTAGCTAAGCTAATTTAACTCCCTGCACTAGATAAATAGTTAAAGAACAGACATGAGGGCAGAGCTGTGCTAGATGTTTCTGCCTGCTTCGTCTTTATGCTAAGCTAAGCTAATTTAACTCCCTGCACTAGATAAATAGTTAAAGAACAGACATGAGAGCAGTGTTGAACTTTTCATCTAACTCACAGCTGGAGAGAGAATATTCATATTTCCCAGAATGTGTTTTCACTCTTTTAACGACTTTATAAACTGATCAAATGCTATGGTTTTGTATCTGTTGGTTTATTTTGATCTTTTTTTACCCACTGGTGCAGAAAAACAGATATATGCAGCTTTATGCAGTAAAATAAAGTTGCAATTTCAAGTTTAGGGTTGTTTTGTAATGTTCTGCAAATAATAAAAGTAGTTTAGTCAGACGCCCATGAACTGAGCACATCTGATGTCTAAATCCTTAGGTCAGACAAGTGTGTGAAGGTTAAACCTCCGACCAGTCACTGACACGTAAACACGGTGTTCATATATGTTCGAACATTGAGTGTTTGACTGCAGATTAAACAGCGAGTCCAGAACCTTCGCTCTTTGTTTGGCGTTCGAGCGTCAGTCAGGGGAGCAACAATAAAAAAATTTTTAAAAAACCAACAAAAACACCACATCTGGAAAACTATGTTGGCAGCAGCTGTCAAAATCAGAGGACTGGGTCGATTGGACGGATTTGAAAGTGTTCTCAGTCAGGGAGCCAATAAGGATCAGTTTAACCTGGAGGGAATTTTTTAAAAAATGTTAATATAACTGTAAAATTCAGTCACTTTGACAAAAGTGTAATTCTGTTTGGCGTCTGTTTAATGGAGCAACATGCGTATAAATAGAGGGAAAACTGAAGCTCTTAAAGCGGGACATAGGCGGCTGGTGATTCTTCCTGACAAGTCCACGGCGGCTTTATTAACTCCTCCGCTCTCCGTCCTCCAACAGAATATGAAGACAGGAGATGATTTATGAGGAGGCTTCATTCCCCCTTGATCCCAGGACAGTTTTCCTTCTCATTTAAAATCTGCACCGCTAACTTCCTGTGCTACCCACGACTGATCTGACACCCGGAGCCGAGCTGAAGCCAGAAAGAGAAACTGGATTTGGTTTTCAGTTTCTGTTCGTAATTCATGGTAACTTGGAGCCGGCGAAGGAGTGAAGGAGTCCTTTCCGTCATACGTCCACTCACCGCCCCGATCATTTCCGGGTTGGCAGAGATGTTGCTCCGCTCACCGCGAGGGGAAGTGGACTCGCCTCGGGTTGACGTTGGAAACCGTCTCCTCTCTCTCTCTCGCTTTCTCTCCGCTCTGCTTCCCTTGCGTTTCCTAACCCGCTGATGTTCCTCTGACCACTTTGCTCCAGATGTTCCAGCACCGTTGGCGCTCACAGTAGATCCAGATGTTCTGGGAATGTCCAGAGGTGTTGTCACGTCGAGTACAGATAAAGCAAACCACATCAGGCATAACATCCTTTGTAGGAGCAGTTTGACATTATGGGAAATCTGCCTATGTCTCTCTCTCTCTCTCTCTCATAACACTTGTTCACAAAATATGAGATGGTTAGCCTAGCTTAGCATAAAGACTGGGGGGGGGGCTGCACATTCGTATTTACTGTGCAGACATGACTGTGGTCTCGATTTTCACCCCTTGCTCACGGTTAAAAAAACAAAAAATCCTCAAATCCCCTAAAGGTCAAACTTTAATTTAAATGGTAAATGGACTGTACTTACACAGCGTTCACAGCGCTTTACGCCGCTGCCACATTCACCCATCACACCCCAGTGCTACATCGGGGAAATTCTGGGGTTCAGCATCGTTCCCAAGGTAACTTCGGCATTTGGAACCAGAGGAGCCAGGGATCGAACCACCGACCCTCCGGTTGGTGGCCGCCCTGCTTCACATCCTGAGATGCAGCCGCCCCCCTTTGGGTCTACAGCAGGAAGAAACGATTGTAGTGATAAACTGAAATCTTCTCACATCCTTGTCCTGAAATTAAATAAACAGGGGTTTTCATTGCACAGTGGCTCATTCATGTATCATCATGTTCATATCATCCATAGTGTGAACAAGAGGTGGAGACACACAGAGAATAGAAATTATAATACAGGTAAAAGTCCTGTAACGTCAGCGACGTGACCATGTTTCCTGTATCACTGGACATGTGATGATGTCCACTCTCTGTCCATAGTTGGTGGGTTAAGCACGTCCATGTCATAATGTTCAGCTGCCCCTAAATAGACATTTATCATGATTATTGTTATTTTATTAATATTAGTTTTCATGCTTCTTTTTAAAAATCTTTTTTTTTATTACATTTGTACATCCATGCGTATGTTGTTAGTCTGTAACATATGAACTCTTGACAAGTTCAGGTCAATGAGGAAGAGGATTAACAGCAGACATGAACCGGGAACTTTATCTATTGATGTTTTATTTTTTTTATTGAGTTTATATTTCTATTTTCCACCAGAATCTCCGTAAACATGTGCATTCTTGTTATGTAATATTTAAAACATTTTTCCAGCACATAATCTCTGTTATTCTACTCCTATAACAAGACACGACTATTCACAGCGCCCATGTCATAATCAGCTCCCGTCGCATACAGAACTCCATCTGGAAATCGGAAACCTTTTTAAGTCCAACAAACAGACGCACGCACGTACAAACATAAACATGCATGTGTGTGTGTGCAGTGAGAGATCAGGCCACAGGAATGCTGGTAATAGAGAAAGGAAAAAATATGTGGGGGGTGATGGGGGGGGGGCTGAGGCAGAATGAATAACACAACAGCACCAGTGAGTTTCCCCTAATCTTAGATTCCAGATCTTAATTGTTTATTTACACAGCGATGAAGGGACCCAGAAAAGCTCTGTTTGCCAGTTCAAAGAGAGAACGAAGGGCAGGGCCTCACTGGGTGGAGATCCCGCCGCTAATCCCCCCCCCCCCCCCGGAGTAAGTCGGCTCAGTTGTGCTTATTTTATTGCCCCTGCAAGGAGCCTCTTCATAATAAAAGGCCCGATATCGCCCCTCGTGCTCGGCTTTCATTTCCACCCCTGCCTTTAGGAATAATGAGCGGCGGATGCATCTTGGACACAAAAGGGCATCTAGGCGGAGGCAGAGAGCTCTTCAAAAAGGGAGGCGCTGCAGGAGGGGGGGTAGTGGTTGGGAAGGTGGGGGGGGGTCATTTTACTGCTGCAATTAAAGGTTTTGTTTCCGGCCCTTTCCTTCCGACGCCTCACACCGGTAATTGTTGTTTATTCACGTTGGAGTGTGTGAGCGGGGCCTTATTCATTACCGGCCGGACCAAGTGCTTCATCTCTCCCTCTCCGTCCTTGCTTTGCGTTGTGTTTTTTTTCTTTTCAACCGTGAAGAACTTTTCCCGTCTCCTTTCCGAAAGGTTGTTGCCATAGAAATGGATCTCCACCCGTGTCATCGAGTCCAGTTTACGTCTTTTTCCTGTTGCTCAGAGGTCATGACCTTTTCGTGAGAGTATTTCCGGATGAAATTTCATGAAGATGACGGTGATGGCGACGATGATGGTGATGAAGGCCGTCGGTATCCACGGAAACCGTCCCGACAGAGACCGAGTTCGTCTCTTTCAGGATTCTTTTTTTTCTTTTACAGATCTGAAGGAGGTTGTTCAGTAGAAGACGATAGAAGCCTAAGCCAAAGTATGTAGACGCCAGCTGCAGCAGGTCTGTCGATCAGGTCTGGTATCGAGTCTGGTATCAGGTCTGGTATCAGGTCTGGTTATCAGGTCTATTGGACTGTTCTGGTGATCAGGTCTGGTATCAGGTCTGACTCACAGTCCAGTTCATCCCGGAGGTGCTGGATGTGTCTGAGATCTGGGTTCTGTCCAGACCCGTCAAGCTGCTCCACACTAATCATATTTTTTTCGACCTGACTTTGTGCACAAGGGAACCGACATGTTAAAACAGGAATGAGACAGAGACGACAGATACCATAAAACTGGAAGAACTACATTGACAACTGTCATTTTAAGATGTTTCTTATTTTATTATAATGAGGTGGCCTGAACATGATAACAGGTCCGGGCCCAAAGCTGTGATTAAAACATTTACACTCAGTATATTTCATTTATTCTATAAGCTTAATAAATGTTTATATTTTAGTTATGTTCAGGCTCTTGTTCAGGGTTTGAGAAAGATTGTGGTCTCGGTTAAATGCTGAAAAGGTCAAAAGTGACTTGAAGCAGGAGACTGGGTTTAAGGTGTCAAGCCAAATGACTTTGATTCACAAGAACAGTAAAAACATTCAGAGCCACAAGTGCTGGAATAATGTTGCTGAAATCTGGAGTAATGAAACACAGCTGATATCATCCGAGTGTAAAACCACACTGGTGTGACATATACCACATAACAAAGCTTGAAATTCCTCTGTGTAGTTTTAACGGAGGAATTTAAATATGCCGAGACTGGAGCTGATGCTAGTGGACACCAGAGTGAAACAAACGACGTTTTGTTACCAAGGGACAAAAATAAACCCTGAATATAACCAGCTCCTGGAGCAGTTTTTGTTTCCTCCTGTGACGACGGGGAAGGATCATGAATTATTAAACATCCACACATATTACAACATCATCAGCCCCCCCTCAATTATTCCATTTTAATTCAGATGCTTTGTTTTCATTTGATGGAACAAGGTCGACCCAAATGGCATCGATGCTAATCACCAAAAAACTACAATGTTAAAGAATGAAAATACTGCGGAAGCTTGTCACTAGTGAGATATTGTCATTACAAGGCTTCTGTGTTTTTACACTGATGCAACTGAGACCAGTTTCCAGAACCGATAGACAGAACCTGAGTTAAGAAGAAGGGGAAGTGGGGACGTTTAAAGCCGTTTGGAGAAAAGAGCCTGAACCCAGATGAGTTCTGTTACATGAGCAGTCCCAGGATTTTGACCGGTGGCCAGTTCCCGGCTGTCAGAAGATGAGCCACGGAGCGCTGACAGCAGGGCTTCACTGGCAGAGCTCCACCTGGCCGCGAGGCCGGGGGGTGGGGGCTGGGGGCTGGGGGGAGGGAGGGCGGCGGTCGTGGTGCTGAATGGTGCCGGGGATGAAGGTGCAGGGAACGACGCTTCCTGTCGGTGGTGAGGAACCACAGGAAACGCACTCAGGGAGATATAGAAATCAAACATATGACAGAGCTAAAGATAAGAACGTTTTATCATCTTTACCAAGAAATCAGATAGTTACACAGAATAGATGGATTTAAGGTGCTGCATCGATCATGTGACGTATGCTGCTTTCCTGTTTAAGTAAATAACAACATGCGGAGGACAACAAACCTGTTTCTCTATCAGATATTCATTATTTCTCCAATTAATATTTAACTAAAAGCATCGACATGTCCTGTCTGAGATACACTCATATATTATGGTTTAGGCTGCCTTATTGAATATCACCCCTAGTTTGAAATTATTATTATTATTATTAATGATAATAATAAACATAATGATAATAAAGCTATAAAATAATAAAACTTTATTTTATAGCTGCTTTCTCAATGAAATTAGAAGAGAAAGGAAAAAAAAAGAATCTCTTCTTAAAGAGGCGAAAAGGAACTAATCAAATGGATCAAAAAGATTTACATCAAATATAAAACAATTTTATGGATTTATATCAATCTAGTAAAAAGATTTTATAATACTGATGATGACGATGATGATGATAGAAGAATTTAGATATCAGGCTGCACAAAATCCCATTTTATCAGCTCTGGGAAACAACCACAGTGATTATTTCTGAACCAGCAGGTTTATGTGTCATATTGATAAAATGTGTCTAATGCGAGTTTAGCTCCACCTGTGGGGGGGCTCAGCGGCGCGCGGGGCGCGACACCTGCGCGGGCCACGTCGCGGTTATCGACCGGAGCTGCGGACGTTTCTGAGCAGAACAAAGGTCCTGGAGCCTTCAGGTCTGTTGAGGGCGTTCACTTCACACTCCGCCCGTTCGCCACAGGCCGGTGAGGTTTTGAAACGCTCCCACCTACCGCGCCTTCGGCCCGACAACGGGAACAGGAAATGATATCATGTGACCAGGTGTTTGGTTTGAATGAAAACGTTGAGGTTGGAGCCGCCCCCCCCCCCCACTACACCACCACCACAGGGACGGGCTCATATATGGACCCAATGTGAACTGAGCCTAGAAAAGCAAACAAAAATCAGTTTTCTATTTCCAAATTCAGGCTTGTTGCAGAAGAACAGTCATTTCAATTAGCTGAAAAATTACAAAAACTGACGAGGACCGAAGATTCCGGCCCAGCGACGGTCAGACGGGAGCTATGGTGCTCCGGCGTTCCACGGTTCGACCTCCCCCGGCGGGCACGTGGATCACCTGTGGACAGGTGAGGTACCTATGCGTGGTGGAAATGTGGTGCAACAGCCACAAAATTCCTACTGTCGCTTTTGTTTTTACATCTTCAAATTCATATCTATTTCATTCCACCTGTAAAAGGTTCTGTGTTCATGTTTTTCCTGACTTGAAATATGCTTTTCTGTATTTTATGGTCAGATCGTGGGAGCTCTCGTTTCCGTCACTCGTTATAAACACAACGAAAGGATCAAAAGATGTCGCTTTTTTCTTCACTGAGGAAACCAAGTGGACGTGATCTAACATGGTCTCTTCTGAGACGTTCTGGAAGCAAAAAGAACGGTATCTTCCCGACAGCTCTAATTAAAAAAAGAAATCATCCCCCTCGTTAAGTTCGGAAGCCGCTGGTGTCCTTACCCAGACTGTTTTTCATCTGTGGATATGTTGATGTCTCAGAAGCAGTGTGGTAATGTTTGGTTAATTCCAAATTGTTGATTATTTCATTGCTATTTCTGGTTGTATTTTGCTGATTTAATCCTTAGTTTTTACTTTAAGCCTTTCGTGCCCCCCCGGCTACAGGAGGTTACGTTCCCGGTCACATGTGCTTGTTAGTCGAGAAGATATTTCCAAAACTTTTGAACACAGTTTCATAGAATCCTGACTGTTAGTCCACTGGCTGAGGAACAAGCGATTAATGTTTGGTGCCGATCCAGGAGTAGTTTCAGAGGATTCCTTTTGAGGAGCCTTTTTTAAACACTTTCACGAAGGACTTAATTAAAAAATATCTGGCACATGTATCCCGGCTTCGCTGTGTAGAGCCTGGTCCACATGGTAAACACTGTGACAGATTTTGTGGGCTGCGCTGCCATGCTGGATGTGTGTGCTCGGTGCTTAGCACTTGTTTGTTTCAGTGATACGTGTAAGACTCGCATACTGTGTATTGCATGGGAACACTGAATCTATTTCGCTTTTATTGGCAGCTCTTCAAGCCTCAAGACATCACAGACACAACATTTTTAGGTACAACTCCACTTGGGGGGGGGGGGGGTACAGTCATTCACTTTCTGGTCCAGAGTTTAGCTTAGCTTAGCATAGAGACTGGCCTGGGGGGAACAACTAGCCTGGCTCCAGCCAAAGTTACAAAAAACAAAACCTAAACCACATCAGAGATTCAAAAATCATCACATTGTTTTTTTTGTTGTTGTTGTTTGTTTGCTTCATGTGAATATAAACAGAAATTTAACAAGACTAAGAATCTACAGCCATCGTGACTTTTTAGGGCTGCACATAGCTACTGTTAAATACCAACTTAACAATGCTAACATGCTCACAATGACCGTTTTTTTACAATGTTTAGTGCCGACTCATCCCAGCCGTGTGTCAAAGGTAATGGTCGGATGACCAACAGAACCACATCATCTGCAGGTTGCAGAGAAACGATTCTGAGGCCTCCAAATGGCAGATTCAGGAAAACCCTCTGACCACAACTCCTGACAGCCACGTCTGCAGTGGAGGCTCTGAACCGGGCACTGAAAACATGAATATGTAACACACCCAACCTCTCCTGGGATGCTTGTGAAGCTCTACCGGAGGTGGGGGTTTAAGACCCTACGGCCTCGGCCAGATGTTCCTAGTTCACGTCACTACGCGTTGGGTTTACCTAGTCTGTCTGGCCGCCTCCCCGCCATCTGCCATCCGTGTGTCCAAAACATTGCGCCACAGATCAGATGATACGACCATAGAGTCGATTATTGATTATTATTATTATCTTAGGCCTAAGGGGTTCTGGTACCAAGAACATTTATGAACCACTTTATGTTCAAACATGTTGGTCTTTTTTTCCAGTCCATGATTATTACAGACGTCCAGGCCAACAAATAAAGACCTTCTGTTGGTCCCAATCAGCCCCCTCCAGGACCTTTGTTGCATAAGGAAGATTGAAAAACTCACACTCAGATTCTTGCAGTTTTTGGGCTGGATGTCTTTTATTTATTGAGTCGTTGTAAGAGGTATTGAGCTAGGAATAAAAATCAGTGTGTGGGCACACGCATGGAAAATCAAACCCAGGAATCCACACATTGGCTTGCCCCTGGGGTGGAGCCGGGCTGTTGGTCTGGCTGTCTGCCACTGTTGCCATGATCAACATCATCCCATCCCAGCTCGTAGTGTGGTTGTCATGGTAATGACCGTTTATTTGCAGGGGGGCACTCTAGTCTCCAATATTTCCGGGACAGACACACACACACACACACACACAGCTCAAGGAAGTGGAGGTGAGAGAGAGGAGGGGAGTTGCCAAACAGACGATCTGCTCAAAGGGCAGGTAGATGAATCGGTGTTGCATATCTCTTCCTCCTCTGCTGTACGTAACGAACAGGAACCCACCACTATCCCCAATATCAGTCACCATCAGGTCAGTTGTTTATATCACTCAGACATCCGTTATTCTTCAGTTAAAAAACGAGGATTTTCCTCTCCATCGAGTTTCCATTTCCTCCTTGAACTCTAAAATCAAGATGCACCGTTAGATACCAGCTTCCTCAGAACTGAACTGAAATGTCAAGATTTTCTCTTTTTTTTTGTCCATCCCGGCAGGATGAGCAGGCTAATCAGACTCTGATTTCTCTCCATAGTTAACGACTTTGATGGTGAATCCTCTAGTCTTGTCCAGCACCGGCTACTGTTCTACAGGGCTGGGTCTTCGTCTAATGTCAGTGTCCGTCAACTCTCAGTGGAAACATATCATGATAATACGATCATGTCGTGTTATAGTTCTGCAAAATTCAGTTGTGGTTAAAAACAAATAGGCACCGGCCCAATTTTTGGCTGATGGGTAACAATAGACCTCAGGTAATGCAAAGTTACGCTGTTGGAGGTAGTGTAGAAACCGCCGACGGCATATATATGTCTTTATACAGTGTGGAGGAGAGAGCGTTACCGTTAGCCTACTCAGACTGTTTAGCCGCTAGCAGCTCCAGGGACGACAAGCTCGCTCTTTTGTTCCGACGCCTTTCCTACCGGCTGAGATATCTCAACGACTATTGGATGGATAGAGTCCGAGTTTGTCCAGACATTCATGGTGCAGAGGGCGAATCCCAAAATGACAACATCATGTGAATGATTTGGCTCAAAATAATAGATTTCATAGAAAACCATGGCGCCCCGACTGTTGGCTACCGACTTTGCTGATTCCCCGACGTTTCCTCTAACAGCACTACAAGGTTTGCTTTGGGGGCCGCAATAATATCCTAACAACTGTTGCATGGATTACTGGATTTGGTGCATGCATTCATGCTCCCCCTCGGGATGAATTGTAATAGCTTTTGTGATCCCTTAATTTTTAATCAAACACCACATTTGAGCTTTAAGCTGAAAGGGCTGCTGTCATGTTTGTCTCTTGTTAAGGCTGATTTATTCGTCTGTGTCGAACCTTCACTGTAGCCTGCTATCAGCGCCCCCCCCCCCCAAAAAAAAAAAATCAAACTACATGTCGCTGCCACGCAGACAGCAAAAGCCATGATTAGTGGGCTCGGTAGCATCACATATCTCCTCCTTCGCCGCCTTCGTCCAGACTGTCTCCGCCGACGTCTCGTTTCATTCTCGTGTCGCAGTAAATTCAGGTAAAACTAAACCTGCTGTTCAACGTCCATCAGCTCCGACTCCATCGACATCCGCTCGGATTCAGTCGCCGTCGATTCAAACTGTTGGAAAACGGCTGCGAAGAAGCTCAACAGGGCGGCATATTAACGCCACCGCCAACTAGTGGTTTGGGGGTTTAACTGCAGAGCGACACCAACGCAGGAGTAGAAACAGCCAGGACAGCAGAGGCTCAACGCAGAAGCACGAGTCCAGCTTTAATGTTAGTCTGCAGAACTTCCACTCAGCCCTGGTCATGAGTGGTTCATGCGACGTTTTGTCCCATTTTGGGCTTAATGGGAATTCAGCCTATTTTTTTTATTTGCAGAAGTCACAGGTTTCTCACTTTAGTTTCCATTGATCTTAACTGAAGACTGAGAATCCTTAATTTCCTCAGCGGACTCTTGTTCAGGTGTTTCACCTGGAGTGGGACACAGTTTCCAGGCTGCGGTCGGAGGGGAGGATGTTTCATTAAACTGCTTTGGGCGTCACTGTATTTTCATTTGCTTTTTTGCTCTCTATAACCATCTTGGCCGATGATGAACAGGTTGCCCACGTTTCCAGGCTGAGCTGTAGTGTCACACTCCATCTCAAAATCCACTTTTCAGGGTGATTTCCGCTCGGGCCCCTGGGGCGGGGGGGGGGGGCAGGTATCCCACAGGCTCGCATCCACCTGATCCAGTGTCGCTGTCGTTATGATGAACGCCCCCACCCCCAGCCCAGCCCACCCCACCCCAGCCCAGCCCAGCCCGCCCCAGCCCACCCCAGCCCAGCCCGCTCCTCCAGGCGCCGTCAGGCAGCAGATGAGCTGCTCGGAGCCGCTGAGCGTCTGTCGCGTCGCGCCGGGTTCCAGCGCGGCCGCCGTCCGGTTTCTCTCCCGGAGACCGGCTCTGCTTCTTTCTCTCCTTTTTCACCGGGGCGCCCGGAGCCTGTCGCTCCTTCCTCCCGGTCGTCGCCTCCTCGCCCCTTTCCCCGTCCACAGAGCCGCACTTTGAGTGGAGGTACCCCCCTCGCCCCTCGCCCCCCGGCCCCCGCCCCCCGCCCCCCACTCCCGGCGGAGCCGGTCCACCGTCCACGGTGCGTCCCGGAGAGTCGGAGGCATGAGGCGGCGTCAGGAGGAGTAAAGGAGGAAGAGCGGAGACCGGGGCGAAGGGACGGGAGCTCGGAGCCGACAGGAGCCGCGGACCGCGTCCGAGGTGAGCGTTCAACCGGCTTCGCCTCCGGGCGCCCGCTGACCCGCGGCGCGGGCCCCCGGAGCCGCGGCGGCTGCCCTCGGTGGGACTTTCCTCCGGTTTCACCTCCCGGCGGTGATTTATTAGTATTATCAGTATCGTTATCAATATTTTTGCGGCTGGAGTCGGAGTTGTCCTGCGGCTGAGACAATCGACGTCATGTCGGCGGATGAAACTACCGCTCTCTCCGTTTCTACAGAGGATCAGAAGAGTAACGGGCTTAATTCATGGTTTAGTAAATCATTTTATTTGCGGTTTATTATAAGAGGAGCAAGTTTTTAGTTTCCAGGTTTCTCTCTTGGTTTTGAGTCATTAATGTTCAAACCATTAATAAGGTCATTAATAAAGTTAATGAGTCTCACTATGATGAGCCAGTGGTTCCCGGTCCCTGGGGGGGCATTAAAGCTGAGTGGACTTTTTTTCACAGACATGTTGACCTGTCATTTGCAGGTGTAACTGAAAACGTTATTAGCTGCTGCGGTCTCTGCAGTAATTGATGGGACGGAGCCGTTGTTAATGCTGTTTTTCCCACTTGTGGTTTATTCTTTATTTTTTAATTTTATTTTTCTCTTGCTCTGACTTGTTTAAAACGCGTCCTATGAAGACTCTGAATCCAAACTACTGAGAGAAAAAGGGCAGTGTGAGAAGTTGTTCAGTATTATATCAGTGCGTTTCTTCCTCTTGGCTTTTATCTCCGTCGGATCCATTATTGTTGCCAGTTGATAAAAAAATAATTAGTGTGTGTGTGTGTGTGTGTGTGTGTGTGTGTGTGTGTGTGTGTGTGTGTGTGTGTGTGTGTGTGTGTGTGTGTGTGTGTGTGTGTGTGTGTGTGTGTGTGTGTGTGTGTGTGTGTGTGTGTGTGTGTGTGTGTGTGTGTGTGTGTGTGTGTGTGTGTGTGTGTGTGTGTGTGTGTGTGTGTGTGTGTGTGTGTGTGTGTGTGTGTGTGTGTGTGTGTGTGTGTGTGTGTGTGTGTGTGTGTGTGTGTGTGTGTGTGTGTGTGTGTGTGTGTGTGTGTGTGTGTGTGTGTGTGTGTGTGTGTGTGTGTGTGTGTGTGTGTGTGTGTGTGTGTGTGTGTGTGTGTGTGTGTGTGTGTGTGTGTGTGTGTGTGTGTGTGTGTGTGTGTGTGTGTGTGTGTGTGTGTGTGTGTGTGTGTGTGTGTGTGTGTGTGTGTGTGTGTGTGTGTGTGTGTGTGTGTGTGTGTGTGTGTGTGTGTGTGTGTGTGTGTGTGTGTGTGTGTGTGTGTGTGTGTGTGTGTGTGTGTGTGTGTGTGTGTGTGTGTGTGTGTGTGTGTGTGTGTGTGTGTGTGTGTGTGTGTGTGTGTGTGTGTGTGTGTGTGTGTGTGTGTGTGTGTGTGTGTGTGTGTGTGTGTGTGTGTGTGTGTGTGTGTGTGTGTGTGTGTGTGTGTGTGTGTGTGTGTGTGTGTGTGTGTGTGTGTGTGTGTGTGTGTGTGTGTGTGTGTGTGTGTGTGTGTGTGTGTGTGTGTGTGTGTGTGTGTGTGTGTGTGTGTGTGTGTGTGTGTGTGTGTGTGTGTGTGTGTGTGTGTGTGTGTGTGTGTGTGTGTGTGTGTGTGTGCCGCTTGCAGGGGGAAGGTCAACCACGGGTTATCTTCTGTAGCCTCAGTTTAGGGATTGTCCCTGCAACACTTCGCTAGCTAAGCGGCTACGCACGGAGAAGCTCGGCTAGTGACAGGTGTGTGGCCAAAGACTAGTGAGTTTGAAATGAATCAAACAAGATGTTCCAATGTGAAATGTACCTAAACTGAAACTGAGTGATTTAATCTACCCGTGCGGGTCTTAATCTACCCGTGCGGTTCCTGGTCCCCCTTTGCGGGTCTTAATCTACCCGTGCGGTTCCTAGTCTCCCTTTGCGGGTCTTAATCTACTCGTGCGGTTCCTGGTCCCCTTTGCGGGTCTTAATCTACTCGTGCAGTTCCTAGTCTCCCTTTGCGGGTCTTAATCTACCCATGCGGTTCCTGGTCCCCCTTTGCGGGTCTTAATCTACCCGTGCGGGTCTTAATCTACCCGTTCCTGGTCCCCCTGGGTCTTAATCTACCCGTGTGGTTCCTGGTCCCCCTTTGCGGGTCTTAATCTACCCGTGCGGTTCCTGGTCCCCCTTTGCGGGTCTTAATCTACCCGTGCGGTTCCTGGTCCCCCTTTGTGGGTCTTAATCTACTCGTGCGGGTCTTAATCTACCCGTGCGAGTCTTAATCTACCCGTGCGGGTCTTAATCTACCCGTGTGGTTCCTGGTCCCCCTTTGCGGGTCTTAATCTACCCGTGCGGGTCTTAATCCAACCATGCGGTTCCTGGTCCCCCTTTGCGGGTTGCCCTGCTAAGTCAGTGTGGAAGCTTGTGATGTCGGTTATAAAGGTGCGTCCTCGTCGGGTATTTGTTCGAGGAGAACGTTACAGTGTTTAGTCGCAGCACAAGGTTCTGAACTCCTGTAGCAGGCGAGCTAACGGCTAACATGCTAGACAGGCTGAAACCTGCGTATGCTAGTCAGACAGACCGGCTCAGCTAAAGATCTAGTCTGTACCAGACGTTTTCTGACCGTGGGCTGTTTAAATAGTTGGGTTCGTGAAGCTGTCTGACCATCTGAAGTATACTGGAGCCTTACCTCGCTAGTTAGCGCCGCAGCTAATGGGACAGTGAGTTCACACAGTGAATCGGTCGATTACACCGTGTGACTGAGCCTGAACACACACATGGACATGAGCCCCCCCCCCCCCCCATCCCAGAATAGGAAACATAACAAGGGCTCCTGTATTTAACTTGCACATGTCCCTTCTCTCACTTACGCTATGTGAGACGTCGCCTCATGTGTCTCCTCTCATTCATAAAAACGTTATGTGTGATGTTGTCATAATAAGACTTTGATTCTTTTTAATCACTCGCCTTTTTTGTGCCATTGTTAATATCAATGTATGAACATTAATTGTTTGGATGTTGTTTTTAAGGGATTTCACAGCGACATTTGGAGATTAGTCGGGTCCTTGCTTCGTTGCGTTACAAAGTAAATGAGATCCCTCCGTGTGTTCATGTGTCTCTCGTGTTCGGGCACTGATTATTTATAAAGGTATTGATTATGGTCATAAAGTCCCCGGGCTGCAGCCAGTGAATATTTACATAACCATTAATCTCTCACTTACTCTTTTAAATGAATCGATTGATTGTGTAATAACAAAAAAAAAATGTCATCACAAGTTCCCAGAGCCAAAGGTGAAGCCTTCAAATTGATTTTTGAGTCCTATCAATATTCAAAAATTCAGAATTATTCAATTATACAACAATATAAATGGAGAAATGCAGTAAATCCTTGAATTTTAGAGTCTGGAACATGCAACTTTTTGACATCTCTGCTTGATAAATTACTTAAATTACATTTAATCATTCAAATCGCTTTCGCTCCATTTTCCCATCAGATGATTACCTAATTAATCAGATGATCATTTCAGCACTAGACCCCCCCCCCTCATTTTAAAGTCTTTGAGCCTGAGATAGAGGTCTGGAGACTGTTCCGGGGGGGGGGGGCAGTTTCTATCCTTTACAGTTTATTTCTTTTTAAAGGAAATGGATGATGTGAGGTTTCTCTCTGTGTTTCGCTGCCCAGAACTTCACAGGCTCCTGTTAAACAATTTTTCACGTGCACTCAGAGCTCACATAAAGGTGCATTCCATGGAATTTTCCATTTTAAAAAGCAGTGGAATGTGCGATGCTGAGGATGACAAGGTAACCAGGTAACTAAGGTGTTCTCGGTCTGGTGGGGGCCCCAGCGACCGATGCGGTGCCAGGGTTTAATGATGAAACCGCCTCGTCTCGGCCGGGGAGTGGCATATAGCGCTGGCTAATTTACCCAAATGTCAGGTGTAACCCCCTCCCCCCCTCCCCCGCCCCAACCCGCAGGTGGCCAGACCATCTCGTTCACCTAGAATGTTTGATTGATGCGGCCCTGCACCTGCGGCTCCTTCCCAGCTATCCTTTTTTTTTTTTTTTAAAGAATTTTCCAGGAATGTTAATTTAGATAGGCATCTACCCTCCCCCCCGTTTGTTTTCCGGACACCGCAGAAGCTGATTCGCTCTCAGCTGAACTGCTCGCCTGCCCATGTGGAAACGCTTCCCTCTGTGCTGATGGTAATGTGGTAATGTGGCAAACGGGGGGGGGGGGGGGGGCAGGGGTCAGGGGACTGATTCCTCAGCTGCGTTCTGCTCTTCACTTCCAGTTCGTTACGCCGCCGAACGAGGGAGGCAGTGACCTGGACACTGATACTCTGTCAGTGTATTATTACAAAACTATTATAAATGTTAAACGTGAAGAAGCTTCTTTTTTTTCACCAGCTCTTTAAGAGGAAGTCATTTTTTTTTTATAAATCCTTTTTAAACGCAGCAGAATTTCCCATCGTCACTGCGGCGTCCAGGTCAAACTCTGCTTTGTTTTTCCTCCGTTCTTGCATCAGAAAACTCGTAATAAAAAAAACTTGAAAACATGGGGGGGGGGGGGGGAATGGAAATGGAAAATTCAAAATAGGGGCAGCAATGCAAATGGAAAAACCGGGTTGTCTCCACTACATGGGCTGTTTACTAGGAAAAACAAAAGTTAAGGATCATATCAACAGTTTGTTTTATCGGATGTTTTTTGTGAAAAGAAAATTACAATTGGAGAATATGTCACTTTAATTATCGGGAGTTCTTTTGTCTCTTCAATCTCAGCATCAAAGATCCACAAACGGACGCAATCTTTAACATTGACCTTGTCTTCAGAAACATTGTCCTCATCACCCCTAGTTTACATCTGCTAATAAATTTTGTAATGTAATCCCGCCTGGATCCAGGTGTAATCCCACCTGGATTACATTTCCTATGAATATAAGAGGTAGACGTTCATTCGGATAAAATGTAACTGCAAACTGTTCATATTCAATTTGTTTGGTCTGTTCATCAGGGCCATAGCGTTTATGAGGATATTGAGTTTACATTCACACAGATTTACGCAGCAATTGTTTTTTTTAAATGATTTTAGACTAAATCTCTTCAATCTGGTTCTTTAGTGGAAAATACAGTCAATTTAAAACAGATAAAAGGTGTTTACTTCTTGTAGGGAGACACTTTAATACAAAATACCATTTTCAAAACGAATGAAGAAAATGAGGGAAGATTAGTTATTTTTTTGGGGGGGTGCACTTGGGGAATTTGGAGGGATGACCTCAGTGTTTGCTGAAATCCCGTCTAAGCCCTTTCTGGCGACTGTGTGTCCGGTGTCGGTCTGGTTCTGGTCCGGGGCCTCAGAGCTTCGCGTTTAAAGGCCCGGTGCTGAATTTGAGCCTGAGGTGCGAAGCATCGACCTCTTCGGGTGAAGGGCCGTTTTCATGAGATTTTACATGCGTTAATCTGGTTAATCTCTGGTGTCGGGGCTGTTCAGGATCATTCAGGGAACAGGAAGTGTGTGTGAGATAGAGGGAGAGAGAGGAAGAGAGAGGGAGGGAGGGAGGCAGCTTTAGATTTTGTCATCAGCGATGATCAAAGTCAACTTGAGGACTTCTGAGTCAATCACTCTATCAGCCCTGAAGGGTTTATGGGGGGGCAAACTATGAAAGAGAGAGAAAGAGAGAGTACATACAGACACAGGATGTTCTCAATCTGTTCCGCTTTCAAACCTTTTCATCTCTCTCTTGCTCCCCTTTTTAATTCTTTTCCCCTCTCTGCAATAATTGATATTTTTATGTAGAGACGGGTCAAATTATCATGTGAATAATGTGAAATGTCTGAAATGATGTTTGCTCCAGTTCGGCCGAATGAAGCCTGAAACGTCCACTGAGTTATTCCAAGGTCATTTTTGGTTGAACGGTGGTGTAGGTGAGCTGCTGCGTGAGCTGCCTTCCCTCGCCACTCGTCCCGCGGACCTGATGTGGTCAGCCGGGGTCCGCGTGGAGCCGCTGCCCTTCACGGAACAGCGGCGACCCGGGGGGGGTTCAGCGGCGTCTGGCCGTCTCACTTGGAATCCGGGGGTCGGATCCGCGGCTGGTCCCAGCTCCGTCTGGGTTGGTCGAAGGGACACTGTCGGGTCGGGTCGACAGTGAGAGAGGATTCTACTTCATTCAGTCTGTCTCTCCTGGTCCGGGGAGGCACCAGCTAACAGCTGTCTGCAGGTCTCAGTCTGACACTGATCATTAAACCGGATGCTCTGTACTTTGATGAATCATCAGCCGCTGACAGTCTGTGAGCAGCTGAATGTGATATCATTTATTTTTTTTTTAAATATGCAGAACGACAGCGCCTTCCAAGTGGTGCAGGTCTTTTATTATTATTATTACTCAACTGTTTTGCAGATGTTAGACCCAAAGAACAAAGACGCGTCCTGTTTTAGTTGATATCCCTTTTCCAAGCAAAATAAGTCCTCGATTTTATAACGAGGAAATATGTTTTGCAGTTTGGCCGATAATGTGACTTTTACACAATTTTTACATTCAAGGAAACTACAGTCATCTCATTTTCAGAGAAATTGATTATGGTCAATTGAGAGAAATGCAGCGTTGACATTTATCTGTGGTAACCGAATTAAATCAAAATCAGTCGGTTCTGGACTTTGTGAATTGGATAAAATCTCGGGAGCATCTCTGTTGAATAAAAATCCAAAGACAATCACAGTATTTCAGGAACGTTTGAGGATTATTGTGCTAATTCAGTTTGCTGAGATGGTTTCAACCACATTAATTGTAGCAATGAATTTTAATACCGGCTCATAGAAACTCTGCAGCTCCCCACAGCTCCACTGAGCCTTTTTTAGCCTCTTTTAGCTCATAATTTTGGTTTCTACTTCACGTTTCCAGTAAAAACCAACCGTGGGTGTTTATCATCTCAGATTGTTGTTGTCTCTTCCTTGAAACCCCTCGTGCACGGGTTCATAATTTAAATTTCACAGTGGGGCAGTGCACAAAAAAAACATTTCTGGATATAACTTTGTATTAAAAAGACCTATGACGCATGCAGAGTGATGATGAACATACTCTTAACGGCCCAGGTAAAGAAAAACAACAATAGAAATCAGCATCAAATAAATTTTCCAGATTCCCCAGTGAAATATTTAGCAGGTTACTTTGATGCGTAAGGAGTTTATTTATTTATTGTCTTACGTTTCTACATGTAGGCGCATCAATATTAATGAACCTCTCTCATTATGGAGCGGAGTGATGCAGTGGCGTCGCTTTGTTAACCTTCTTCTCCGCTTCTTTCATGCCGCTGTTTACTATCATTTATTGATGTAAAGCAGTGCATTTGCTTTGGTTCCTTGTGTCGCTGAGCCCCCCCCCAGGGTCCTGTCACTGTGAGTGGTTTTGGTTCTGCACTTTTGTGTGTTTGTGTTTGTACTGGTTCTAGCCTCTCTGGAAATGTCCTGCCTATAGATGTAACCCCCCCCTCTGGACTCACCAATCACAGAGCCCGCCCCCCCCCCCCCCCGCTTTCACACATGGACACCAAGGTGACAGAACCTTGGTTTGATTATAGATACGTCTCAACACAAAAAGGCAGTCGAGGTGGGTATGTGGTCTCCATGGAGACCTACAGTATCTCCAGCTCCGTTACTGGGAAGCCCTTACGTGCCCCCCCCCCGGTGATTCAGTAGCAGACTGGGGGGGCGTCAGGATGCTGCTTTTGTTTTGCAGTCTGCTGTAATCTCCGTTTTTCACACTGATTTTTTTTTTTTTTGATTAACATTCATCGCTGTGGTGTTTCTGTCATTTGTGTTGTTGAAGGGCTGAGAAACAGGGCTGCTCCGCCCATTTTTACACATGGGGATCGGCTTAATGGTCATCAATCTGAGAAAATGACCCCGGTGGTTCCCTCTCATCTTGGTCCTGGAGAACCTGAGAACAAGGAGCGTTGTGACGGTTGTGGGCTTTTGTGAGGCGGGAGGGGTCCAATCGTTGAGAACGTTAAAAACAAAACAGGGAGCTGTGCTGGCGGGGGCCACGTTGCTTCAGGTGCCGCTGGGACAGGGGAGCAGTTCAAGGTCCAGGACGTCCAGTTTAAGTGACAGACCCGTGGGTCGGACGGGTTTCCAGGTGTGAGAACTCAGGTTCTGGTGTCAGCAGTTTGTGTGACCGTAGCCCTTCGTTGGATCGAGCAAACGGGCGTCCTTCGCTCCCCCAGGTACCAACGAGCCTTTGACCCGTGACCCCATTGCTGGTTCAACGGTTTTTCCTTCCTTTGACCAATTTTAGCCAGTGCTGACCAGTGCAAACCTGGTAAACCCCTCAAGACCTGAAGATTCAGAGAATCGGGTGATTTAACCATCACAGTTCTGCACAGTCGTCAGTTCTTTAGAGCCTCGAGCTCGCCCGTTTTCCTGCCTCCAACACATCGACTTCAGGAAGCGACTGTTCACTTCCTGCCTGATGTAACCCCCCCCCATCCCCAACAGCTGCCACTGTGACGTGATGATCGATGCTTTCAGCCAAACCAAAAGGATCGACCGACGGGCTCTGTCATAACCAGGCCACATCATTACCTGGATTAACTGAGATTAACTGCTAGTTGGAGAACAAGCCTGCGAATGTTGTGTGGTTGTGACTCGGTGCCGCTTTTGTAAAACCCACCGACAAGAGGCTGCTTTTTTTTTTAACATATTAACATATTTTAAAATGCATTAAACCTTAAAATCATCTGTTTTTGTTTTTGTACGACTGTATCTGTATCTATATCTTTATCCCTCTCTGCTCCGCTCCTCATTCTTTCAGCTGTTGTTCTGCCCCCCCCCGAGATTTAACTGCCATGTTCAGGCAGTTGCATTAACAGCTGGATCATTTGTGTAATTGGGTTCCATTGCACATGAATCTTGAATGCAGTTATTCTACAGGAAGCTCATACAACATGCATGAGCCGTGATTCTAGGTCAGAACCTCGGTGTTGGTAGACGGAGCCTTGTTGTTGTTGTTCTCCAGGCTGTCTGGTATCGTTCTGGAATTTTTTTACATTCAAATGTACAATTACATTTCTGAATCAGGAACACAAACATAAACCCGGTATGAGTTTAGAAATCAGAAATCAAAATTTACAAGAGACCCCCCCCAAAAAAAAAAAAAAAAAACCCGACGCTGCAGGTGGACGAGGTGACGTGATTAGTGCCGACGCTTCATTTTTAACACGTTGCGTAATTGCAATATTTTTTTTTTTGCGTGAAGCGAACGCTCAGTCCAGGACAAACCACATTCAGCCTCATCATGGAAACCACAGTTCTATACCTGGTCCAGAGACCAGGTCCATGTCCAGAGACCTGGTCCACGTCCAGACCCCCATCTTTGGTTCAGGTTCAGGAAAGATGGATGTTTTGTTTTAATGTAAACAAACAGATTGTATCTGACAGTCACTGAGAACCTTTTCTGTATTGAACCAGAACCAGGATCTATCCTGAATCTGAACCAGGTTCTGCGAGGTTCTAAACAGAACCATAAACCAGTCTGATGACGCCGGAGTCACCACTCTCTCAGAAAACAAACATGTTTGTCTGTAAAGATTTTACTGAAACATTCAGTATCAACGCATTTGCAACTCGTCAGATCCAGAAATTAAGAGCATTTCCTCACTGAGTTAATAGAAAACAGGATCCAATTTAATTTATTTTCCTACAGAACGTATTTGCTGTTACAGTTGTAATTAAACCTCATTTCTCAACAGTTCCTCCATTTTTTCTTTGTCATAACAGGTTAAAACAGGGTAACGACACATGGGATGTTCAGCAGCTTTCTCTCAGTGTGGCTCAGTTCTGTACCACTCACTGTAAATGTGAAATATCAAGGCTGACGTCTGTAACATAGAAACATGCAGAGGGCTCTGATGATTTAATTTACCATAGACATCTCTGTCCCCCCCTTTCTTTTCCCCTCCCCACTCAGGGAACCTGGTGCAACTGTGGGACCTCCTCCTCCTCCTCCTCCTCCTGCTCCTGCTCCTCCTGCTCCTCCTGCTCCTCCTCCTCCCGGAGAGAGAGCTCTTTTCTCCTCTGGATGCTATGGCTGCAATGGTACGTAGGCCAAGTCACAGGCTAAGAACGTAGATGGAAGTCGGGGGGGGGGGGTAAGTGTCTGAGCGTGCATGTTTTGTTTTTGTTTTTTTTATGTATCACCTCAAGCTGGGCTGGTTTAAGACGAGACAGGTTAGAAATGGGAAAAGAGACGAGGTGTTTTTAGTGAAAGGGCCGTGAGGTGTAGTTTAGTTTGATTTTAAACAAATTCTCTGGATTAAACGAAGGGAAAATCCCACATTCCCTTCAAGCAGCCGCGCTCATCGAATGGTTCCATCGCGTAAAACATGAACAGCAGAACAAGATATTACAGGGGTAGTTACCACAGTTCGCCGAAAGCTTGTGCAGATCCACCTTAGTGATTTGGAATCTCAGCTCAGGAGATCTGCAGAGTCTTCCCTGCTCTTCTTCTTCCCAGTTTTAACATCTTCATATGTAACTGCAGCTGTAATTATGTAAAGTAACGTGGTGGCATGAACGCAGAATTTTATTCAGAGCGGATCGGTCACATCGTAGCCGACTCCGGAAGTGATTAATCAGGGCGGCACCGGCGCCGAAGCCGGTCTGTTGGATCGGATCGTCGCGTCCTCGGTGCCCGTTATGGACAGTCGGGCTCTTCCAGCCTCGTGTCAGGGATTTGGTGAAGGTCCTCGTCTGACGCCCCCCTGCCACTGCACAAAGCCGGGGGTCTTTATAAAAGGAAAAGTCCACCGGGGTCCCCAATTAACCCTCAAGCTGAAAGCCGGCAATCAGTCATGTTCAGTTTCACGTCCGACGTGCCGGAGCAGGGCCAAAACAATGGGGAGGGGTCACGTCGGAGGTCGTACAATAATCGGAGGCGGTCGAAGCAGTAATGGCCTCCACGACTCTGGAGGGAGGAAGAAAAAATCTCTGATGCCAGTGGGCCTGGTTTCTACCGTGCGGTTGTATGACGAGGTTATAGATCATTATACAACCTGGTGGCTGTCACCGCGTGTGTGTGTGTGTGTGTGTGTGTGTGTGTGTGTGTGTGTGTGCGTGCCATTTATCTCATGTGGTTTCATTGACACCCCCACATCGCTCTGCCTGGCAGTGGATGGACACTTTCCTCCTCTCGTCTCAGGGCTTTAACATATTTCTCTGAGCCGCTGCCAATTTCTCTCTTCGGTTTTCCTCTGCATTTTGTTTTAATGTATGTTTTGTTTTTTGTTTTTTTTGCTGGTTATCTCAAAACGTCGGCGCGGGATGTTCGTTAAGAGAAGACGACTATTGTAACAGTTTCATTGTGAACGTGATGAGTTTTTTTTAATTGGACTCATTTAGTCCGGACCCAGATGGCTGCTAATACGAGGGACATGAGCGTCAGACGGACGACAATATGAAGACTTAGAGATAAAAAAGTGGGACAAGGAAAAAACGTGTGTGTGTGTGTGTGTGTGTGTGTGTGTGTGTGTTTGTATATGTGTGTGTGTGTGGAGGTGGGGTGGGTGTTCAAGTTTTTCAGTTAACAAAAATACGTTACTGGCCAAGTGAACAAGTTTTGGCAGAGAGAATAGAGAGAGCGAGCCCCAGTCAGAGCGGAGGACAAATCAAAGGGAGGGTGCAGGGGGGAAACTGAGGGTACTGGTTCCTAGTCACGGTCCTTCTGGACCCGGAGGACCGCCTGTTTGGAGGCTGCTGCCACTCCTCATTAGGTGGCCGGCATGAAAATCGGGAGGGGAGAACCTTGAACCAAAGCCTTTGAAGGGGGGTAAACTACCTTGGCAAAGCCGGGATCCTTCCCTCTGAACTCGGGCCTCGTGAGCTCGGAGCCTTCGCAGCGTCGACGTCATGTAGTTTCAACCATCATTGCAAATCGTTTAGGTCCGAGAGATCTGGAGTCTCTGGCGCCGACGTTGTCTCCCGCCGCTGACAAACTGTCAACGAACGAAGACGCCGGCGCCGGCAGCCGCATCAAAATAGAATCCAACAATAACACTGACACTGTCGGTGTAAATCATACATACAAGCTGTACACTGTTTGTTTGTATCCAATAAATGTATCTAACAACAACAAAAGAAGCGGATTCAGGCCGTTTATCATGTTTGATCACAGGGTTAGCGTTAGTGCTAACCACCTGGGACGGAGGCCCGGACGCCCCTGGGTCGGAACACACCCGTTTTTTCCCGATTCTGCTGACATTGCACGAACGCAGCATTTGACCTACACGTTCATCTGGGTGCAGCGTCCATGACTCCGTGACTCGCAGTGGTTAAAGGTTCAGTATAACATGGGTTTTATTATCAGAACTCGTTTTTATTGTTTATGATAATGTGGCTTAACCTAGGTCGTCGCTCAGGTCTTGGAAAATCAGATGATCATAAACGTATAGAAACCGACATTTTTACCAGATTATCTAAACCTCTGAAATAAATTTTGGAGTCAAAATGTGAAACTAGTTCACCCGTAATGCCAGTTTTTCTAATAGTTTTTCTTTCAGCCTTGTCGGCCAGATATTCTTCACTTGACTCGAGGGCTTGTCCTGTTTTCCCTGAAGCGTCAGACAAATTCATAGCAACGTCGCCACCATGTTCCCTGATCTCAGCAATGACTTTGGTGACTATGGTGCCGTTACAACAACAAACAAAACAAAACCATCTCAGGTAGTGTCAGGTTTCTGACACTAGACCCCCCACCCCACAATGCAGAGCCTCACCACTCTTACTTATATTCTCCGTGGCAGAGAGCAGCTCTGCCGGTGTTCGGCCTCTTGTGTCCATGAACAAAATCGAACACGTACAGAGTTCCACTAAAGTTCCTCTAAGATCCAGAAGCTTCTGATGATTATTACACTTCCAGCACATTTCACTCCTTTGGAAGTTTGCATGTTTATCCCACACAGCAGTGAACTTCTAATTATTCAGTCTAATTAATAAATTCCTAGAGAAACATGGATATCATTCAGCTGCTGTTTGTCATCAGTTAAATTTGCTGTATCCTCCATTTTCCAAAGGTCATTGTTAAAATTTTTTCTGATTAGATTTAATGTCAGAGTGAAAGTGAATTAAAACAAAACAGTTTAGTTTAAGGATCGAAACTAAAGTGAGTTGATTCCCACATGCAGTTTATTATTATCCTGTAATGTGCCCGGTACCTCTCAGTGTTCTTTTGGTGGGTCCGTGTACAGTACACTTCACTGCACACTGACCCACTTTTGCCACATGTAGGACATATAAATAATTCATATTCTATATGTTCCTGCCTACCTGCGCGTGTGTGTGTGTGTGTGTGTGTGTGTGTGTGTGCGCGTGCGTGCGTGCGTGCGTGCGTGCGTCGCGTGTCGTCGCGTCGTCGTCGCGTGCGTGCGTGCGTGCGTGCGTGCGTGCGTGCGTGCGTGCGTGCGTGCGTGCGTGCGTGCGTGCGTGCGTGCGTGCGTGCGTGCGTGCGTGCGTGCGTGCGTGCGTGCGTGCGTGCGTGCGTGCGTGCGTGCGTGCGTGCGTGCGTGCGTGCGTGCGTGCGTGCGTGCGTGCGTGCGTGCGTGCGTGCGTGCGTGCGTGCGTGCGTGCGTGCGTGCGTGCGTGCGTGCGTGCGTGCGTGCGTGCGTGCGTGCGTGCGTGCGTGCGTGCGTGCGTGCGTGCGTGCGTGCGTGCGTGCGTGCGTGCGTGCGTGCGTGCGTGCGTGCGTGCGTGCGTGCGTGCGTGCGTGCGTGCGTGCGTGCGTGCGTGCGTGCGTGCGTGCGTGCGTGCGTGCGTGCGTGCGTGCGTGCGTGCGTGCGTGCGTGCGTGCGTGCGTGCGTGCGTGCGTGCGTGCGTGCGTGCGTGCGTGCGTGCGTGCGTGCGTGCGTGCGTGCGTGCGTGCGTGCGTGCGTGCGTGCGTGCGTGCGTGCGTGCGTGCGTGCGTGCGTGCGTGCGTGCGTGCGTGCGTGCGTGCGTGCGTGCGTGCGTGCGTGCGTGCGTGCGTGCGTGCGTGCGTGCGTGCGTGCGTGCGTGCGTGCGTGCGTGCGTGCGTGCGTGCGTGCGTGCGTGCGTGCGTGCGTGCGTGCGTGCGTGCGTGCGTGCGTGCGTGCGTGCGTGCGTGCGTGCGTGCGTGCGTGCGTGCGTGCGTGCGTGCGTGCGTGCGTGCGTGCGTGCGTGCGTGCGTGCGTGCGTGCGTGCGTGCGTGCGTGCGTGCGTGCGTGCGTGCGTGCGTGCGTGCGTGCGTGCGTGCGTGCGTGCGTGCGTGCGTGCGTGCGTGCGTGCGTGCGTGCGTGCGTGCGTGCGTGCGTGCGTGCGTGCGTGCGTGCGTGCGTGCGTGCGTGCGTGCGTGCGTGCGTGCGTGCGTGCGTGCGTGCGTGCGTGCGTGCGTGCGTGCGTGCGTGCGTGCGTGCGTGCGTGCGTGCGTGCGTGCGTGCGTGCGTGCGTGCGTGCGTGCGTGCGTGCGTGCGTGCGTGCGTGCGTGCGTGCGTGCGTGCGTGCGTGCGTGCGTGCGTGCGTGCGTGCGTGCGTGCGTGCGTGCGTGCGTGCGTGCGTGCGTGCGTGCGTGCGTGCGTGCGTGCGTGCGTGCGTGCGTGCGTGCGTGCGTGCGTGCGTGCGTGCGTGCGTGCGTGCGTGCGTGCGTGCGTGCGTGCGTGCGTGCGTGCGTGCGTGCGTGCGTGCGTGCGTGCGTGCGTGCGTGCGTGCGTGCGTGCGTGCGTGCGTGCGTGCGTGCGTGCGTGCGTGCGTGCGTGCGTGCGTGCGTGCGTGCGTGCGTGCGTGCGTGCGTGCGTGCGTGCGTGCGTGCGTGCGTGCGTGCGTGCGTGCGTGCGTGCGTGCGTGCGTGCGTGCGTGCGTGCGTGCGTGCGTGCGTGCGTGCGTGCGTGCGTGCGTGCGTGCGTGCGTGCGTGCGTGCGTGCGTGCGTGCGTGCGTGCGTGCGTGCGTGCGTGCGTGCGTGCGTGCGTGCGTGCGTGCGTGCGTGCGTGCGTGCGTGCGTGCGTGCGTGCGTGCGTGCGTGCGTGCGTGCGTGCGTGCGTGCGTGCGTGCGTGCGTGCGTGCGTGCGTGCGTGCGTGCGTGCGTGCGTGCGTGCGTGCGTGCGTGCGTGCGTGCGTGCGTGCGTGCGTGCGTGCGTGCGTGCGTGCGTGCGTGCGTGCGTGCGTGCGTGCGTGCGTGCGTGCGTGCGTGCGTGCGTGCGTGCGTGCGTGCGTGCGTGCGTGCGTGCGTGCGTGCGTGCGTGCGTGCGTGCGTGCGTGCGTGCGTGCGTGCGTGCGTGCGTGCGTGCGTGCGTGCGTGCGTGCGTGCGTGCGTGCGTGCGTGCGTGCGTGCGTGCGTGCGTGCGTGCGTGCGTGCGTGCGTGCGTGCGTGCGTGCGTGCGTGCGTGCGTGCGTGCGTGCGTGCGTGCGTGCGTGCGTGCGTGCGTGCGTGCGTGCGTGCGTGCGTGCGTGCGTGCGTGCGTGCGTGCGTGCGTGCGTGCGTGCGTGCGTGCGTGCGTGGTCAACACTGAATGAGAACCTCAGAAAAACTCCAGCTATAAATGTCAGAAATGGAGATTTGTCAATAAAAACTGTAAGTTTATATTGTGGCAAATGAAGTTAAGTCGTGGGAGATTTGCTAACTCGGCGCTGATTACATTTTTAGTACGACTCTGACTTGAGCAGCACCTTTGAAAATCATAAATTACAAAGGACTTTGGAGACTGAATTTTTCTAAATCTACATGTAGCACAAATGTAGAAGGAAAAAAAAAGCACACAAACACGCAAATTTGCACATTTCGGTGCGGCGGGAGACACCAAGTGTCGCGGTGGCATTAGCCTGAGACTCGGTGCAAAGATCCCACATCGAAGTGAGGGAACAGACCCTGTTCCCTGCGGGAGCGGGGAGTCCTGGAAGTGGCCAAATAATGAGCTGAAGGTCCTCATAGCACCCAATTAGCCCTAATAAGACGCAGTTTCTGGCAACCTGGGGGAAAAGGCCAGAGTGCGTGTATGGCACAAACATACATACACGCTCCTCTTTTTGGTTTTCACTCCTGGCTCCTACTCGTATAGTGTCAACACGAACGCACACTCTCCCTAGTGGCCGCCCCAGTTTTTTCCTCCCCGGGGAGACGGTTGTTTGGTCGCTGGTGCCAGCGGTGGCGGTGAATGATCAGGGGATGGTGTGATCTCGCCCTAGGGAGGACTCGTTACTCCACCGCTGCTCTTACTCAGGCTAATGTGAGTAGGAGGAGTAGGGGAAGTGAGGAGGAGGGGGGGGCACAACTCATTCCCAACCAGATGCTCCACAGTTGGAGGTTTTCTCACCTGAAACCTGTGACCAGACTGGTACTGCATGGTTTAGATCTGCACAATTACCCAGTAACACCCCCCCCCGGACGTGGACTACATCCTCACTGAGAAACACTAAGGCATCTTCTCCCCTCCATTTTGGCCGATGGTCCATAAACTGGAATCCATCCCTCCTTCTGTTTCCTCTGAGCTGATGAGGCGATCCAGCCTTTCTTCTTTAAATTTTTCATCCCGGTATCCATGGAGACCTTTTGCCAAAACGACTTTATGCATAAAGTCTTTTCACCTAAATTGCATTTTCAGATTTAGCTGTTTTACATGAACTTAAACCAATCTTCATCAGTTGTCTTTACATTAGTGGAAACATACACCTGCTAACGGCACAAGCATAATTTGAATGTCTCGGTCTTTTCAAGGATTTGTCAATGATAAGAAATACAGAATATAAATGATCTTCTCCTTTAATCAGAATCAAAGGAGAAGTCAATCTAACAAATTCTCAACAAACAAAATCAATGACTGTTGCTAATATGGACTAAAAAAATGGCCAGATCATAAAAATTGATAGTTATAATATTAATAAACTGGCACAATGTAAATCACTGCTGTATTAATTCCACATGCAGATCTTATAGTCAATTCTCTGCTGCTCTAAGTTCCTCTTTTTTCTTTTACCAAACAGTGAATGAGAGTATTTCTAAGTCGCTATCGGCTCATTGTTTCCTAGTCTGCAGCTCTTTTGTTCGGTGTTAAGCTTCTGACAGTGAAACCGACGCTTCCTGCAGATGTTTCCCATTAAAAGACGACGAGGGAGGGGAAAGGGGAAGGAGGTTTGAATTCCACTGACGGCAGCTTAACGCAAGATAAACGGAAAACAAAAATCTGAAAAGAGGAACTCCGTGCAATCAATATTATTTCTGTGTAAATAAAGGCTTGGTTCTCTGTACGGTTAACGTGTTTGAAAAATTTCTGGCATTTATCAATACAGCCTTTTTTTTTTTTCTGTCCTCCATACCTCACTGCTTCCACCTGCTCCGACTTTTCAGATAAGCAAAGTTAAATCGCTGTTTGGTTTTCGCCTTAATCGTATTAATTCCTCTGCGTCAGTTGTCCCCGACTCGTGAGATGCATGTGAATGTGGCCCCGGCTGAAAGCCTGGTGCTGATAATAAACTCCGACCTTTGATTTGAGGCTTTGCCGCCAGGGCTGGTGCCGGTTGCAAGAGGATTGTGATGGACGGATTGAAGATGACACTTTGGGATGAGCACATTGATAGCGACGTCTTCCTCCTCCAGCGTCTCAATCGGGAAAGACGAAGGGAAAAAAAGAATGGAAGAGGAAGCTGCTGTTGGCGGCGGCACTCAAAACCATCGCTCAGAACCTGCGACGGCTCCGATTCAAACTGAACAAATTTCCCTGATTTCCGCATCAAACACACATTATTCATCCCTTTTTCTTTCAATCTGAGCATTCGCCTCTTTTTTTTTTGTTTTCTTCCTCATCCGTAAAGATATAATTTGGGCGGCCGGTTAAATGAGAGATTTGCAGGGCAGCAATTGTACGTACAAAACGGCTATTGAGATAAGGCCCGATGATTGCTTTTCACTTAAGGAGTTGCCACCCTCCCTGGCGTTTAGCTGGCAGGATGGATTGCGCCTACTCTCCGATCAAGATGTACACGGGCGGAGAAAAGCAATTTTACACCAAAAAGTACACAAATTGGGAAAAGGGAACGGATATTAGCACCAGACGACAGAGTGTATTAGGCAATGCACTGCTAATACCATGTTTTCTCCCCTGCTTCATCCAATCCCTGCTCTGAAAGTGATAAGACAAACGGCGGATTAGAAATCAGCTCGGGCTTCCCAGAATCCTCCACGGCCACAGAGGGATGGGGTGTGTAATGGGGGCCACTGTGCAATATGAGGACCAGATGTGTGAGATTCTGTCTTATCTGGTGGGAGATGTGCCCCCCCCCCCGATAAGGAAACACAAGCGCGGGTTTTATCGCTTCGGCCGTTTACCGAAGCCTCTTTTTCATTTGTTTGGCCCGAGCCCCAGCTCCGTTATTGAGGAGGGGACACAGGCCGGGGGCCAATAATGATCACTGTGTGTATGATGTGAGAGGCGTTTGCTGGCTGGAGAGGAGCTTGGTGACCGGGGGGGGGTCAGTGGCTGAGGAATCCCGTTAAGTCGCCATCTCCGAAGGCAGGGAGGCAAGGCGGTTAGATGAGGATGGCTGAATTTGGATGTTTTCCTCTCGTGTTTGCCCCCCTGTCCCCCCCGTCCACCCGTCCCCCCATCCCCCCATCCACAGTCAGTCAGCCAACAGTTTCCACAGCCCAGAATGATGGCCGCCATTTTACGGTAATGCAGAGAACAATATCAGACTTTATTGAGGGCGACAGTGGGTCAGATGGACTGTGCATTTCACAAACGGCCGGTGGCGACGTTCACGGCGAGGCCTGTTTCTCCCATGTCCAGAGGGCAGAGGTGTAAAACTGCATCTTTGGACTTTGGATATTTTAAAGATAATATGAGTTGTTGTGCAGAGAAAAACAAAATGAAAGTTTCACCTTCCGAGATTCAATAAACCTCCAGGTTCTGTCAGTCTGACTTCTGATGGTATATTTTCTGGGCTTTGTGTTTCAATGGGGATGGAAAGGTTTACAATAATAAGCATGAACAAGTGTGAATGAAAAAGTGTTTTCACATTGGCTTATGCTGGATTTATGCTTCTGTGTTGAGACTTCACCATCCTGAGCCTTTATAATTCTGTGTTGTTGCTCTACAGTTACTCAACCAAACCACTAGTTGGCAGCCAAGTTTATATGCCACCATGTTATGCTTCTGTGCCGCTTCACCACCTGAGCCTTTAAATTCGGCTCGACACTTACTCGACCAAACCCAGTACTAATTGGCTGCCAGATGTTGAACAGCATTTTATTGCGACTGCGTTAGAAACGATGGCTGCCAAGAATGCACAGAAGGGTATGCGGTGAAAAAATTGCGATGCCATCAAGCCGACCAATCAGAGTTCTTGCATTCTGTGTCACCGTGACACGTAGGGGCTTATTTTGGAAACCGTTAGATGACCTGAAAAGTTCTCTGACCTCGTTGAAAAAGGAGCTGGATGTTCAGCTCCTCTCGGTGGACTAACGGAGGTCAGAAAAACCCTCCAAAATAAAAGCCCCGTGGCTACATCCAGTCCAGTTGTAGGCTTCTTTGAAGAAATTAGATAAAAAAAATTGCTTTTTCTGCTCATTTCAGAACAGTATGTCCAGTCCTGCACTGACGGACAGACAGGCAGACAGAGACGGGGGGTGGTCTGTCATGCGCTGGTTGGCACAGGTCCGTCTGCTGGGTAACACTTGGCCTGGTAGCTGGCACCGGTTGGCGCTGACATCGGACCGACCCGGTCTTTCGTCTGGAAAAACGCTCCCTCTGGATTTAGCTTTTAATATTCAGACAACACAATTTAAACCAGCCTGCTGCATGACCAGCTCACCTGCTGTAGTTTGATGTGGAAGTTTAAAAACTGCCCTGAACTGCAGTGTTTCTGGCAGTTGTGTAGCGACTGTTTGATGTAACAAACACTTAGCATAGTGTAATAATGTGGCCTTCGGAGAAAAGCAATGGGAGCAAGTACACAACCAAGGATGTTGTGTGTTACAGTGGTCATGACATATTTAGTCCCAGGAAACCTGTTGGGTAGGAGGTCGATTGTGGACGTTTGGGTCAACAAAGTGTGCGACTCCGATAAGTAAGAGCATCATCTGCATCCGGTGTCGTGCCTGGTCCTCGTCGGTTATTCGGACCGAGATGACGCGGATTCAGCGCGCTCGACTGGGCGGTGCCGTCTCGCCATGAATAGAAAGCACCTGTGCTGACGTCGGAGGAAGTTATTACACTTCTGAAGTATTTTAAGCCTCTAGGGGAATGAACGGAGGCGCTGCATCGCTCAACAACTCCCAAGATTTAATGAGGGAGCTGACTGTTGAGACACGATCCAGCTAAATCGATCGTGAAACGAGGTTCGTCAGCTCAGCAGGCGATCGTTCGCATCATGTTTTTGCTCCGCTGAAATTATTTAGAGCAGGAAGGCAAACGAGTCGGTCGGTCACAGGCGATGGCGTAACAGCAAATTGAAAGTTCCTCAAAAATCTGCACCGAGGCTGCACATTGCCAGAATTTTCATTATCAATTAAAAGAGCTGATTTATTTTCTCTAATTGTTTGGGGGAGAAGGAAAAAAAAGGCCTGTATCAGTTTCCAAAAGCCCGCGGAGATTTCCTGTAATAACTTTTTTGTTCCGACTGACGGTGTAAAACCCCTAAAATAAGACGGAAGAACAGCAAAGCTGGAGCCAATTAACATTCTGCCATTTAGCCAGAATTAAAAAAAAAAGGTTGAAATGATTAATCGTTTGATTGTTTCAGCTCCTGAATCGTTTTTTAAGATGTAGTAGAGGTAGTCAATTAAAGGAAAGTCCAGCTGTGGATTTAGGGTCTCAAAATAGAATCAGTGCTTGCTAACATCCAACTTGCGGTGGAACAAACTGACTTTTACACCGGTCGGACCCGTTTCCCTGCGATCGTAGTCGTCCGCCCTGCGGCTAGAATCAGACCCAAAGCTTCCGATAAGATCCGGGGATCAGAAAGAGGAGGAGATCGTGTCCCGGGGGGAGCGGAGGTGAAGCTCTGGGGGCCCGGGCTCGCCAGCTCCCTTCACCTGACTCTGGGCCCCGGTTCTGCGAATGTGTCGATTTCTTTTTTACTTTTTTTTTTAATATAAATGTGAAAGACCATCAGTCACTTCATGCAATCGGTGTCTCCGCGGCTGACGCAGCTCATGAAATCCCTCTTACATGAGGCAGCATCTGTTGTTTTGACCTCGCTCTCACACACACGCACATACATACAAAAAAACACACACAAACACACACACAAATAAAAACAGCCGAGCCTTCAGTTGATTAATTGTCATTCACCTGCTTCTCGGGGAAATAAGCGTTGAGTCACTTGCTGGGCAACGAAGCTCAGAGGGTGGGTGGGGGGGGGGGGGGTGACGAGGCAGATGAAAAGAGTGGAAAAGGAAAAAAAAGGAGGAGGAGGAGGAGGAGGAGGAGGAGGAGGAGGAGGAGGAGGAGGATGGCCTATTACGCTCCATTTAGACTCTTCTCAATCTGGAGGAGCTCCGCTGTGTGTTGGCCTCTTTACGCCGCCTCATCCGCAGAGACGTGAGCCGTGGGGGGGGGGGGTTCGTCGTGATGAGTCAGGAAGCCAAGGAGGCGATTCGGCGAGGTGGGGGCCCATCTGGGTGGAGTCATGTCAGCGTGGTTAACGCCGATATGCTTATTAGGACAAAAAAAAAAACAAAAACGACTAAAGGAGCAAAATAGTCGAGCAAGGCGGCAAAATGCTTTCAGCTGTGACTTAAATATTAAATGTGAGTATGATATATTCTTCTACGTTCTCTATTGGGTAAAATTTAACAAGTAGCCTCAGGAACTACCGCTAAGGTCATACACAGGAAGTGGCTACGTAAACGAGGGGTTAACGTCATCCCTTCCTGCTTGTGATTTGAAGATTCTTACGAACGTTGAGAGAAAAGTTAATATTGAAACTGTAATGTTGTATTTAAATTTCCAGTCTATGAGTGAAACACACCATTGGGAGGAGTTGCCTTGTGGTCCAGCGGGGGGCGCTCTAACGCTTCATTATCAGTTTGACCTGTTTGGCTGGTAAAGTTACGAACATGGAGGACTCTGGCGAGTGAGGCCGCTCTGAGCGGGAAAATCTGGACACCGAAGCGTCGGAGAAGCAGCGAGTCTGGAATATTTTGGCTTCCGACCACAAACGGCAGAGGAACTAACAAGGATAAGGCTGTTTGTCGACTTTCTTCCTCCAGGACGACAACGAACCTGCTGATTTACCTGCTAGCTTCTGCGCACCCCTTCAGTTTGTTTCAGGGTCTCGCAGGTGAAGCTCTGTAAACAACGGGTGTTACTTTTACCATAATGGCTCTTGATTGTGTCAGTCAGGTCCAGAAGACAAATGTCAAATCAGAAAATAAAGCCACAAATCCAAAAAATAAATAATCCAAAAATAAAACCACAAAAAACAAAATCAGACTGCGAAAAAAATCTATAGCAAAATTAGATGCCGCTTTCACAGACAAATACGATGCCTCGACTGATACAGTTTCGGTCGCAGTTCTTTCAAAGAGAAGAAATTCAACACAGCAGCATATAAACGCCACCGCCAACTAGTGGTGTGGTGGTGTAACTGCAGAATGATGCCAAGGCAGAGGTCTAAAGACTGACCTATGCGATGGTGTAGGTCAGATGCAGAAGCAAAAAATTGGCCTTTACTCTCCAATAAGCTACAAAAAGGACCCCCACCCAACCCCGCCCCCCCGCCCCCACCCCCACCCCACTGTGCATCATGCTGGATGTAGTTCATGCACTGCAGGTTCATTCAACATGAACCGAGAAATTATGCAAAAAACTGGGTTGGTCAGACTCAACAACTTTGAAATGAATAAATCTTAAAATATGTGACATTATAATTATAATTAATTAACATTTTTCTACCTGTACAGTAGTATGAATGTGCAAAAAGCTGTGGGTTGCATGTCACAAACTTCACCCAAAAGATGACTGTTGATATGAATATTTGATTCACCGCACGAAGGAGACGTCTGTTCGAATGTTCTGCAGACACCAAACCAGCGGAAAAAAAAAATCTTCTGCCGAAAATGATTTAGTATTTCATGAGCCTGAAGGAGGAACATCAGATGCTCTTCATTGCCTCCTCCTCCTCGGCAGTGGAGCCCATGTTTTGTGGAGGGGATTTGAAGCGGATAAACACAGCGCTCGTATTGTAAACGTCTGTTGGAACAGCGTATGATCTCATAACGCTCAGAGCGGACGGGATGTGGAATAACGAGCGAGCCCGTTCAGCCACGACAGAGGGACGGATGGCGTGGTGGCAGACGGAGTGTGTTCAGCCCAGAGACCCCGGGGGGGGGGGTCACGTGGTTCGTTTACACCCAGGTTTTGTATCACGTAGAAACATAAGCAGGCAAAAGGGAGAGGAAACTCAATTGGTGCTTTTATTAAACCGTCAAGAGTGAGTTTAAATGTAATCTGATATCCTCGGGGGGGCACACTATGTTATGTGATATAATGTGAGTTTATTAGAGTAATTTTAACAATAATGTTGTGTCAGGAGTGTCGACACTTCTCCACTGAAATCGAGGCCGTGATCCACAGCTGGGACGCCGCTTCATCAGATGCCACTTCGCTCTGTCGTAAGTGGAACCTGATATGTGAGCAGCTTGTTCATTAATCTGAGTCCAACTGGGGGATGGGGGTGGGGAAGGGGTGGGGGTGGAGGTGAGGGGGTTAATGAGGCAGATGAGCTGCAGTGGATGCTGCTCGTTTGACAGCAGAGAAATTGGACCCAGCGTTCAGATAACATGGCTCGGTCAAGGCTGTCGCTCACTACGCCAGGTGTGTGTGTGTGTGTTTCTGTAAACGCCAATCGACATTTGATCAAATTTATTTTAATTATGTTAATTATCGGCCTAAAGGCTAAAAATTCTCAGGTTCCTGCTTTTGAAATTCAAAGATACGTTGCTTTTCTCTGTTTCCTATTATTGAAAATTGTATTTCTTTGGGTTTGGTTAATCAAGACAAGTGAAGGTGTCGCTTTGGGCCCTGGAAGTTTGTGAACGGCGTCTTTTCACTATTTTCCTTTTTATGGACAAAAAGATTTATCGGGGAAGGAAAAATAATCAGGAGCCAGAGTGACAGTGAAACGAATCTATAATTGCAGCTGTTCATCTGTGGTTAGAGTAGAAAATGCAGTAGAAACAACCAGCTCAGTTGTTGGCACCATAGGCTCCTCTACAGGAATTATAACATTTAATTTGCATTGACAGATAGATCAACTGATGTGCATATTACTGCTGTCTACACTTATTCATCAATCCTTTTCTTTGTCCACAATATTCATCAAAATTACAAATTACAACAAGAGGAGCGAAACCGCAGAGGCCTCAGAAGAGAGACAGTATAAAGTGTGCTGTGTTGCATGTACGGATGGGAGGGAGAAAGATGGAGGCTTGGGGGGGGGGCAGGCTATTCCTTCGACTATGTTTGAGTCAGTTTTTCATTTGAAACCCGGTGGACTCTCCATTGTTGCATTCGTAGTGAGAGTTCTGCAAAGCCCTGTCTGCAGGAGGTTTGGATGGGTGAATAAAAAACAGAAATAAAAGAGTCCCAAAGCATGTGAGAGGGGAGGATGCCATTAGCTTACCGTTCCCAGCGAACATGGGGGGGCTGTCTAAGTGCTGCAGTGAGTCCAGCCCTGGAACATGCACACACCACGTTCATACACACCCTGAATAACCGGTACACAGAGCGGCCGGTTAACCCCCCCCCCGCCTCGCCTGGCTGCCGCCGCATAATGTGAAACACGCCGGAATCGCCGCCGGGATATTTTTTAACTAACCGGACTTTGGCCACAACTGGTGGCAGGTGACCAAACGATGGTGTGAATAATTTTGGTCCGAGTTATTTGTGTTTCAGGTCATTCGGGGGGCGCCTGACTAGAAACAAAAAACCAAAAAACCAAATATGATTTATTCTGGAAGACAGTGACAAACGACCTGTGTTCTCACTTAGCTGGATTTCTGAGACTCATACGATGACCTGCCAAAAGCCGCATCGATCCAGAAGGACTGCGTGATTGAAGACGAGGGGGGTCGTTGGCCAGAAAAAGGCCGATAAAGACGGAGGTTGCTGGGCCCGACTCTAGGCCTCTGTCCCACTCCCGCCACCCATAGAATAAAAAAAATAGAAAGACCGAGCCGGCCGGGCATATCGGAGGCTTGAAGCTGTCTCTGGGTTTCCTGAGTGTGAAGGGGGCGCGTCTCCGTCGGACCGGCGGCCTCTCCACGCCGTCCCCCTGCCGCCAAGCGTCTGATGGGATAAGCCCCAGCAAAGACGACACGCGTTTCAACCGAACGCCGTTGAGCGTCGGCCGCCTGCGGGTGGCACAGAAATACCCTCGTATTTATAGCATCTGATGTTATGTGAGAACACGTTGAGGCCAAGATTATGATTCTGTGCGTTTTCTGGGGTTGTGTTTTTTGCAGGACGACCTTGGGATCTCCTCAGATATTTGTCACAGTTCCAGAGTCTCTGCCTCCTCCTCCTCTTCCTCCCCCTCCTCATCCGAGCCCCCCCCCCCGGTCTAATCTCTTCAGCGTTTTGCAGACACACTGAATTTTTGAACCTCTCCCAAAACTTCCAGAAATGACGTTAGAGGAGGAAAAAAAATCTCTCCCCAGATGTTTTTCTATTTTTTTTAAGTCCATCAACAGACTTAGGGAAGAATCGAAATATCCACGGACCCTTAATCCCATTTAAGTTGTGTTTGGGATTAAAAGTTTTGGCAGATATAATTGTAAAGCTGTCACATAACGAGGTTTCCAAAATGTGAATAATGTTGATGACATAGTTAACTGTGGACACTGACACATTTATAGCAATTCTAGCATTTTTTCCCCATATTTCTTTATATTATTTTTGAGCCTAGCATTCCATAAAACCTTAAATATTCAACATATGCTTCTAAAGAGCGATGCAGTTTGTAAATGTTCAATAACTAATCCTCTGTCTTGAGGGAAGGAGACATAAAAACATATTTATAATTATATGAAATTTTAATGCTCTGTTTCTCTACTTGTTTGGTGGCGAAGCAGCTCAGATCAACACAGGTGCATCTACATGGTCACTGGTTGTGTGCCGGTTCAATGCTTAACATGCTGAGTATTTAGTCCAGACACAATACACACGATATATATACTATATAGCTGATAAGAAATACCTCCATAATCATTCACACATAGTTTATAAAAACAAAGACACAAGCAAAGGGGCAAAGGTTTTAAATGGAAAAGATTTCAAGGGAAGTCAGGAAATGGAACTGGAAATCAATAAGAATTGCTCATCAAAACTGTGTTTAAAAGCATAACACTGACATTATCTTACACGTTTGTTATTGTCAACAAATCCCGAGAGGAGGCCAAAACCATGCTGAGCCCATTTATTCCTACCGAGGACAGAAATATTGAAAAAAAGGGTAAAAAATGTATAGTTTCCTTTTTTTAAAATGCTCAGTAGTTTCTTAAACAGCTGGTCACTGTAGGTTTTAACAAACTTTGTTCACCAGGAGGAAACGGTTCTTTTGTTGGGGTCTATTTTCAGCGGCTTTTTGTGATATTTGTTGACAAGACATATAAACTTAATGCCCTTATTCTTATTCTTTGAGTCTGTCAGGAGGCTTGTTTCAGATGTGTCCGTCGGCCCGGATTGGATGATCGACCTCGGGACCGGATATTGCTGTTTTTTGTGTTACCTGAAGAGGTGTCTGCCCAGACGCCCGTAAAATTAGCTCCGGCATTGTTTCCCTGCAGTGTGTTTTCTTTTTTTTTCTGTGGTTGTCATAATTGCACAGCGAGCCAAAGTTGGAGGAAGTTGGAAGAAAAGGGAAAAAAATCGACTCGGGCAGCGGCGCGTGTTGGCGAGGGCAGCGGCCGCTCTCCGTCTCGCTTCGTCTCTGTCTCTGTCTCCGCCACCGCCGCCGCCTACCTGACTACCACCGTTTTGACACGGTGGGGAACAATGGAGGAGGCGGCGGTGGCAGCCGCTGTCTGTCTGACAGCACAAAGCCTGATCGCCGCCTCAAACAGCCCATAGGAACCATCCTGAGGGTTGTGTTGTGGTTGGTTTGGGGCTGAAAAAGATCTGCGATAAAACTCGGTGCCACATATTAGCTGCTATAAATGAAATCGGTAAAATTGGAAAGGCATCGATTTAAAGAGGTATTAACTTGGATGATGTGTTTTCTTTTCTTTTATTCAGTTAGATTCTTGTTTTTTGATTGTTTCACATAACTACAGTCAGTTCACTTCTTTTAAGAATCCTCCTCCTCTCCTATGGCTCCTCTCCATAGATTTTAACTCGCAGGTCAGCATCCACCATCTTGTATTCATATAGGGCAAAAATATGCAAAATTTCTAAAATGGTAACACCCCGTTTTTCCAATACATTACTGCGGAATTATTGCTGCAGCACTCATGAATTTGCAATGAAGCTCTTCTGTGGAGGGCTTTTAATTTGAAAACAACAGATACAGGAAGTGGAGACGTGGCTACACCTGGCCGAGGTGAGGGGTGGAGAGAGGTGTAGATTTAAATAGCTAACATTTTTTTCTACATCTAAACCGTTCGAGGTTGGACCGACCATCGGGGAGACCGGGACAAATCCTTGCGGGACGGCGCATCGATGCGCTGTCAGAGAAAAATCATTTCCATCGAGCCTGCGATGCCGAGTTTAAAACGGGATCAGTTTATCTGCCTCCAGGCTCTGTTTCGTTTAACACTACTCACCCAGTTTAATGCTACATACATGAATACACATAGTAAAATCAATTTCTGGCCACATCTCAACATCTGCGCTTAACTGACGGACCAGTTTTTTTTCTCTCTCTCTCGGGTTCATATTTGTTTCCCACTAAGTTGCTCTTCTGCTGTTTCCATAGCATCCAGCCGCTAGCGTAGAGAGACGTTATCCTGTCAACGACCCTCTGAGCACGCTAAGCTCGTCGGGGTCGAGCTGACGACGCCGAGACGGAGAGAGAGAACTCATCCCCGCGAGATGGATGTGAGCCCCGGTCGCGTCGGTCTGTGCCGGGCTGAGATGAAAGGCATCACTCACTGTCGCCGGGGGGGGGCCTTGTCTTTATTGCTCCACTTGTGCTCACAGATGATGGATGTCCCTTTGAGGGACCGTCGGCCTCGGGTTGTCTTCCCTGGGCGTCACTCGTGGGCCGTCTATTGACCCGCCCCCCCACCCTGGCATCGAGACGTCGTGGCAGAAGCCCGACCTGTTGCGTGCTCGGCTAAAACGCCAGCCGACAGATCTCGTCGTCGTGGTTCTCCGCTCGGACGATTATTTTTTTTTATGCTCACACGTCTGCCACTGTAACAGCTCATCGTCCGGCACTTGCTAGACAGAAAATAGTCGGCGGAGGGATCAGGAATCGCAGTCGCTGTCTGGCGGTTACCGTGCCGTAGGTTTGCTTTATTTCAGCCCCGGCGTCACCTGATTCGTCACGTGGCACGGGACTGTAACGTTTTCCAGACCTGGCGCGTGACGTGCAGACGCCACGCCGTCAAGTTGTTGTGATGGCGACCGACATAAACAAACATCCTCATCCTTCCACACAAACATGTAGGGTCAGTGATGCAACATGAGGCCAGACAGGTAAACACAACATCACCTGTGTTACATGCTTCGAATCAAACTGCTCATCGCAGCACGTAGACTACAAGAACTGGGATTGGTCGGCTCGGTGGCATCGCATTTCCGGCTCCTCCTCCTCCTTCGGTGCCATTGTACAATCCTTCTCCTCCGACGTCGTCTTTTGTTTCTGCGTCTCAGTAAATACAGCAAAACTAAAACTGCTCGTGGAAAACGGTGGTGAAAAAACTCCACTGCCAACTAGTGGTTTGGATGTGTAATTGCAGGGTGACACCAACATAGGAGCATGAATCCAGCATAAGAGTCCACAGTCCACTGCTAGCAGCTCTGTGAGGTTGTGGTTGGGCCCAGCGGTGCTTTGAGATAACTGTTGAGCTATTACAATTCATCCTGAGGGGAACATGAATGTCTGGACCAGATTTCATGACCGTCCATCCAGTTGCTGCTGAGATATTTCAGCCCGGATTGAAACGGTACAATCGAGCCCCTGTCGGGCTTTAAAACAAACAGTTTGAGGGGATAGGGAGATGAGTGGGAGTTGAGGGCTTGTTAGAACAAAATGAACTAATTAGACAGTGTGAAATGTGGTCCCAGGTCTCCAGGGACCTGGGACCACATTACACCACATTTACTGTACAGCGAGTCCCATGACGCCGGCCGACAGATGGAGATGTCCCCCGGATCCGAGCACCAGGGCGGCGTCAGCGTCTCCTCTCGCCTTCTTTTGTACGTTTCGGTTTTGCATTTGAATGCATCTTTAGTCCTGCTTTTCTTTCACTCCGGCTCGTCCCGAGCAAAGCGCTGCTGCGGTTTCAGTTGGAAATAAATAAATAACAGAAATAATTTAAACGGCTGAAATCCCCTGTCATCCACAGCACCAGATTAGAATAAATTTGTGGCAGGAGTGAAGAGCTCAGGTTGAGGTAATAATTTTTAACCGTGAGAGCTCCATCGTCGGCCCCTATGACCCTTATCGTTTCAACGTTTGGCTCCCCAAACCTGCCCCGGCGGACCCGGGTTCACGGCCGCGTGGAGGTGGACGGACGTCGCTGTGGAGATGTCGGCTTTTTGTTTTGTTTTTAACACATGGTTTTATCCGGCGTGGAGTGGGCCGGCGGCGGAGGCCGTGAGCGGTTGAACAGGGACGAACATGTGAAGGGGACGCGGCGCCTTTCTGACGAACAATGACCAGGGATTAAAAAAAAAAAAGCAGAGAGCGAACAACGACAAAAACAAAAAAACTGGGCAAAAAAAGAGAGAGAAAAACCAACGCTGTCCTTCTGAGAGCTTTGACTCATCTGTTTGTACACCCCCCCGCCGCTGCACGGTTTTTGTCTCTTTACCTTCCAGGCGTTCAGCTGACACTCGCATCCAAAGCAAACAGCGATAAAGTGAAAAAAGAGCCAGACCCCCCCCCCCCCCCCCACACAGTGATCCAGTGGGAGAAGAGCAGCTTTTTTTAAAGCTTTAGCAGTAATGACGAAGCAGAACAGGAGCTTGATCAGGTAGAGATGATGTTCAGTTTTTATTCTTCATGGCTGAAGTTTGCTGATGTGAGGTTTTAATTTAATAACCTCAGTTGTGTCTGTTTTCACAGACCCTTCCCTAAAGGGTTCGACTTTTTGATTTATTTATTTCCTGGGGGGGGTTTAATCGCTCCGCTCCAGAGCTATCGATGTGTGGACGTCAGCCGAGGCTGCGGCTCTGTTTGTCCGCCGCGAAGCAGGGACGGAGTGTTCACCTTCAGATAAACTTCTGCAGCGCTGAGTGATAAAATGTTTTTAACGACCCTCTATAAAAACTGATCCATTAAGGAAAAATAAAAGGAAAAACATTTAGAGCAAATACAAATGTCCAGCGTCTATTATCCATCACTTCCTTAGAAACAAACTCAAAGGGAAGAAATAGACCCCAACACTAGCAGTTCTGTTTGTTTTAGACTTTCGGTTTTGATCTCAACCTCAACGACGTTCTCCTCATAAAGACGGTAACGCTATGAAATATCCGCGACAGGAACGGATAAGTGGGACCAATCCCTGAGGTTTGTGATCCCATGCCGGCTTGAACGCCTGTTCTCTCGAGATCGGGGAGCCCTCGTCGCCACCGCCGCCGCCACCGCCGCCACCGCCGCCACCGCCGGCCTTGGTTTCCCAGTCAGGCATGTGTTTGTGTCTGTGCGTGTGTGTGTGTGCCGCTGCATTTGCTTCGTAGCGAGTTGTCGTAAGCAGCGAGACACACACCCGAACATCTCGGAGCGGATTATAGCTCCTGCCGTGCCGCAGTTCACATTCGCTTGTAGTAACAGTAAATAACCATGCTTAACGGCTGGTTTAATTATCTGCACCACATTAGAAATGTGATATTTTTTTAATAGTTGACTGTGGGTCTAAATGTCTGAGTTCGTGCTCATAGTGACGGATGAGTCTTTACCTGAATCAAAACGGAGTCTCCCCTGCACAGCGGCCATTTTAGGACGCCTGGGACTCGGTTTACCAGGCTGAGTTTGTTAGCTTTAGTCATAGTTACATATGTGCCACGTGCTAATTGTATCAACTAATTTTCATAATGCACATCTTTTGCAGTTACTATAAATCAATACCAACAACAAGATACAAGACTTGTTCCAGTGCACGTCAATCTCCCTCTATTTTATTTTTGTTTTTGTCACAGTTTGAATGGTATTTTTATTTTTCCAGCCCTGAGCAGATCCCCCGTTTCTGAGTCACTTAGTGGCACAGCAGGATATCGATAGCGGCCTCAAAAATCAATGTATCTGTGCATGGTCCTGTTTATTGTAGCGTCTGTTCATGCTTAAAAAAGGTCAAGGTCGGTAACATCATTGGATGTCACCCGGTTCGTGCCAGAAAAGTAAGACTTTAACATCCTTCACCAAAGTCTGGTCAGATAAACCAAAAACTGCCCTTAGTAAAAGTCTGACAGTTGATTGAGACTCGCCCCCGCGTGTGGATCCATCCGGGGGGGGGGGCTCGTTTTTCACAACGCTTTAGATTGTACCCCCCACCCCACCGCCACCGCCACCGCCACCCCGATGGCGCTGTACGGCTCCTCATGAATATACATGGCGCTCTCAGACAGGAACACCCAGATGTGAGTGTCAGGCAGAACTGGGCCATGTGTATAATTGAAGGATTCCATTAAACTTTAAACTTTAAATGGCGTCCCTGAAATAAAACAACCCGTCCAGGCCCATTCTGCCACCGTCCACGCTGAGGTGTTTAACCGTGCTGGCGCACAATCGTTCATTGTGAATTCAAGGCGTTAAAGGGACACTGCAGATTATTTTTCCATCTGCTCGGTCGCCATTTCTGATTCAGACTGGTTCCCGTTCGCCGCCTCCTCCCGCCTGCGGCCTCCGCTCACCGTGAGTAAACAGGATTATTGACCGCAAACCGTTGGCTCGCCGGCGTGTCTGTGCATCTGTGGAACCTTTAGCCTGCGCCACGCGGGCATGCATGTAGCACTCAAATGCTACGTTCCCGCCGCCGTTGCCCCCTCGTGCAGGTTGCTTCCAATTTGGGTCAATTTGGGTCTCAGCTGACCACTGACGGCGGCTCTCCAGGGCCTGTAGATAGAAGCCGTTCTCATTAGCTACCTCTGACATTCACTGGGAGACGGTTGCTGGCCTGCATCCTCACCGTCACACAAATTAACAGAGAGGGGGGGAAGGTTTTTTTTTGGGGGGGGGGTAGTGTAGGGACAAGTGGGATCTTTGTGACTAAAGCCCAGATTGCTGGATTTATCCATAAGCCCGGTTTAATGAGACCAAAACAAACAGCGCGTCCTACAGGGGAACGTCTTGGTGATTACTGCTGCCTGCCTGTCAATCACAGGCCTCTGCAGTCACAGCTGTTTAAATGGAGGGAGACAAGAGGGAGGGTAGATGAATGCTCAGTGTGTGTGTGTGTGTGGGGGGGGTAATGTTCTCGGGATTCCTGGTCAAAATAAGGCTTTATTTTATTGGTTTGAAGCTCCACTTTGTTACAGCCTGGGTCCAGATCAGCTGTTCACATTAGCAGGTTTTTGAGATGCACACACGTGCCCTCACACTCGAGTCCTCATTGGGGTTTGGGGGGGTCCAGATATACCAATGAGGTGTGAAGTCTAAGTGCAATGTTCACATGATTTCATGCTGTAAAATTCAGATAAACTATCCTGGAATAATCACCAGAACTTTCTCTACAGTTCCCAAAACCATCAGATGGTTTTTACAGTAGTTTAGCTTTTTGAATTAATAATAAAAATCATAAATTCGCTGTCCCTGAGATCTGTGGTTCATCGGCGTTGCACTCACATCCCCAGAGTCCCAGAGTCATGGACCAAGTCCGGGACCAGCGTTTTCAGGTGGTCTCGGTGGTTCCAGGTTCCATAGTTTGAGTGACAACTGTCACACTGACCTTAAAGAATCAAACCTGAACCGGAGGCATTACTGTAGGTGTGAAAGAACCTTTACAGTTAAACACACTCAAGATTGTTGTCCCGGTTGGTTCGGTTAATGTTAGACTATGAATGAACATAACAATTTTCATGATTAGTCAAATCTCCAGATCTCCAGAGAACATAAATTCGCAAATAAGGCACAGTTAAGTGCATCGTGACCTGCTGTCAGTCCCTAAAATCTGGTTTCCAACGTGGGTCCAAGTGGTTCTCATGCTGCAAATCAAAGAATCATCAGAACACCAAACTACAAAATTACCAAACCAGCAAATCAGCAAACTAAAAAACCACCAAACCTCCAAATCACCAAACCACTAAATAAACAAACCAGGTCCCTCCTTGAGTTACCTGTCAAAACGCATGATGTGATGTGATGAGTTAGAAACCAAGAGGACTGCTTAGTGATCATATGAGCCAAGACACAAACATATATGATGAGATCCTCCTCGTGTTTTTATGCCTGTTAAACCAGTTTTTCTGTTTTCTCTTTTGCAAGTTATAAACATGAAAATACCGCCTCTGTAAAAAAAGTCCCAACATTTACAGTAATAATGCTTTGCAAAAATGATGATTACATTTTTTTATAGCTTTAAATACGTGAACTTTACAAAAAGTCAAGCAAAAGACACTATGATCCAAACCTCAAGGAAAAATATCCACTCGAGCCTCGATCGCCATTTATCTGGAGGCTGTTGTCAGGGCCGCTGTGGCAGTTCATTCTCCCCTACTAGACATCAACAGCCGGGGGGGCATCTGACTCTGACCCCCACTGAGTTTGAGAGTCAATCCCTCCATTATCTAAAACACCTGATCCTCTTTCTGCTCAGTCTGCTTTACTATAAAACCTCAAGATTTCCAATCTCTTCCATTAGCATTCTCGCTCTCTCTTTTTTTTTTAATCTCCATGTTCTTCTCACCTTGGTTTACCCCCCGACCCCCGTACCTCAGCGGGGGAGTTGCTCCACCCCTCCCCGATTGTTTAGGTCTACAGGGAGGGAAACTGGAGGACATAATGAATGATGGTGATGGCGTCCTGCGGCGTCCTGCACGGACGAATGAGGACGATGAAGCTGCCGCCCTTTTGGAGGCGTAGTTTCAGTTCACGTCCACATCTAACATCTCGGTCAGCATGGTGGTTTTCATCCAAAGCTCCCCCAGTTAAAAAATACAGCAGCCAGTGAATGCACCATGAAAAAAAAAACCATTAGAAAAACCCAACAGCTTCATGGTTATTTAGTATGAGTGAAATCATGAATGTTCACAATTGGGTATTTAAGGCCTGAAACAATTAGTCAATTAATCTATTAATCAATTAGTGAATCTATTAATTAATCCACAGAAAATCTGTCAATAACAGCTTTTCATTATTGAGTAATGTGAAGTTAAGATTTCAGTCGGGCAAAAATTTGGCTTCGAAGGGATCTCTTGACTTACCACTGACAAATCTCAATAATAATCAGAAAATGCTCGTCGGTGCTGTCCAACCCGACCTTTTTATTTCTCTGAGAAAAATGAAAATATGAGCGTTCTGTCCTCTTTGCTTTGGTACCTAAAACTGCTCGGTTAGAGTTAGGTTAAGGTTAGTGCCCCCCCCCCCCCCCCCCCAGGGGTGTATGACAACGTCATGCTTCTCCCGTCTTTGCCTCCAAGAGACAACAGCTTAAGCTCAGTGCTGCTGGCCAGGAAAACACATACCTGGCTCGTTTGGTTCATTTTCTCTTCCAAGGACATGTGCTTTTGGGGAGGACACACCAGTCTTGTTTTTTCTGGGGGGGGGGGCTGCATAAAGAAAAGCCACAGATAATCTGCTTCTTCAAGTGTGTGTGTGTGTGTATGTATGTGTGTGTTGTTGATTAAAGCAGCAAGTGGTAGATTAACAGAAACGATACACTGATGAATAGCTCAGAATTACTGCCTTTGTGTGTGTGTGTGTGTGTGTGTGGCCACCCCCCCAACACTCCCTGCATACCTCAGTTTGTGAGCCAGTCAACCACAAAAGGAAGACGCTCATCAAACTTTTTAACAAGAAGCACAGCGTCTGTCAGGAGGAGGACGAGACATCAAGCCGTAGCCGTGACAACGCCACTGCTCCTGAAAAGACCACACACACACACACACACACACACACACACACCGTGGAACCATCTGGTGTGAATATAGGTGACGCCATAATCAGCCGGCCTGTGTAATTTACCTTAATTATTGGGTTGTTGTTCGGCTCAGTTCTGGCTGGGGGACGAATAATGAAGTGTTGAGATGCACCAGGTACAGAGGTTTTTTAATAACAGATGTATTTACTGCCATTGTTCTACCTCCCCGCCCCCCCCCCAACCCCGAGAGTCAAACCGGGGGCGGCGACGTGCTGCATGACTGCTGATCAATCATAGAATATTCTACTAATTAAAAAGTCCTTATTAAAGTGCTTATTAAAAATGGATTAGGTCAAATTTTTTTTTTTTTTTTTTTTACCTCTGCAGCCACGTCACCTCTGAAAGAAGGAAAAACTGAAAAGGTGCAGCCCCCCCCCAAAAAAAAAGCACAGCGAGTGTCCCTATCCTTTCCAATTAGAGCCTATCTGTTCACTGCGGACGTTTGAATATGTCGTAGGACGGGAACAGACGAAGGCCGATGCTGACGTTACCAACAGTTGACGAGGACAGTGCCCCCCCCCCCCCCCCAGGCTGAATGACGACGTCACTCTGCTTTGATGTCGCCTTCGTTCAGTATCGTTCACAATGAAACTGACAACTTATGAGTTTCCAGTAATATTTGACCCAAATCTCTGAACTGAAAAGAACTAAAATGGTCCTGTCATGAATCAACGCTTTTAAACACAATCAACAAGATTTAAAAGTAGTTTTTATACTGAAAAAGAGCAAGTTGAAATCTTTGAATCTCAACGCGGCTGCAGCTTTAACAGTGTCTTGCGTGAGTAGCGCCGTTTGAGCGAGGTGAGGCAGGTGGGAGGTTTCACCCGTGACGGCTGACGGGACGCCGCTGGTCATGGCGGTTGGCTCGGCCGGGGACGATCGACGCTGGTTCTGTGAGTCGGATGAACGGGCCGAGACAAACCTGCCGTCTGTGTCATTAGCACTCGGCAAGAGACGGGTTTTTGGCCTGAAATTATGATGTGTGGAAACAAACAAAAAAAAGCCAGAGCGACGGCTCCAGATAAAGGGTCTTGCTGGAGGAGGCGTGGAAAGAAACAACTTAACATCAGCTGCTCTTTAAATGCTGGTCTTGCTAGTTTACACTTACTGTCACTCAGTATTAATTATAATATGAACGTTTTTAAAAAAAAATTCAATCATTTCTTTGAGAAAACATGAAAAAATCATGAGAAACAGCAGATTCCTGGCTGCAGAGAGACGATTGATTTAGTCGGACTGATGTGGTTGTTTTCTGTTTGTTGAGTTTTAAATGAAGTTTTCAGACCAAAGACTTAATTCGATCTATCCACAAGCAGTGAAAACTGTGATGACAGCGTTGCAAAGGAAAAGGCACCGGTTCTTTTTTCGACTGTTCTTATTTGCACCACTTCCAGTGAAATGCCACATGAGTTCTTAGTGGCACCGTGTCTTTTAAAGTGCTCATTAAAGACCCCTTTAACTCAGGCATGTTGAGGTTCCCCGTCTCCCGGAGGAACTGTCCAACAATGCTCCGACCCGCGCTGACCCGGGATGTCCTCTTTTTAAAGGACGTTTCCAGTGGGGGATCATCCGGGTCGTCCTCCTCCTTCGTCCTGTGTTGCTAGGTGACGGGACCTTAACCCCACCCCTCCCCACCTCCCCCGCCGTGAGGGTTAAGAGGCTGCAGAGGCAACCTTTAGCTAAAATGGCAGCGCAACCAGAGATGGAACATGAATTATTACCAGAGAAGCAAAGACCAAAACCTGCCTTTGGTTGAAAAAAAATTGCAATTATTACAGAATTTAAAATTAAAATGGTCTAATTACACCTGATAAGAACATTCACACATGGTACAGTCATAAATGGGAAATTACAGCAGTTTTTATCACGTGTTTCTATGACAACAGTGATGTGAGGCAACACAAATAAATATTAACACAACAGCAAAAGTCAAACGTAAAGTAAAAGAGGCAAAATAAGCAGAAAAGCTCAAGAGAAAAGGGTGAAAGTAAAAATTCCCATTTATCAGAATAAACCTCAGGAACCATTAGTGCCACAGAAATAAGGAAAAGTCCTGTCAGATTTTCCAATACTGTCAGTGTAGTACAGTGTAGTAAATATTTGATGTAATTCCTGAGGGTTATCAAACTTGTACTTGTGTAGTTTTTTTTGTTTTGTTTTGTTTTTTTAACCCGTCTCAGTATATATGACGAACTTATGAGAAAAAAACCTTCATCTTTTTTGGATCTTTGTCTCAAAAATATGGAGCAGTTCCTCTACCAGGCTTTGTTTTTTTTTTCTTTTGGTGATTCAATAGATTCAGAAATCGCTCTGTGTTCCTGTAGACCCCCAAACCCCCCCCCACCCCCCCACCACCGCCTTTGCCAAATGTCAGCCAGTTTAAACAGAAGCGCTTCCTCTTGGAGCCGTGACGACTGAAGCCCCCTGGACATTCATAGATCCGAAGCTGATATCAAAAACACAGTCCAACCCAGGAACGAGCAGGCGGGCCCCCGAGCAGGCGGGCCCCCGAGCAGGCGGGCCCCCAAGCAGGCCGGCCCCCAAGCAGGCCGGCCCCCGACGATCGCTCTTCCCGCTCAATGATGCGTTCAAGGACCTTGACTGTGAAATACAAGAGAGAGAGAGAGAGAGAGAGAGAGAGAGAGAGGACGTTCTACCTGTGAAGATGCTGCACCACAACCAGAGTTTGTTATCTTCTCCTCCTCAGGAGCGACTGACAGATCTGGGTCAGGCCACTGTACGTTTTTAACTGTCTACGCTCAGATGGATCAGATATTATTGGCCAGGGAGCACAATTCATCATTTCCATTTCACAAGGCTGTCATCATTACACACACACACACACACACACACACACACAGATATGTATGTATATATATATATATATATATATATATATATATATATATATGTATATATATATATATATATATATATATATATATATATATATATGTGTGTGTGTGTGTGTATATATATATATATATATGCCTGTGTAGTAGGAGTGAAGATCTGCATCAGTCATGTGCCCCTGAGGGGCTGTTTGTCATCCACCATTGATCCGTCACTCAAGCGCAAACATATATACACACACACACACACACACACATACACATGCAAACAAAATGGCTTCAATCGAACTCGCACCCGGCTCGGCGATCTGTGGCTTTGGTGAAACAAAGAGCCGGGCGGAGCGCGGGAGATTATCTCCGGCAAGCGCCGTCCTCGGACTCTCGCTGGGCTTCACACGTCGTGACGGCTCCTTCGATACTGATTTAATTCAGCCCATATTCTATATATATAAACCATATACCCTTGATATTTCACTGCAGACCATGTAAAACCTAGTATCTTCAGTGTATCCATGCTCTTTGAATAGATGCAATATTTATAATCTGCCAACACGTGTGGATTTCAAATGTGGCATAAAAACGTCCATGGTGCTTGTTGGTTTTTGGGTTGTTTTTTTTTAAACTTTCATAGATTTTCACATTGGGTCTGAATATTTTCTGTAGTGGCTGAATCAAAATGGTGATTCTAGCATTTCAGGAACATGTAATTCAATATAATATGATGTATACAATATGAACCACAGACTCCAGTTAGACGATCTCGGTTTTCAGACCCAGTGAAATCAGAGCGGAGCTGACATTCATGCTTTCGACCAAACCGGGAAGCTGCAGGATATTATAATACAATGACCTCTGTTAATACACTTTGCGTTATATAATTAATATAAACAAACACAGATTATGATAATCGTAACAAAAAGAGACGCCGGTTTATTTTTGTACCAGGTTTGACCGCTGGTTCTGTATTATGCTGCTGAAACGGTCACTTCAGCAGGCAGATGTACAGAAGGTCCCTGAATGTGACAGTGGTTTATAGGTGTGATTTTGCATTTACCTGGGGGGGGGGGGCAGATGACATGCGATTTTCAGACCCGGGCGGTTCAGAGTTCAAACGTTACCTTGTGTCAACTGGACCTGACCTGACCAAGCGACTGCCGGACCAACTGTAACCATGGCACCGGTACACTTCATCCTGAGCCAATATCCAAGAATTCCATAAGGTTATTCCTCATAGTCATGATCTGGACCTGGACAACGGGTCGAGCTAAGCTGGGCCAGGTCCAGGTTAGGTGGTGCCGACAGGGTTAAATTATCATGATCTTTGTGGTGTTGAACGGTTCCGGTTGATTTTAGTCTGATCCGGTTGTTCTCTTTAACGTGTTTGATCTGATTTTTATGGCCAGAATCAGAACCAGTTGATGATCCTCTCATCAGGTTTCACTGCTGAGTTGCAGTGAAACTGAAGTTGGACTCTCCGTTATAAGTCCTCTCTGGAGCCTGCGGTCCGAGTTCTGCATGTCCAACCGTCACACTCATGATTCAGACTGATCCTGTTCGGTTTCTGTGCCTTTTTAAAAACTTACATGATCATATTTTTGCCAGTACAAAGTGAGAGTTGCCCGCTTCTGTTTTGCTACAGGATTGAATGGGAATCTGTTGGATTTACTTTGTGACACATCTTCAATTATACTGTAATATTTTGTCTAATATTTTTCTCTGGTTTCCTTGCGAGCTCCTCTTAGATTCTCCAAACCACACGACTCAGCTTGTGGGAAAACCGTCATTTTCTTTTATTTGTAGGGAATCTGCAGGTTTCCCTACTCTTAGGGTCTGGTCCCAGCTTAAATACTTTATAGTTGAGTATTAAAGTTTATTGAAAAAAGCCCCAGGTTTATGGCCGTTAACGGATCTAAAGCTGCATTGGTCTGTCACACGACGTTAGATAGAAGTTTAAAAGTATAACTGCTTTTAAACGGGAACAGCTGGAGCAGATGTGTTCGAGCTGTTGAAATGTCAGGAATTCAGAAGGACGACCGAATTCTGGATCGTCGGGGCGCAGTTCCGCACGGAGGGAAAACGGCGTTCTCTCGGCTCCGGCTCTTCGACGGCGGCCACATTGACATTGTACCGGGAAGAGGACGTCGCCTCAGCCGGTTCTTTACGGTTCTGCTTAACATTCCCCTGCGATCGAGGGGCCACTGCCGGCGTCTCGGCGGGCGGCGTTTGTTCGGCGGAGGAAAGGTCTTCAGATAGGAAAACGTCTCTGAATCAACAAGCTGTGAGAAAGAGACAGAGAGAGAGAGAGGGAGAGAGAGAGAGAGAGAGAGAGAGGATCCGGGTCTCAGCATTGTCCCACACACACACACACACACACACACACACACACACACACACACGAGTCTTTGTCCTGATCCTATTTACAGAACGGTAACGGCTGCTTCCTAAATGCCTGATTTGAATGAACTGTTCTTCTTTTTGTTCCTCAACAAAACCTCGTCTGAAACCAAAGCGTCAGTTCGTTCATTGTTAGCGGCTGACGACTGTTCTCTTTGCTCAGGTTGAAAAGAGAAACCAAAGTCCCGGCGCCGACCCCAGCTCTACAAAATAACCAGAGAGACCTGGGTCGATTTCTGGTCTGGTCTGGTCCGGTCTGGTCCAGTCCAGTCTGGGAGATTTAACCGGTTCGACTTTTTGCCTTTTTGTATCCTACGTCATCAACGCGTGCCAACAGCGTCGCGGTGCTAAATCCGGCTTGTTTTGCGTCAGAAACAGGAAACAGGACAAGTTGATGAACACATTATTTTTGTTTGGACTGACGGCGCCCCTGGGGTCTGAAGAACCGAGGCCGGCAAAACGAAGGAGATCAAATTGTGTAGGGGGGGGGGGGGGGGGGGGGTCGGGTCGTGTACCATACTCGATATGGTCGTGTGTCAGAAAACCCAGCGCCGCTGCAGAATCGAGGCGGTTCTGGAGAAGCGACTGGACATGGTGCAACCTCCTGAAGGCCGTCGGTCCGTCCGTGGGTCCGTTGGTCCGTCCGTCGGTCCATCGGTCCATCGGAAATCTCAGTGTCATCAGCGCCAACGTCAGCGTGGCACCGTGACATCACGGCAGAGGTTTCTATGCGCTGGCGTCTCCTGCCATAATCCCCAACAACGTTCACGGTTTGAAAATAATCTGAGAGCCACTTACAAATAAAACCATTACATTGGTTTTATTTTTCCCCTTAATTAAAAAGGTCTCAACCTTTAGGAAAAAATAAAACATTTTAATCGGATTTCACAGTCAAGCAACACAGCTTACAGTGCAAATATTAGCATACATAATCTCCCCTGTTATCAGATTTTACAGTCATGCTATTTTTTAATTTTTAATTCAAATACAATTAGGCGTCTACCGAGAGCTGAATTATCAGCGTCTTACAGTTGCCGTGAGACAACCTGTCTCCGTGTGGTGCCGTTGTTGGGAACTGAGCGGCTGTGAATGAATTAGCATGCTAATCGGTCGATAACCATCGGGTCCGTGCGACAAGGAGGAATTATTTCTGCCTCTGATTGGCTCCTGTCCGCCGCCGGTGCAATGTGGCGTCCGGGCGGAGGAAGTCCAACCAAGAGATGATGGATGATTTTCCTCATCTGTCTGTCTGTATTCTTGTATGTATCCGTGTATATATGTCTACATATGTGTCTTTGTATATATCTAAAGACAGAGAGACAGATTTAAGTCTAAATCTTCTCTCATCTTCCTGAGCAGAGTGTTTCAAGGTTCCCAGCCCCCCCATCCCGACAAGCACAGCCGTTGGTGGCTACGGATGCTAACGGCGTTTCACATTATCAGCATTTTCATCCCTGTGTAAATTAATTACTTGCATATTTATAGACCTGAGCATCCTCATTAAATCTCTATATTCCACATGACATCTGCAGACGCTAGAGTGAGTTTTAATTGGCCCAAAGCAGGAAAATAAAAGAAAATCCTACATATTAAAGTGTCTCGTCCGCAGCAGCAGGTCAGAGCGGAAATGTCCAACAAAATATTTAAAAAACCAGAAGCTGCCATTTGAATGGATGTGAGAAAATGGCATTTTTCTAAAATGACTTATTGTTACGGGGATCCCGGGAGTGGGGGGGGGGGTAGCAGAACCGATCAGAGGGAGGCGAGGGTTCTCCCTGGGAACAAATATCCGTCTGTTGGGCAGGAACGTCGGGGAAAAAAAAGTCAGAGTAACCAGGACGATGCCGTGACACGCTGACGAGCAGCTCAGCTAATGGACGCACACGCACCACACGCACAATCAACACGCACACACACACAATCAACACGCACACACACACCACACACACAATCAACACGCACACACACACAATCAACACGCACACACACACAACCAATCAACACGCACACACACACACACACAATAAACACACACACACAATCAACACGCACACACACCACGCACACACACACCACACACACAATCAACACGCACACACACACAACACACACACAATCAACACGCACACACACACACCACACACACAATCAACACGCACACACACCACGCACACACACAGCACACAATAAACACACACACACACACAATAAACACACACACAATAAACACACACACCACACACACAAACAGGCACAGTGGAGTGGGTGTTACAAATGCTGCTGGGTGACGCACAAAACCCGGAGCCGCAGTCAAAAAGACGTCTGATGTGTTCGCCTGGATTTCTGAGTGAGGAGCTTTCTCCTTCATCAGAGCAAACACCCCCCCATGAAGAGCGAAGGAAGGCGCCGCCGCTCTCGTTGTCGAGTCCTGATGAAGAGAAATTGATGGAGATGAGGGTGATGCAGTGATTTTTCTTTTTTTTCGTTTTCCTGACGGCGGCGGTCAAGTGTCGAAGCAGGTTTCTGTTACGAGGAGAAATGATCAAGAGGCAGTGATGTTGTTCTTCCGCTTCACTGATTGGTCCTTTCACTTCCCGTTTTGATTGCCTCTTCTACAGGTCTTTTTTTTCTTTTGAAATCCTTGTTCAAAATAAAATTTAAAAATTGCGTTTAACGTGTAGGGCTGCAACTAACGACTGCTTTCACCGTCAGTTAACGACTCAGGTGTCTTCTCAAATATCCGATCATCTGCTTTTCCAATGAAATGTCAGGAAACGGATGTCAGTTTCCCAAAGGTAAAACAATCCAAAACCCAAAGATGTGTAGTTGTAGTGACATTAAAAGCCTCCAGCTGGAGGCTGGGACCAGACCAACGTTTGGCTTTGTTACGGGAAAAAATGAGTTTGAATAGTTGCAGATTAATACTTTTGAGACACCAATAAATTGATCAGGTTCTATTGATCGTTTCAACTCTTAAACCTGTGTCTCTGCACTACATAGTTCTTCTACGTCTCAGTGTGACAGACGTCACCAGTGGTTTTACATCCTACTCGTCACTTCCTCTTTCTGTTGAGCTGAACTGAAGATGCTGAAGACGTCGGAGCCGTGAGCGTCTCAGGTTCAGTTTCCCCCAAAAAACTGCTCCTGAGACTCTCACGGCTCCGACATTTCCCCCCAAAGGTCGAAGTCGGAGAACAACTGGGTCTCTAAATTAGGCCCATGGTGGAGGAGGAGGAGGAGGAGGAGGAGGAGACGCTGCTTCCTCCTCCTCAGCTGGGAGACGAATCGCTGCGACACAACCAACAGCTCTCGATCGAAGCCGAGGACGTTTAAAACCATCAGGTTTCCAGGTGCGAGGCTCCGTAATCAGACGTCTCTCGGTGCTGGTCCTTCAGTTTATAGCGTCACTTACCTTTGTCTTTTGTTTAATTAAAAGAAAAAACAACAATTTTTTGAACAGTTTTTCATCGGACCCGGTCACCTGACGCTGTTGTCGGGACGATGACGGGCGAACTGCGAAGCTCTGCTCAGTCTCACTTTTAAGATACGTCGTATCACGGGAGCCCAAACTTCCATTTCGGGCTGTAACTGCTGGGTATTTGATTGACGGGTCATATCCAGACCTTAGGTTTTAATGCCAAGTCTGTTTTAATGAACCGAGTCTGACCTTGCCCCCCCCCAGCTGAATCCGCCGGGCCCGCCGACTATGCCCCGGAGCCCCACCTCCAGCGAGGATGAGATGGCCCAGAGCTTCTCCGACTACTCCGACGACTCCGCCTCCGACAGCTCCCGCGAGGAGACCATCTACGAGACCATAAGGGCCACCGCCGCCGAGCCGCCGCGCCGCCACACGGACGACGTCCGCACCAACTCGCTGGTCGTCCGCGTGCTCATCCCCGACCTGCAGCAGACGGTGAGTGTCCTGGGGGGGTCAACGTGCGCGTGGGAGTCTGATGAAACATGAACTGGATTTGTTTCCAGCGTTGTATTGATTTTCCAGCTTTCATGTCAAGATCCACTGGAGAATTATCGATGATGGTGTGTTGGATGCTGTTATATCCTTGTTTATGCTCTAAAAGCTTTTTTATTCATCATTATTATTAATGTTGTTGATGTATTCAAGCCGCTGGAGATGCTCCCACACTGCAGGGCCCTCTGCAGGTTTCCAGTCGGTGTCGGCGTCACGTGTTCGTCTCCACGGTGGAAACGGGCCGTTTTTTAGCTGCGCGTATTAGCATTTGTTTACCTCCAGACCCAGATTTTAAATTATTATTATTTTATTTTATTTTAAAATCAAGAAACCTCTCCAATGAGGCCGTCCTCTAGAGACGCACGTCCTCTGATAAAAGGAAGATGCGAGGGAGCTACGACCTCGGTGCAAACGTCCGTTTCATTCGTAGCCTGATTGAGACGCTGCGCCATAAACGCGCTCGGGGGCGGAGCCCGAGGTCCGGCCCGGTCCGGCCTGTGAAGAAAAAGCACACGGTAGGATTCACCTCTGGAGCCGACGAGGGCTGTAAGAGGCGGCGTGCGTGCTAATTATCCGCCTCCGACACCTTCTAGAAGCTGCCCGGGGCTCGTAAACTATTCCTAAAGTATTCGTCAGACTCTTTTTTTTTTATGTTTTGATTTGTTTTTTTCTGGGTTAATGTCTGACGGTAAATAGCCGCGAGGTCGACACAGGACTTTATAGATTTCGCAGCAGATGATGAGATAATAAACATCTGGAGTTCCAGAGGGGGAGAAGAGTAAATGAATGAAGACACATGTTGTAATTGTCATCCTGTTTTTTTTTCCATTAATATGTAAATGAAAGGCAGCGAGCAAATGATGCATAATTAATGTTATTCTGTTATTCTCGGTCCCAGTCTTCATATCTACCACGGTACCAGGATTTCCTTTTGTTTGCCTGTAGATTATAGTGTTATTAGTATTTCCTGAACCTTTTGGGAAATATTCTTTGACTTTCTGAGGAGGAGTCGCATGAGAGGACTCTACTGTTAATTATACTTATTAATTAAAGACGCTGGTAGGCAGATTGTTCGCGCTGAGCAAGGTTTAGCTAACCGCCTGTTAGCCTTAAGGCTATTTTATGCTTCAGCGTGGAACCTAGAGCGTAGCCTTGATGCACACCTCCCAAAAAATGTAACTGTGCGTCCCGGTAATGTGGACTACAAGAGCTGTGTTTGGTCGGCCTGTGTCATATTTCTGTCTTCTCCTCCTCCTCCTCCTTCGCCGCCGTCGTACAGTATCGTCTCCTCCGACGTCGTCTTTTGTTTCTGCGTCACAGTAAATTCAGGAAAAACTAAAACCACTTCATATTCCATCAGCTCCGACTCCATCGAGATCTGCTCGGTTTCAGTCATTATCGTTTCGAGACGACGCGATAGACTGGTGGAAAACGAAGAAACGATGTGAAGAAACGACGTGAAGAAACAACGCGAAGAAACGATGCAAAGAAATGACGTGAAGAAACTCAATATGGTGGCATATAAACACCACCAACAACTAGCGGTTTGTTGCTGTAACTGAGAGACAGTGACGCAGAAGTATAAATGCTCAGGACGGTGTAGGACACTTTAGTTACAGATATAAGAGCGACATCAGTTTTGCATCTTTGAAAGGAAATGAAAATGTTTTGAAAAAGTGGAACTAAAGTTGCATCAGTGAACTTCAAAATAAGATCACACAAACACACACACACACACACAGGATTGAGTCTGTTTACACATCCAGTGGACGAAGACGTTATCATCATCACCAAGTTTAGATTAAATCCATCTGCTGAATTTCACTCCAACTTTTAGCTGATGCTTCATATTCCTCCCCAGCTGACTTTGCTAGTTAGCAGCTAGGTAGCTGTGGGTCTGTCAGCTTCTTTTTCCTATTACTGGAACCAGTTACTGATGAGGCTCGACCAAATGGAAAAAAGCAACTTTAAGCTAAAAAAAAAAAGGTAGAAATGAAAACAAAGTGTAGCATCGAAGAGCAGCTGAGAGAGACACGGCGGCGGCGGCGGCGGCGGCGGCGGCGGCGGCGGTGGCCACATTGTAGTCGAGGAGGGTCAGGTCCATCAGGTACTCGGTCAGAGTGTGTCTCTCTACATCAGACTTACACACACACACACACATTGAGTAACTGTCGGACACCTGAGGCGTTTCACAAATCATCCCCGGTGGCCATTTTAGCCCAACAGCTGTCTGGCGTGTCTAGATCGCCGCGCTCTGCAAATTACAGAATCTGACGAAACTAAACGACTTCAACCGTCGCCCCACACTCTCTCATTTTAGGGCAATTCTGGCAGATTCTCAACCCACCGGTTAACTAGAGACGCCCCCGAGAGGTTGACGGAAGGTTCCGGGGTCAGTTTACCAACATGCTAACATCTACCATGTTGGCTAGATGGAGCTAACATCAAATGTACTTTCATTGCTCTAAATGATGTTTCTCACACACACACACACACACAGACAAACAGTATTTGCATTTTAACGCGAATACCACACTAAGTTTCATGCATTTTTAAGAGCTGGAAGCTCTGTACCAACGACAAATGAAATAAAAAAAACTAGTACATTAGCAAGTATAAAACCAAATAGGTTCAACGTCCATCCTTCTACTTCTTTCTGTTTATGGTAGAAACGCCGAGGTCAGACGCCTCCAGTCTCGGACATGATCTGCGGGAGAATCTGTGAATGTTTTGATTTTCCCTGTGTGTTTTATTAATTTTTTAAACAGTGGGAGTCATGAATGTTTCATTTACACAGCAGCCCCCCATGCATTCATTAGCCGGTTACGCACAAACGCCTTTTTAACGAAGCCCCAGGTGCACCGCCTTCGCAGTACAAGAGCTCGACGTGGCGCGTTGTTTTCCTCTGAAACAACTGTAGGAGCGACTGTACCCCCCCCATCATATAGCACATGCAGCCGTCGGCGGATGTTGCTTTACTGTCCTCCCCAGAGAAAGGTTTGGATGTGAAGGTTTATCATCAAAGACCAGCAGCGCCCGACTCCGAACTCCCCCGCGGACGAGCAGCTGGAGGCGCCGCCAGGGCCCGTGAAGTAGCTGCGTCTTCGGCAGCCGGCTCTGTGCCGCAGCGCTTTGTCTGGTGTGTGTGTGTGTGTGTGTCGTGTGTGTGTCGGCGTGCGTCCTGTGTGCGTGTTGGCGTGCGTCCTGTGTGCGTGTCGTGTGTGTGTCAGCGTGCGTCCTGTGTGTGTCGGCGTGCGTCCTGTGTGTGTCGGCGTGCGTCCTGTGTGCGTGTCCTCATCAGAACAGAACAGAAGGACTGAAAAGGAAAGAAAAAGAAAGAGAGCGAGAGGGAGAGAGGGAGGGGGGGCGGTGGCGTCCGCCCGGTGGCGTCCGCCCGGTGGCGTCCTGGCCCTCGGCGGCCACTCGATGCCTCCTTCCCGGGCTCCCCGCCCTCGTCCCGACGCTCCGGCCCACTTGGAAGTCCTGCTCCGACACTTCTTTTCATTACGCGTCGCGAAGTTTCCATCCCAGCTATTAGCAGCTGCCTCGACGCTTTGTAGTCGCTTCTCAAAGGCACTTTGTAACCTCCTGAATAGCTAATCTTAACAGAATAAAGCAACAGTGTGTGTGTGTGTGTGTAATCCAGCGGGTTTAGGTCCTCACGGTACGGTGTTGACCCAGAGATGAACCCATGATCCTTTGATGTAATTAGCTCTGTGGTTATAACTCCATGGATAGAAGGTGTGTGTGTGTGTGTGTGCGTGCGCCTGTGTGTCCCCGCGTGTGTGCACCCCTGAGCTCTCTCACATGTGAAGCTCTAACGCTCCCGATTTCGCATTCGCCACCGAGCACTCAGCGTTGCCACTTGATCACATGATCGAGTCACACACTCCACTTGGAAAATCAAACTCGGCTGAATAATTCAGGCGCCTGTGCACACGCACACACACACACGCACGCACGCACGCACGCACACACACACACACACACTCCCAGTACGTGGATGTGAGCACGTCCCACAGCTCCAGCACTGATGTCGACTGTGTCGTGCAAAAGTGAGATTTTCCAGTTCATGTATTATAAATAGAAAAGAAAATTCACTGTCAGTTTCATCTCCTTTTATATGACGTGTAGGATCGATGTCAATTTAACGGAATAGTTTGGGGAATTTTGGGGGGAATATTCCAAGAGTTAGACGACCTCCTGGGTCTAAGCTTAGCATAACGACTCGGGGGGGTCAAACACGCACCGTTCAGCGTCTCTACTGCTGATTGGCTCATTATGTCTCATTTGTCACATCCATCCTAAACAGACGTGGAAAACAACAGTTCTGTGTTTGGTTGTCGTGTGTTTTCGTTGCCATGTGTTTTCATTGTGTGTTTTCGTTGTCGTGTGTTTTCGTTGTCGTGTGTTTTCGTTGTCGTGTGTTTCGTTGTTGTGTGTTTCGTTGCCGAGGGTGATTTATAGTAAATAATCCCTGTTAAACCACAGCTCATCGTTTATGCTTCTTTGTTAACACACAACTCGTAAAGTGTAAATTCAAGAGTTTTAGTTTTTTTTGGGGGGGGGCTTGTTTTTGAGCCACATCAGCTGTTTCACAAGAAGTTTCTCCTTCTTCTTCTAATAATAATAATAATGATAATTAATTGATTCATAAATTAATTTTTTAATTATTGTTATTATTATAAGTCTGAATAACTAGAGTTATGAGAATACGATGTAGATTGAGAAATACCACGTTTCTTCTTTCCTTTTGGGGTTTATGAGTTTAACCACTGAAGACAGTTTAGTCATTAAGCTGTACAGGAAAGTCTTTGTCCTGTTCAGGCTCTTATTTTTCCACCCATTGTTCCTTCTATGCTTTTATTTTGTCTGGGTCGAACTGCTGGTGATGAACGAGGACAAACAAGCTCTTTCGCACATTTTCATTGCCTCCGTGCTCTAAAGAAACTGCAGGGGGGGCCGAGGGGCCGAGGAGGGGGGGGGGGGACACAGCCATAATAGGATCCAATGGAAATTTGCCGCCGTAATAATCCGGCAGAAGGAGGAAGATGCCGTATCGGTCAGAACAGGCCGCCGCCGGATGCCAGACATCTGTTCCCATACACCTTCGGCCCTTCTACCCCCCCCAGGCGGGGGGGTTTGTGGGGGGGATTATGTTTAGGCAGAGTTCAAAGAGCGCTCTACCTTTCAGTCGTTATCGCAGACGCAGCCGCCGCTATCGCCGCCCCCCCCCACCACCCCACAAATGCCGCGGCACGGCGCCCGTAATCCTCTCCGATTCGGGCCGAGGCAGAAATCTTCACATTGTATGGGCCCTTTCTTTGTTTACTATACATGAGGAAAAACTGAGAGCAGGAATGACCAGGGGGTGGAGGGGTCACGTCAATCACCCCCCCTCCGTTTAAACAATAAAACAATAAAACATTAAAACAATAAAACAATGAGGAAATAAAATCTTGGCAAAGCTCAGTTCATTTGTAATAACTAGGACAAGGTTTGGGTCCTGAGACAACCAGTTCCGATTGGGGCCCCGTGGTTCCGCGGTTCTTTTGCGGTCCCCTTTTAGGTCCTGGGCCCCTGTTTGCAGCAACCAGCCAGCGCTCTCTAATCGGTTTGGTCCCTTTTGCCCCCCCAGAAATGCATGCGGTTCGACCCGGACGCCACGGTCTGGGTGGCCAAGCAGCGGATCCTGTGCACGCTGAACCAGAGCCTGAAGGACGTCCTCAACTACGGGCTCTTCCAGCCGGCCGGCGACGGGAGGGACGGCAGGTTCCTGGACGAGGAGCGCACGCTCCGCGAGTACCCTCAGCCAATCAGCAAGGGGGTGCCGTCGCTGGAGGTAAGCTCGCGCCCCGTTGGCTGGTTGTTGAATCAGCCTGGACGGAATCTCAGCTAATTTTTCTGAACGTTTGATATTCGTTGTTAAATGAATTAAATAAGAAAACAGGGGTATTTCAGTTTGTTTTTTCTCCGTCTCAAGTCTGGCGATATAACCTGTATCTGACCGTCCGTCTCTCGTCCTTCTCTCGTCCGTCCCTCGTCCATCTCTCGTCCGTCTCTTGTGTCTCTCGTCCGTCCCTCGTCCGTCCCTCGTCCGTCTCTCGTCCGTCTCTCGTCTGTCCCTCGTCTGTCCCTCGTCCGCCTCTCATCCGTCTCTCGTCCGTCCCTCCTCTGTCTTTCATCCACCTGAAAATGAAAAACCGCCGATAAAGCAGATGTTGTCAGACCCCAGCTCTCGGAGACGAGACACCATCGGGTACCGGACCTTTCTCACGATTTAGCCCCCCCCCGATTGCTCATCCGGGCTGCGTGCAGAGGTCCGCTCACGACTGCGAGTTTTCAGCCAAGGGTTGTTTGTCCTGTTTTTGTTTGTATTGTTTGTTTTGTTTCTTTTGCTAATACTTTGTCTTTCCCTCAACAGTTCCGCTACAAGAGCAGAGTCTACAGGCAACCGAACGTGGACGAGAAACAGATCGCCAAGCTCCACACGAAGGTACGAGTTCGTCCCTCAAATGGACGCAGCCCCCCCCCAAAGAACAAGACAAAAATAAATAAATAAATAAATGAAGCTTTTCAGAAACCGAGCTCGAGGAGCGGAATCGAACCTGTGAGAGGAACTAAGACTCGCTGGCAAACAGACAGAAAGTTTTCCCACGGTGAAGCCGACCCCGGTCCAATGAAGACTGGCCTCTGGGGGGGGGGGCGCCATGGTAACAACTGTTTCACCGGAGATGCTGCCAAAATAAAATGAAATAAATTAGAATAAAATGAAATAAAAAACACCTGAAAAAAAGGAAGCGCTTCCACAGTTGAGCTTTGTCGTCCCAGGTTGAATCAGGTGTTTTTGGATGTTTATTTTAATTCTTGTCAGCTTGAGCTGAGACGGACGGTAAAAATAAAACGTTCAGGGAGTCTCCGGCGTTTTCTGACGTATCTGGTTCAATTCTGCACTTTTCTGTGATGGTTGAGGAAAATCTGAAAGTTTGGATGCTGCTCAGGAAGCAGTTTCAGCCCCCCCCCCCCCCAGCAGACCCCTCCCCCGCGTGAACTGAAATTAGATCTCTCCAATAAATAGAATTTTTTTATTAAGCGTAGCTCTGGGCCGCCGCCGCGCTGCCGCCTTAATCCTGCATCGCAGCCAACGGCATCGCTGGCGGCTCACCGCCACCGCACGGCGCCACCGCACGCCACCACACACTGCCACCGCACGGCACGGCACGGCGCCACCGCACGCCACCACACACTGCCACCGCACGGCACGGCACGCCGCCACCGCACGGCACGCCAGGAGAACCGTCTGACAGCCTCTCTGAAGCTGCATCCGAAGGGAGGAAAGGGAAGCGACGGCAGAAAGGGAGGGGGGAACCAGAGAGAGGGAGAGAGAGAGAGAGGGAGGGAGAGAGAGGGAGGGAGAGAGAAGGAGGGAGGGAGAGAGAGGGAGGGAGAGACAGAGAGAGAGAGAGAGAGAGGAGAGAGCGGGGAGAGAGAGAGAGAGAGGGAGGGAGGGAAAGAGAGAGAGAGAGAGAGAGAGAGAGAGAGAGAGAGAGAGAGAGAGAGGGAGGGAGGGAAAGAGAGAGGAAGAGAGAGAAGGAGGGAGGGAGAGAGGGGGGCAAAAAGAGAGAGAGAGAGGAGAGAGAGAGAGAGAGAGAGGAGTGGGGGGAGAGAGAGAGGGGGGGGGGCAGAGGGAGAGAGAGGGAGGGCATCATCCTCCAGACTCTGATTCACCAGGCCCGTGGACACACACACACACACACACACACACACACACACAAAGGGGCCACATTTAATAAAACTTAGCTTGAAAACACAGGAGGTCTTTGTGTGCACCCCCCCCCCCCCCGGTGCGACCCCCCCCCCCCCGACATTTCCAGATATGGACTCATATGACTCATCGTGGTCAAACCTACTCGGTTTAACTCAACTCCGACTTCAGGTAAATAGTGAGAATATTCTAAAAAGGCAACAGAAAAGGGGAAGATTCCCGAGCAGATTCCCGGGATCGGGACGGATTCTGGGATTTCCGATCGTAGCTGTGTGATGCTAGCAAGACCTTTTTTAAATATTCTCATCATATTCGCTTCAGGTTAGACGTTCTGGGGTTTTGTCCTTTTCTTTCCGTCACCATCTTCGCAGCGAATCGCAAATACTTGGGCTGAAAATTCATAAGTCAAAGGAACTGATACGATGTAAAGCCGCTCGGGGGGGGGGGGGGGGCGCTGGATGGAGCCTGATCAGGAATATCATCCTGGGAAAAAAAATCCCGATCGATCATTTGTCTTTTTCTGAGTACACCAGCTCTCAAAGACGCTGTGAGTGAGCAGCGGTATAAGGTAGGAATACACTGAAAGTATGATCAGATAAATATCATTTTCTACTTTGGTTTGTGTGATGCTCAATATTTAAAGGACCAGTTTTTATTTATTGGCAGAAATGCAATATTATGTTCATAATCGTGTTTTCATTACTGAATCTATGAATCTATCACAGTGTTTTCTTCAGCCATGTTGCGCTGCCATGTTTCTACGGTGGCCCGGGGGGGGGGGGGGGTGTTCAGTAACCTCACCTCTGGACACCTGAAATCCTACGAACTGGTCCTTTAACTCGGAGCTGGATCAGGGGGCACAATGTGAACAGGACATCTTTCACCTTTCGCTCTGCCCCGCCCTGCCCTCTGTCCTCCTCCCATCCTGTCCTTTTTTTTTTAATACCCCCCCCGTCCTGTTCTCCTCTCTCCTCGTTCTCTCTCTCGCTCTCTCCTTCGGGGAGCTGCTCCCATAGCTATTTTTAATTGCCCGGCCTGGAAGAGAAAAGAAAAGAAAAGAAAAGCAGACAGGCACTGACCGGCGAGGAGCCCCCCCACGCTCCAGGTCCTGCCCCCATCCCCCCCCCCCCCGTGTTTCAGCAGCCTTTTAATTCCACCTTATATTCCTCCCCTGCCTCAGTTTTCACGCTGTCTTCCTTCTTCCTAATGCCTCCGCTCTTCGCCCTTGGTTGTGTTTGACCCCCCCCCCACGCCTTTCTCCATCTCCACTTCTATTTCAGTCCTTTTTGAGCTTCCTGTCCTCATCTCTCTCTCCCTCTCTCTCTCCCTCTCCCTCTCTCTCTCTCTCCCTCTCTCTCTATCTCCTTCTCTCCCTCCCTCTCTCTCTCTCCCTCTCTCTCCCTCTCTCTCCCTCTCTCTCTCCCTCTCTCTCTCTCCCTCTCTCTCTCTCTCTCTCTCTCCTGTCTGTTTCCCAGGCCAACCTGAGGAAGTTCATGGACCTGGTCCAGCACAACCAGGTGGACAAGGTGTCTAAGATGCTGGAGAGGGGCCTCGACCCCAACTACCACGACGGCGAGACGGGCGGTGAGGCTGCGCCCTGCACACGAGCACAGACACCGGGGCGTTGACGCCTCGTATCAACCCCTTAAAAAATCAAAAACAACGAGAACTTTTATCGGAATTCACATTTGCATGTGCATGTAAACCGTCATGTGCAGTTTCCATATCAGGTGTCTGCATTTTTAGCAAAGGTCCATCAGAAACAGCAAAACTCTCCAGAGCACCGTTCTCCGGTCGGACCGTCGGAAGTCCCGACGTGCGCCGAGGGGTCAGTCCGGTCTCTGCCCCCGCCGAGGTTGTCCGTTGCCGCTTTAACGGCGTAGTCGCCACAGCCTCTTCCTGCGCAGGCGTAGCCCACTTCAAGCTCCAGTTACCTGTGCAGTCTGCAGGTTAAAGGCAGGAAGGACATGAGAGGCGAGCGGGTCTCGTTTCCCTGCTCAGGCGGCAGCCGGTTGTTGACTAGTCGCTCAGGGTCGACTCTGCAAGGTCCAGGGTTTTGGACCAGATATGACACGTGTGCAAAACCTATACGAACTCAGTGTGCACGAAAGTTTTTATCCTTTTAAACGATTACTAAGGTTCACACCTGGGTATGAACCACACAGGTGTGAACGTCAGTAGCATAACAAACAGCTGCAAAAAAAAAAATCCATATTTCACTCTGCACTACAGAAGTGGTGTATCGGACCCGGAGCAGTGTGGCCGGACCTAATCTGGAATCTAGTTTTCAAAGTATTGAAGTCGCTGGCAACTGTTACTTGTGCTTCCCGACAAGAAATTATTCCCTGTGAAGTCAGTGGATAATCCGGAATAATTTAAAGATTGTGTCTGGAAAGATTAAATGATTTTTGAGGTTATTTCTAAGCTACGGCAGGAAAAATGCTCTTTGGCCTTGGTAACGAAAGTGAACACGTAACCGAATGAGCCAGATACTGAAGAGGTGTGTGTGTGTGTGTGTGTGTGTGTGTGTGTGTATTGCCCTCTGAGTTGTGTACCAGACATCCCCAATAAAGTGTGTGTACCAGTAGCAGTGTTTTCTTAAAAACCATAAAACAAAGCGAGCAGGTGTTTCATGGTTCACTAATAATAATAATAATAATAATAATAATAATAATAATAATAATAATAAAAAAAATCATCTCCAAACATGTAAATCCACTAGTTACTAGCACATTTGCCTGGATTTTGCGGTGGAGCTTCGCAGTCACGGGTGACATCAGACCGCGTTGTCCCTAAATCCATCAGGAGGAGCGGCGGCGTCTCCGGCTACGGGAGCCCTGGTGGGCCAGGAATAGACGCGAGACCTGTCGAGTTGACTCGGGGAAGGGATCTCTCTTCACCAACCTGTAAAAACAGTCTTTATTTATTTTCAAAATCAGTGAGAACTTCGGTCTGGAAGTCGGGGAAAAAAATTTTGGGGAAATGTAGGAAATAAGCAATGAAAGTTGAGGTAGATAAAAAAAAACCCTCACTAGCGAGGAAAGGATCTATTCCTGAGCTTCTATGTGCATGGTGTCAAAGGTCACACCATCGGCCGGCGTGCGCCCCCCTCAGAAGTCCATGGCGCTGGCAGTCACCACACCTACGTTTGCTTTGTGGGTTTTTTTTTCTCCTTTTCAGTGGCAGAGACCGAATGAACGCCACTGCTCCGCCCTCGCCGCTGCTCCGCCCTCGCCGCTGCCCCCTGGCGGTGACCGAGGGTGAACGCGGCCGCGGTGGCAGCAGCTTCCTGTTCAATAACGAGACACCGTGTTACACGTTAATCAGATGTGACTCCAGCTGTATGAATCTATGTTTGTACGTGTGTGTGTGTGTGTGTGTGTGTGTGTTCATCTGAAGCTTCCCATCAACAGTTAAAGGAAAGAGCGTAAAGACCGTGGGGAACAGGAAGTGTGATGTGGCCTGGTTACATAATGTCGGCGGGAGAGAGCCGACTCTCAGCTGTTAATGAAAACCTGCGGCTGCTTCGACTACGAATGTGGCTTAACTGAAAACACAAAGTAACCAAAGTAACCAACAAGTTGTCGGTGGCTATATATAACCATATATAGTTATGTACCCCCCCCCCCCGAAATCAACCGGCTATAATCTTTCTGTTAAATGGATCAGGGGCTCAACCCTCACCAGCTATCGATCATCCTCCTCCCTCCTCTTCGTCCTCTTCCTCCTCCCACTACAGCGCGGTCAGAGGAATCCGAGGCTCATCGTCATCCGACGCTCCAACAAACACTGACGATGCCAAACGGACTTTACCTGTGGCTTTTATTTCAGAGCCTGTGGGGCGCGGTGCGCTCTGCCAAGCCCCCCCGGCTAGCAGGTTAGCATGCCGTCGTTCAGGTGTGAGCACCCGCCGCTAACCTGCAGTGAGGAGAACAACGATCTGAACTTCCGGCCTGAACTGCGGAGCTGAAACGTGAGAGAAGAGCAGAAAGCCACCTCGAAATAGATTTCTTTTTTTTTTCTCCATGAAACACAAGATGTAGGTGGGAGCCATGTTTGGAAAATCCAGAGAGAAGAAATGAGCCAAAATTAAAGGAAAGACAAGCTGGTCCTAATGAGAGTTGTTAGGACGCGACCTGAACCTGACCGCCGCTGCCGAGTTTGATGCCTGATCCCGACCCGAGACCCTGCCGGCGCCGGGCCCCTGGGCTCTTCCCGCCGGGCATTGTGTAACTGCCCCTGCGGCGCGTGACCTAGGCCTGAGCTGAGGGCGCGGGGACCCGGGTTCAGACTCTGTGTGGAGGTGGAGGATGATGGATAAACAGAGTCCAAATGAACAGACTCACTGGCTGAGACGTTCAGGAAATTTTGCCGTCGGAGCCTCGCCTGAGGTGACTTCTGAGCAGGTGGTCTTAAGGGGGTCCAGGTCCTAATTATACTCATCTACGAGGGGCCGCGGAATCTCTGCAGGATGGGACATGGTGTAATTGCCCCCATGTATCGCCTGTCTGGTCCCAACCGCTCACAGCGCCTTTACATTACTGCCACATTCACACAGCCTCCCCATGCATGAAGGGCCTTCTACACATACACGCCGCCGACTTCACATCTCCTCTAAAAGCCTGAACCTCCTGACGGGCCGACAAGGTTTTGGTTTAGAATCGATAAATGAAAAGCAGAGTGTTTGGTTCCACTGGGGATTGAACCCAGGACCTTCTGCGTGTAAAGCAGATGTGATGACCACTACACTATGGAACCACTGTCATGCAGGGTTTGCTGATTTAATTTGGTTTTAAACGAGACCTGGACCACGTGTTTTCAAGTTGGCTGTATTACCAACTGGGTCTCAAGGTATAGCAATATTACAGTGTTGTTTTTATACTGACTCACATCTCTTCTGTTCCCACAAAGCTGTGAGGGATTTTCTATGGGTTTTCATTCTCTTAAAGGCCAAAGTTTTTAGATCTATGAATTTGGTATTTTTTGGGTTTGATGACGTAGAGTTTTGGTCCCAAATGGGGAAATCAAACCGGCAACATGTAGGCGACAGCTAAGCCGTCTGTGAATAGCCAGCTTTTTTGGGGATGAGAAGCAGGAGTCTGGTTCCACTGGGGATTGAACCCAGGACCTTCTGCGTGTAAAGCAGATGTGATGACCGCTACACTATGGAACCACTTCACATACACACAAGTGAACAAACGAAGAAACGAGCAAACAAACAAAAACCAGGAGATCAGTTTGAGCTGAAATCCCTGTTTATATGCCCCTGAGCTGCCGGAAATCTTTCACCTGCGAGTCTCACCTGCAGTAGTTGTGTAGGTGACGGGCGTCAGCAGAGGGCGTACCGCCATGGACGGAGCATGGGGACTCCGGACGGGCCCGGGTCGGAACCTTTTCCGGAAACCGGGCGGATCTGACGGCCGCATTTCTCTGGCGCTTTCTGCCTCTGAGCCCATGTTGATTTAAAACCTGTGAGTTTCCGGAAGGGAGAACATATATATTTTTTCCTTAAAGAAGCTGGATGCTGCTTTATGAAATACCTCGGAGATGGGAAGTGTGGTTATTAAATGCCCCAATCCCGTCACTTTCCATGATGCAGTTTGCCCATAACACTGGAAAATGCGATATCAAAGAATAGCAAACAGAAAACGGAGGCTCCTCCCAGGTGGATTGTGGGAGAGGAAACACAAACTGTGCCGTCGCGTCCTCGGTATCTGTCCCTGGAGCTGTGTGTGTTTCAACCTACGATACTTCAAATCCCTGTGTTATTAGTGGTTTGTTTATGAGCTTGTGAAAACATGTTGGAAACAAATAAAACCCATAGTACTGTTTTTTTTTAGCTCCTGTTATTAAATATTAAGAGAGAACCTGCTGTTGGGTATGTTTAAATCTTGGCCACGTCCTCGTGGCGCTGGGAACTGTTCTCGTTCTGTACGTACCGCGTTGAACGTCATCAAGTCTTTTTTTTCCCCAGAGAGCCCGCTGACGTTTGCGGCCCACCTGGACAACGTGGCGGAGTTGATCAAGGTGCTGAGGAATGGGGGAGCCCACCTGGACTACAGGGCCAGGGACGGCATGACGGCCCTGCACAAGGCTGCGAGGTCCAAGAACCACATCACGCTCATGGTAAGGGGGGGGGCTGAACCTGCCCCCCTGAACCTGCCTCCTGAACCCTCCCTCCCGAACCGGCCCCCCCTGACCCCCCCCCCCCCCGAACCGGCCCCCCTGACCCCCCCTCCCCCCGAATCCGGGTTCGCTGGGGTCGGAGGCGTCATGCAGGCCAGACAACAGCCGGACCCTGTTTGACGTTTCCTTCTACATCTAATCCGCTCGCAGGTCATTTAGCAGCAGGATGGTGAAGGAGGAAGCTCCTGACGGCTGTAAAGAGCAGGGAGCTTGAGGCGAGAGGAGACGAAACTTTATCAGTTTTTGATGACGAGCAGAGACAAATTAAAATCAGTACTATCTTTTAAATCAGTCTCATTAGGTTTAATATTGCTGTTTTTTGTCATTTTCCTGTTTTATCATTTTTAAACTTTTAGCAGCTGTTATATTCTGTGATATGTAAAGTTTATTATGACGATAATAATGACAATAATTATAATAAATCCTATAAAGAGACCGTGTTTATGATAAGTTGCTAATCTATACTGAGAGTGGCTACAAACGTGATGACCCCCCCTGCTCAAAAATCATACGTCCCATTTCTGTATGTTTTTCATTCAGTTGGCAGAAGCTTTTATCCGAGTTTTTGACATTCCATCTCACACACTGAATCACAAACCTGTTGCCCCCCCCCAGACGCTGCTGGAGCTGGGGGCGTCTCCGGACTACAAGGACAGCCGTGGTCTGACCCCCCTCTACCACAGCGTGGTGGTGGGGGGCGACCCGGGCTGCTGTGAGCTGCTGCTGAACCACCACGCCTACGTCTGCTGCCAGGATGAGAACGGCTGGCACGAGGTCCACCAGGTGAACACACACGCACACGCACGCGCGCACACACACACACACTCTCCTCACACACACCTCACACACTCACACCTCACACACACCTCACGCATAAACACACGTCATTAAATTCACCAGGTGCAAACACGAGCACGGGGAGGTTTCTGGCTGTGTGCTTAGCTGGAACGGCTTGTGTTGGGAAAGCAGTACTAAAGCTCACACACACACACGCACACGCACACACACACACACACACAGAAACACAAACAGACTCACAAACACACACACATATACAAACATACACAGACACACACACACGCACACAGACTCACAGCCTTCCCCTGCTGTGGGCGACCGTCTTGGCAGCTGTTACCCACTGAAGCAGACAAAGCCGTTTAAAGAGATCCACCCTGCAGCACTGACAAAGCACGAGTGTCTTCACACAGTTTTAGTGCGTGCCTGTGTGTGTGTGTGTGTGTGTGTGTGTTTTCAGGCCATCAGCCTTATCAGGTTGCTTTTATCTCTCTCTCTGTCTCTCTCTCTCTCTCTCCCCGTGGAGTTTTTTAAATAAAAAAGGAAACCCGGCGCCACCCTCCCGTCCCGTTTCAGACCCGCCGTCGGACGGGACGGTCAGGCCGCTGCAGGATCAGAGGTCGGGCCGGTTTGAAGTGGTGGCATCCTTCTTGTATAGACCCGCAACTATAAAACAATCATATACTTCTATACTTCTACTTCTCCGCGATATAAGCACTTTTACTTGTTATCCCACAGTGTCCAATGGTGCTGCATTATACAGATTTCTTGACAATAGGCCCCACAGTAGTTGAGACATTTCACTCAAAACCACAAACAAGAACGTCGTGATGGCGCCAAAGGAAAAGTTCAGATGATCACTGGAGTCATTTAAAATTCATTTTCTTTGGGCCTTGAATGACGGTTAAAAATTTCATGGAGATCAATTCAGTAGTTATTGAAATATTTCAGTTTGGACCAAAGCAAGCGACCGACCGACATCACAGTCCTCAGATCCTGAGGATCTAGTGTTTTTCTCTGTTTTGAATCATTGTAAATTTAATTTTTTGGCTTTTGGCCTTTTGGTCAAATGGAGCAAACCGTCTGGAGACTTGAACTTAAAAACCAGCGCTGGACATTTTACTGACATTTTAAAGAGTAAACGATAAATCACTTAGTCGTGCTAACGATAAAAACATTCGCGGATAATTGAAGATGATCACTAGTTGTAGCCCTCGACTTTTTCAAGTAGCATAAACATGCTATTGGTCATGTGATCGATCGGTACCCATGACTTCACTCCTACGGAACCATTACAGACAGGCAGAACCTTGATTCGTGTCTTTACCTTAAGTTCCAGGTCAGAGAACAAAGCCTGAGAACAAACAGACCAACTTCAGCCTGATAATAAGAGTTTCGTAGTCCCGCCCTCGTGATAAACAGCGAACTGGCATCTGTCGCCATAACCCTCAAACATCATTAATCGGCGCCTGCAGAGCAAACTGGCCCATATAGGCACAGCCTCTGAGCCCCGGCGGCCTCGGACCCCGGTTGTCTTTCCTCGGACCCCGTTGTCTTTCCTCGGACCCGGTTGTCTTTCCTCGGACCCCTGTTGTCTTTCCTCGGACCCGGTTGTCTTTCCTCGGACCCGGTTGTCTTTCCTCGGACCCGGTTGTCTTTCCTCGGACCCCTGTTGTCTTTCCTCGGACCCGGTTGTCTTTCCTCGGACCCGGTTGTCTTTCCTCGGACCCCGGTTGTCTTTCCTCGGACCCGGTTGTCTTTCCTCGGACCCGGTTGTCTTTCCTCGGACCCGGTTGTCTTTCCTCGGACCCGGTTGTCTTTCCTCGCTCCGCCTCCAGGGAGGTTTTTGTTTTTTTGTGGTTGAAAATGCTCGTATAGTATTTTGAGCAGCACACATGTCATCAGATGTATTTTTAAGCTTTTTGTCTTTCTTACACACACACACACACACACACACACTCCTGCCTCCTCCCGTCCGGGTTCAAACTGAGGCCGCGGCTGCTCCTCATCCTGATGTTATCTCCTCTGCAGCACACTGACATCTAGTGTCCGAGGCCCCTCACTGCAGCTACAGCATCTCTGACGGTGAACTCCTTTGTTTCTGCGTGTGTGCGTGTGTGTTTGTGTGAGTGTCTGTGTGTGTGTGTGTGCGTGTGTGTGTGTGTGTGTGTGTGTGTGTGTGTGTGTGTCTGCGTCGGTGTGTGTGTGTGTGTGTGTGTGTGTGTGTCTTTTTGTCATGTGAATGACAGCACAACCCCTTGAGATTTTAAGATGTTTAATCCATATCTATCCGCCAAATCTGTCGTAGAAGCATCGTACTTTATTTTTGTTTGTCCCATTAAGGGAATAAGAATCACCAGCGTCCGAGGCTCTAAAGTAAAACTAAATCCCGATGATCAGTTAACTGGTGGCTAATAAAAGTTAAATTAAAAGAAACACTGGATTATGAGCAGAGGCAGAAATCTTAACAAATGCGACAGTAAAGACGTTTGCATCCGGAAGGGAACGGATCATTAGCAGCCGCGGTCGTGTAAATAATTCTGCCCTCTGTGGACGATTCGTGGGGCTGAAACAGTGTTTAGGCTCCCAGTGATTCCTTATGAAAGAAAGCGGGGGCCCAGTGGGGGCCCCATAGGGGCCCTGCAGGGGCCGGAGAAGAATTCCCGTTCAAACCGGTTTGTGAGGCTGATTTTAAAGCATCAGTTTTAAAGATTTATATTATATCTGAGCCGACTGAGAGTTACATTTATCTTGATTTTTCATTAGTCGGTTTGTTTGTGCTCTCAGTGATGTTGTGTTTATATGTATATCTTTTATTCCTTTATTCACTGAAATGTTTTCTATTGGTGTTTTCTTCACATTTATTCCCTCCACCAAGACAGCCTTGTTTCCTCTGTTTGTTGCTTTGTTTATTTGTTAGTTTGTTAAATTATCAGCTCTGTTACATAAAAAGAACTAAACCAATTTTTACCAAAGTTGTTGGGGGTGGAGGGGGGCATAGGCAGGTCAGGGAATTCTCTATCACATTTCTTATCATTGTGAGATTTTGGCCTTTTTTTGACATTTTCATGAAATATTTGTCCTTGGGTTAAATATATTCTAGCTGCCTTATCATTATTCAAATGAATATGTGTATATTGGTGGATTGTGATGTACTACAGTTATTATCTTGAGCCGGACTTGGATGGTTCCACTCATCGATGCGTTGATGGGACTTGTGCCGGTTTCGTCTTTAAACGTTTCAGTGGACTTTGTGTAATTAAGACGGAGATTTAAAGGGCGTACTTGATGGTGTTATGAGTCCTTTAGGCGATTACAACCCCCTGGTGTTAATCAGATCGACACCATGGGTGGGGGTACCAGCCATACTGGGGCAGTTGAAACCAGAACAGAGATGACGTCAGGGGTTTTACCTGTGTCGGCCGGCGGTTGCTGCACCTGTTAGTTCACATAGTTTTCTGGTTCATGTGCTTGTGCTTCTGCTCTGGATTTGTTTTCTGGATTTGTTTTCTCTCATTGATCACAGGAACCCGTAAGGAACATTCCTGGAGTCTGTCTGGTTCCTCTGTATTATCCATATCTCTATTATCTAATTATTTAATCATAGAGAATAAATCTGGCGATAGCCTACATTTTCTTAAATCAGTTAATCCAATAAAAACACCAGAGAGCAAATAGTGACAGTTTCCGACTATATACATTTATATATATATATATATATATATATATATATATATATATATATATATATAAGTCTGATACACTTTATATTATCCCTCTGAGCCACTGATGCTCCATTGTCGTACAGAAACTATTAAAAACACATCATTGACTCACACTGTTGCACTTGGTGACATCACTATCACCATGAACACACATGCTGCAGTTTATTTTATTTTGGTCACACGCACACACACACACACACATACACACACACACACACACACACACACACACACACACACACACACACACACAAACCATCCTGTTGCCTCAAATCCTCCCTAGAACATCAAGTATGTGCTCATCCACTGCTGAAAATAGACCCCGACAATTTATACAATTTCCTTCGGTTTGAGAAACTTTTGTTGAAAACTGGAGAGCCCAGCTAATTTAGGGGATTACTGAAATTATTCAATAATTAAAAGTTTATATTTGGGAGACTTTCTTTTTTTAAAATTTCAGGTTCAGGTGCTGAGACAGTATCGAGACACGGACAAACATCGGTTTTGGTCATTTCCTGGTATTTGTTGACTACAAGATAATATAGAATAATTTAATTTAAAGACCAATAAACTTAAACAGGTTAGCATTCCCCCGCTATCTAAAGGTTCAGCGATGGCCTCTAACCCTTGTTTGTACAGCCAGTTATCCGAGACCAGTGACCCCCCCTCCGAGTCGCTGCAGCAGCGCTGTTGTGTTCGAGTTGCTACCATTTGAGTTTCTTATACTCAACATTTCTTATTCTCCGACTGACGATGTGAATCTTATATATATATATATATATATATATATATATATATATATATATATATATATATATATATATATTTCCATTTTTCCAAAAAGCTAATTCAGTAAAACGGCCATTCACTGTAGGTTTTTTTTTCCCAGCCACTGTTCCTCAAACAGGAGGAAGCGTCGCCCTTGTTGCTTTTGTTGGGTGGGAACTATTTTTAGCAGCGGATTAATCCATGTTTTGGCACTGGCAAGGAGGGTGTGTGTGTGTGTGTGTTTCTTCATGTCAGCCAGTGACTGAGCTCTGTGGCACAGAGGGATGAGCTAATATATCAGGTGATATGTGATAGTGGGATCAATCCTTATTGTTTTTTGTATTTTCGTGAGATTTATGGATAATAATGATAAAATAGATTATCACCAGACCAGATGATGGGGGTTGACGTGACCTGGATTATTCTTGTTATCGGACTGTTACGCCCTACGTCATGAATATTCACCAGTTCTCAATTCTCGCTGATCGATAGATACTCTGAGCAGATTCTGGCGCAGGATGCTGCATAAAAACATTAAAATAAATAAATAATGAAATGATGAATAAATAAATGAACTAAAAACATCATGTGACATGACGTCCTGAGCGATCTACAGCCCCCCCCCCCCCCCCGGCCTTTCTCAGATCTCATCCTCCAGTCCCCCACTTTCTTCCTTTTTCTCATCTTCCTCTTCTTCATTTCCTCAGGAATATGTCACACTTTTATTTTTTTTCAAGCTTCAGTATAAATGTAGCTCATTTAGAAAAAAAAAGGAATCATGTCGTGGGTTTGCTAGGCTCCAGATGAAAACATCCATGAGTTAAAAATAAATAAATAAGTAAATAATAATAATAATAATAATAACACCCTCATGCAGGTCTTGGATTGATTCAGATGTTGAATGTGAGAAATCACAGATATTCATGAGAACAAACAAGGCCGAGCAGATCTCGGCTCCTGTATCGTTGTCTGCTTGAGACTCACAGCGATTTCTTTTTTTTTAACTCTCGACAGCTTCATTGTGGATCTAAAAAAAGTATTTGCATCGGCGCGCACATGTGTGTGTGTGTGTGTGTGTGTGTGTGTGTGTGTGTGTGTGTGTGTGTGTGTGTGTGTGTGCGCAGTGCATGCGTGGTTGAGCACTTTGTGGGCGATTTGTGCAGCAGATTCAAACCCCTCAGCACTCTCCATCTCTCTGTTCTTTCTCTCTCTCTCTCTCTCTCTCTCTCTCTCTCTCTCTCTATCCATCTACCTCTCTCGCTCACACTCCCTCTTTCCCTCCGAGTGGAGCAATAGATACACACTTAACAGCGAGCGAGGCTCCAATTCCTGATATAGGCAGTAGATGTTCCGTTGTCTTTTTTTTTTTTTTAAGGCATCAGTCACTGGGATGTTTTAGACGTTCCAACCGGTTCCACTGACTTCTCTCTCTCTCTCTCTCTCTCTCTCTCTCTTTTTTTTTTCTATCCTCTGGGAAATTCTGGGAAAAATTCTGCTAATGTCACCGGAAGCTAACCGTCCTCTCTTCTGAAGCAAAGTAGGAGGAGAATCATTAGAAGGCTCCAGGGTTTGTTTTTCTAGATACTTTCTCAGCTCTGTACTGATCCTTTTGGTTCTTTCCTCCCCAGGACAACTGTGCCAGGGTTCTGCTCGTCCGTGGAGCCGACAAGGAAGTGAAGAACTACAACAGCCAGAGTCCGTTTCAGGTAGAGTTTCTAAAAAAAAACAAAAAACAATCCCGACAGCTCATCGTCACTGCTGTTTGCATGTAAACGACTGTGGTGGGTCATCGATTTCAGGGCCGGGGGGGGGGCATTTTTAGAGGCTTCACTTTTCTTTTTCTTTGACTCATTTGTTGCCATGGCAACAGTGTAAAATGGTCACGGCCACATTGCCCGGGACGATTGTTAGGTTTGTTCCGTTCGGGCAGCATTGAGGGGAGGACCCCGGCATCAGAGAGCCCTGGGCGGCGTCTCGCTCAGGCGTTCGGCCTTCTGGTTCCCAACACAGTCGAAACCGCGCCGTCGTTCTCCAAGGAACTCCGGAGGGACGCTGAGAACGCCGGGGGCTGCATGTTTTGTTTTGGGGGTTTTTTGAGTTTATCAAACTTTTTCCAGGAGGGACTAATTAGAGGGGAGCGTGTAATCCCTTTATTAACAGAAGAAAACATGAAAAACTCATCAAATTCGCTGCAATATAGATGAAGTTAAAGCAAAGTGCAGGGATTCTGTTTCAACCAGAGCGTTTACATGTAAAAGTGATGCATAAATACACAGGAAGTATGTGAGCGTAATTGCACGAGTGGTGTTACATATATGTTGTTTTTTGAATATGTATATGTGTTTGTAATGGCTGAAGTGTGTGTGTCTGTGTGTGCGTGCGTGCATGCGTGCATGTGTGTGTGTGTGTGTGTGTGTGTGTGTGTGTGTGTGTGTGTGTGTGCGTGCGTGCCTCAGCAGCACATCCATCCATCCTAGGGAGAGAAAAAAAAAACCCAGCAGCAATAAAGAGCTTCTCGGCCGACATGATTGACTCATAACCTACGCCTGAGTTACAAAAGAGCTTTATCCGGGCGGGCGTTTATGAAAGGCAGTCCCACAGGGTCCTCAGCTGTCCTCCAAAGCCACTCCAGCGGAGAGCTTCATTAGCTACAGCGCTTCATAAAAGCGGGGGGGGCGTTGGCCAGAGTGTTTGAGCGTTGCAGGGTTCGCAGCCGCGGCCTAGATTCGCTTTGCGGTGTCCACGTCGGATTCATCTACCTCCGAGCGACGCTTCGCTTCCCACCGATCCAGGATCAGCAAACTGCTCCGTGACGAGCTGGCGACAGGGATCATGTTTAGTCTTCAGAGAAAAGTCCCACTTTTAATAGAGTGAAGTGAACGACTGATGCTAGTGTTGTTTGGTTGTTCTGTAGCGCAGGCGGATGACAGATCAAAGGAAGTAACGGAGTAAATGAGTCTTATCATGGTATTGATCATATTTAGTGCATATGACGTCTGTTTTTTTGTCCGTCCAGGCACCGTTGAGACTTTTGACATATGATCCACAAAGTCCTGAGCAATAGATAGTGGGGTTTAAAGCCCTTTAAGACCCTGGAATACTGCGCGAACAATGTCTACAACTGTGAGCTTCTATCACTGCATCCGTTGTTTTGGTTCAACAGTCGTCAGGTAAATGGAAGTGAAGTGTTCACATGGCAAGGTAAAGATAGTTAGTTCCTCTAAGCATCCAGCAGGAGTGGAGACAAGTTATAATTTTTTTTTCCTGCATTGCCCCCACCCTTCACCCCCATCTCACCAAACTGGGGAGCGGGGGTGGGTTGTTATAACGGATGGTGTTAACCCCCCACCACCCGCTACAGTTGAAGAATCTTTGACCAGGAGCAGTGAAGCTGCTCTGATGAAAACTGCACCTAACTGAGACATTTTTTAGTGGATTTTTCCTTTAATTTGCCCCTCCCCCAGTTGTTTATATCAGAAAAGCTAATCAATGCAAAATAATACAGAATAATCAGACTGATGCTCAGCATAATGAGTAATGTAATACTAAAACCTCTTCAGGCATAGAAAACAAAATAGTTTTGTACTACGATAGAAAATGTGATTGTATTATTATAATCGTATCATAGCGATAAACAATTGTATTTAATTAGACCCGTGAAGATATTTCTGATGCAGAAACACGTGGAAGGATGATTATTTTATTGCTTTAAAACGGTAAAAGTGAAAATCAGGTTCTTTGGTCTAAGTCCCTCAGAGTTAAAGAGCCAGAGCTTCTTATTGCGTCCAAACATCTCGGATGCAAACTCCCCCCCACCACCACCACCACCACCACCACCACCACCACCACCACCTCGACCGGAGCCTCGGCAGCAGAACAGGCAGCCACTAGACACACTGTGGACTCTCACTTGTTTTTCGAGTGGAGGAGCTCGCTCCCTCTGCTCTTACTATCTTTATCGCTGTTGCGCTCTCCGCCCACACACGAGGCCGCGAGCTCGGTCCAACAAGCTCCTGCCTGTTTTCATGGGCGGGCATTCTGGGAAACGTAGGAAACCGACAATTAGAGCAGAAGTAAATAAGGGAAAACGGGGGAGGGAAAAAAAGGAGGGAGCACAATCCACGACATGTTAACTCGACGGCGTTTTGATGAGGTGTCAGAACCCGGCTGCAGAAATCGGCTCCCGTTCGGCCAAATGAGCATCGATGGGGTCCAACGCTGACGCTGCCGGGGGGGTCTGGCTCTAGTTTGGTGCTCTGGTTCATCCCCTCTGTGCTGGAATCGGGGGATGAGGTCAGGGGATCAGTTGGAGGATCAGTGTTGTTTAAAAATAAAACTGCTTCCTATGTGCTGCATAAACATTTTCGTTCATTGGAGCAAAGGGGGGGGGCAAGGCCAAACCAGGAAAGACCCAGACCCAAAGTTACAGCAAAGCCAGAGGACTGTGTTGTCCACATACAGCTGTCCATTTTGTATATTATTTTTCTTATTCGATTGTGGGGTTTTTGGAGGATTTTGGAGCCTTTGTGTTGGAAATTTGTCCACGGAGTCTCTAAAGGCCAATTTATGCTTCTGCGCCATAGCCTACGCCGTAGTGAGCGTTTATGCTTCTGCGTTGGCGTCGCTCTTTGATTATGGCGTTGTTTACATGCCACTGTGCTGAGTTTCTTTGCCGCAGTTGTCCACCAGTTTTGTCTGCGTCACTTTGAAAAGATGACGACTGAAGCGGATCTCGACGGAGTCGGATGTGACGGACGTTGAACAGTAGTTTTAGTTTTCCTGAATTTACTGCAACGCAGGAACAAAGGGAGACGTCGGAGGAGACGCTCTGTACAATGGCGGAACAGGAGAAGTTGCGGGAAATGCGATGCAACCGAGCAACCAGTCACAGTTGCCGCGTAGTTACGTCTTATCGGAGGTGTGCGTCAGGCTACGGCGAAGGATCGACACAGGAGCAGCAGGGAGAAAACACCGGCTCGTATTAGTTGTCATTTACTCTCCGTCTAAATGGAGCCTGATGTGTTTGCAGGAGTTTCATTCAATTTTGCAGTTGCTCAGGAGGAATCTCTTTTCTTTCTTTTTTTCCTGTCTCATCCACGTGTTCCTCTTTGGAGGAACCTCCTCTGCAGCGCAGGAATGGCTGTAAAGCGGCGCATCGGCGGCGGCCGGATTAACGACCCCGGGGAAGTTAATAAACGGAGACCGTGGCTGCTGAATGGGCCACGCGTACGCTGCGCCGCCGCTCGCACTCCTAATTAGGACACTGCGTGGGTGTGTGGCCATGCAATTTGATAATATCGTGTGTCAGTTCCCTGTGTGTGTGTGTGTGTGTGTGTGTGTGTGTGTGTGTGTGTGTGTGTGTGTGTGTGTGTGTGTGTGTGTGTGTGTGTGTGCGCGAGTGTGTTCGTGCGTGCATGTGTGTGTGCGCACCACAGCTTAGCCCGATAACCATTGTTGCACACAACAAAAGGAAAAAGGAACTTGAGCGCAGCCGAGAAAACTCCCATCATCCTCTCCTCCTCACAGAGAGATTTAAAAAAAATCAGTCTTTATTTAACAGCCCCCTCCTACAGCCCCCCCCCGCCACTTCCTCACTCTTTTTCCTGCCTCCTCATGCAGAGCATCTCTCCGATCTGACCCCCACTGCTCCTCTAAGCTTTTCATCCTGGTCCAATTTACCTTCCTTTTCTTTTCTCTCCATTTTCATCTATTATTTCTCCCCCGCACTTTCTCTCGTGCCGTCCTCCTTATCTAATTCCTGCTGCCACCGCACCCCCACCCGCCTTTATATCCTGCCCCCCCCCCCCCGGCTCATTTTCTTGTTCCTCTCACACACACTGTGAGTTGGACCCCCCCCCCCCCCCGTTGCAGGGCTCAGTTTGCCAACATGTCGTCAGATTGTACAAATGATGGCGGAGGCATATAGATAGATCTTTAATTGCAAACAGTCCATTTTTAGCCTGGTCCAAGTTTAACACCCCCCATGAACAGCTGAGTTTTGGTGTCATGGCAACAATTGCTGAGTGCAGTAGCCCAAGAGATGCCGGCAAGGAACCCCCCCCATTCCCAGTCTCTCAGTGGGAATTATTAGCAGCAGCAGCTGAAACTGACCCAGAGTCAAACGTTGGTTCACAGGCAAAATCCTGCAGCTATGAAGTTGGAAAGCGGCGAGTTCTTGTACAGTTTGTTTCAAACCCACCAGAACTACTAGTGGACTTCGTCAGTTTTAACGTGACGAAACTCGAGATTTTCTCTCAACTACATGTAGAGTTTTAGTGTCTTTCAGCTCATGGTTTTGAGTTTTGTTTTAACTGTGTGGTTCAGCTGTTCTTGAACAAGCATCTGTCCAACATCTGTCCAACATCTGTCCTGCTGCAGATGGATAAACGGTGGAGCATTTAGCAGCTGTACCAGACTCGTCATTGCCTCAGCTGGCGCTCCGCTCGGCTGCAAGCGGCTCCCAAATGCCCCCTCCCCCCCCAGCCCACCCCCCATGGTTACTTCTGTGCTATACACAACCATTTGTCTCCATGGCAACCAGGCGGAGAACAAGAAGAGAAACGGGTGTGGGGGCGGTGACGGCGGCGATGGCAGCGATGGTGGTCGTGGTGCTGGCGGCGTTGGGGGCGGCTGAATGATAAAGGGGGGAGTCATGTGACCGGGTTTCCCTTTTGTTCAACGGTTACCTGGTTTCCAACAATTCAAAATAAACCTGGAAGGCGCCTCCCGCTGCTCTTTCTGAACCTCTGTCTCGGATCAAATCCCCCGTGCGGCTGAACTCCGGCTTCCTCTGAGCGTCCAGGAAAAAGTGCGGTCGGGCTGCTGTGAGACCGGTGCAGGTAAGCAACGAGAAAATCCGGCGATACGTCAAATCGGAGCGCTGCAGGACTCGGCCTTGACGAGCTCCCAGGGCCAGAGGAAGCGCCCTGACTCTCGGCGACATTTCTGTCCCACCCACGGACGAGTCAGAAAACCGGGACCGATGACTCTGGTCGTCCCTCTAGTTCTGTCAGAACCCGCCTGAGATACTGTGGGAGCTACTGTTGATGTAAGGCAGCATTCATCAGTGGTTTGGATCCATAATAATCCTTTTTTTATTAAAAGGAATCCAACAAATCGGGGAAATAAACTGGTCGAGCCGGGTTTACACAGGGTGACATTTAAGCGGCAGGAGAGTCTGATGAAAGACGGTGCTGAGCCGCGCTGTGGAAGTTGAGTTGCAGGATCCAACGTTTTATTCCTGGTCGGGAATTTCTGAGGAAGAAGAAGTCAAGTTTAATACACGATGGCGTCCAATTGTCGGTCGTGATAGTGTTGGACTCTTTAAGTGACGGGTCAAGTCAGGTAGTGCTACTGCTACTACTGCTACTACTAGTGGTAGCAGTAGTAGTAGTAGTAGTAGTAGTAGTAGTAGTAGTAGTAGTACTAGTAGTAGTAGCAGCAGTAGTAGCAGTAGTAGTAGTAGTATTTACTGTCTTCACTGAAAGTTCTCAGCCAGAACCCAAACATTCTCTCCATCACCTGTAGGTGACGCTGTAACAATCATCAGATGCCTAAAGAACAAGATACATCCTGGTTCTGACCCTCGAGTCCCCAAATCAGCTTCCTGCTGTTGAGGGTCACATAAATAACACAGATAATCCAGAGATTAATAATCCTCAGACTCATCTCAGTTATAATTAGCAGAGCATCAGTTTATGGGTCACGGTGTCAGTGACCACCTCGTCTGTCGCTTCCTCCTGATGCGTCGCTCCTGAAACTGAGCCTGCTCCGGGCTCAGCGTTCCTCGGAGTGGGGGGCCCCCCCCAAACAGGGAAACATCACCAGTTTACATTTATTGACACACATTTAGTTCAGACTCATCTCCATTAGCCCCCCCCTCCAGCCCCCCCCCCAGCCCCCCCCACCCCCACCCCCACCCCCCCACCGCCAAGCATTTCTTCTCAGAAGGGTTGACCGGGGGGGGGGGGCTACTGGAGCCAGCTCTGCTTTAATAATACACCTGTTCTCCATCACTCTCCTCCTCCCGAACGTCTGTTCTCCAGGAATCAGAACCGGAAGCCTTATATAACACTGGCAGGTTTCCCCTGAGGTGTGTGTGTGCGTGTGTGTTCGTGTGTGCATCAGTGGGATTTTAACACCGTGGACTGTAACACCCCCCCCACCCCAAATCGAGACCCTGTGTCTGCAAAAAAACACAAGCTGGGTCGTTGGTGGCGATTCGGCCCGGTTCTGGTCCGGTTAAAAGAAGGTGGGGGGTCTTTACTGTCCCCTGGTGGACGTACAGGGAACAGACTGCTTTGTGTGCAGATGCCAGTTAATCACAATCTCAGAGATGAAGTTGCTTTAATTTGGCAAGAAGAAGAAGAAGAAGGAGATGGAAAAAAAACACCTTTCCTTAAGAAAAAAAAGTCAGAAATCAAAGCTGGAATGAAAGAAGAGGAATTAAAATAACTCATTCTTGTTTAAAATAGACATAAACAGAAATTTAGGTCTAACCATGAAAAGATTTGTTTATTTTAGAGCTGATTCTTTCGTCAGATTGGATTTTACGGGTGCTTCCGATTTACTTTGTCCTTTTACCACGTCCATTTGTGTTGTAGCACAGTGCTTCTTAAACCATAAAAAACTGGGCTTTTAATGTGGCGACCAGGTGTGTGTGGTGAATTAAACATGGGACGGTGCTGCACTCTGACCTCTGACCTCTCCACTGTCCCACCGCATGGGTTCCCTTGACCTCTCCGACTTGTGAGCCGGTTTTTCCCTTGTTTTGTTTCTGTTATTTTAAGGATTTTGAGGGGCCCAGCGGCCCGGTTCTGGATCCCGGAATCGCCGCCTTTGTCACCAGTTTTTAATCTAAACTGAAATGAGGTGCAGCAGAAATAATTTTTCAGTCTGATTATCGGGTAAAATAAATGTTTCTACCATTTTGCAGGAAAAAGAGGAACAAAGGAGAAAAGTGAGGGGAAAAAACTCATAGTTCTGTCCAATGAAAACTTCTGCCCCAGCTCTGTCTCCCTCATATAGTGTAAAACATGTGACTTAGCATGTGCACGCCACCGTGTCCTGTGTGAACCTCGGCCTGTACACGTGCGCGTGTGTGTGTGTGTGTGTGTTTCATAGATTACCAGACTCCTGGCTGCAGATGATTAAAGCCACAGATGAAGATTGGAACTCGAAGGAATCACTGAATTGAATAAACACAGATATTTTTTTTTCTTTATCAAGTTCAACCTCAGCGACTGGTGGGGGGGGGTGAACATTATACACATTATACACTTGTGCTGGAGACTCTAAAACCAGTAAATTTACTTTCACGGCTACTTTAAACAACAGTATTTAAAATATCGGCTGTAAGTTGTGTAAGTTGTGTGTCTTTGCTCCATTCCTCCTCCTCATCCTGGTTCTCTCTGGTTCTCTCTGGTTCCCTCTGGTTCCCCTTCCTAGGTCGCCATCATCGCTGGGAACTTTGAGCTCGCTGAACTCATCAAGAACCACAAAGAGACGGATATAGGTGAGTCTCTCTCTGTCTTTTCCCTCCCCTCCGTTCTTCCATCCCTGCACCTTTCCTTCATATTCCTGAATCTCCCTCAGGATACATTTCAAACCCCCCCCCTCCCGTGGTCTGATCCTCCTAAATGACCTCCCGGTATAATCCCGCTCCGCTGGATTACGGCAGCGCTGCCAAGAGGATGAAAGTTTTTGTTTACACCAGGGACACCCCCCCCCACACACACACACACACACCCCGCCGAGGCCAGGAGAAAAATGATCAACGCCTCAGCCAAGCGGGAGCCGATTGGTCGGCTTCCGGAGGTGTCAACTGATCTGTGCTGGAAGGACTTGATTGAGTCGGTAGATGGATTTAACGATTTGATTGCGATTGGTTTTTTTCTTTTTCGTACAACACAAAGCTCAGCTTTGTTGCGGAGGCTCATGGTAAAACATATTAAGCTTTTCTTTATGGTTCTTTATGGGTGTTTCAGACTAGATTAAAGGTTCGGAAGTTAAACAACTTGTCAGTAACCAAACTGTTGATCTCATATTAGTGGATTTATACATTTAGATCTTATATTAGCGGATTTACATGGTGAATATTGGTACATTCAGGTTATTTGGGTCTGAGAGGTGAGATTTTTGTGTTTCGTCCATTTTTCGTGCACCAGCCTGAAACACATACATAAAATTTGGGGGTTTTACTTTAAAAAAAAAAGTCAGACTTAGTTTTAATTGATACTGGATCAGATTTACTGAGAAACAAACTTGATAGAAAAGTAAAGTTTTCCAAGGTTTCCTAAGTATTTTATATGTTAACTGTTTATGTTCCTCTGTTAAAAACCAGCATCTGCTCTTATTTCAGTTATATTGGGATTTTAAAATGATTTAAAAACACAGAACATGAAAGTTTGTGCTTGGTTTAGTCGAAGGCCACATTAAACTGCAAAATGGTGCTTATATGTATTTATATTGGTATAAGTGTGAGAGTTATTTCACTCTGCATCTGTGTGTGTGTGTGTGTGTGTGTGTGTGTGTGTGTGTGTGCGTGTGTGTGTGTGTGTGTGCGGGAATGAGGGGGAGGTGAGAAAACGAAGAAAGATTTAAACAAAACCACAAGTTCCAATTTATTTTTTTATTCATCTCTGCTATTTATTACCCTCGTTGCTCGGTTGCCTCTTACTATGTTTGAGTGGAGGCAGATTGATGATGGCGATGGACTCCAGCACCCGATCATGTGACATTTTCAGTCCTCGGACCACAACATACAGTTCAAATGCAAACACCCCCCCCCCCCAACTACTCACAGCTGATATGCTGTGGGCTGCCGCTGCCGCCGCCGCCACCACCGCCACCGCCACCGCCACCGCCGCTGCAGTTAGTTCAACGGTTTTTACAAATGTCTCCAGTTTGCGATGAAATGAGCACAGGGCTTTACTCCAGATACTGGTCGGGGGGGGGGTTAGTTCATGAAGTGCAGTGGTGGCTCAGGGATTATTGTGGAGCCTCAGAGAAAATGAGAAAAGATGAACAAACAGATAAATAAATATATAAAGGAGGACAGGGAAAGATGAGAGGTTGATGGGGGGGTGAATGGAGGGAGAGAGAGAGAGAGAGAGAGCGCGAGAGAAATCTAATCTAATCTAAAGATGTAATCCAGCAGTTGTTGCCCTCTCCCATGGACGCCACCCACCAGCAGGGCAGCCAGACACGCCGGAGACCTGGCGGAGGTGGAAACGGGACACGGCAGTGCAGGATTACCACCCCCCCCAAAAAAAGTCCCATCCTCGCTGTCGACATCTGCTATCTCCCCCCGCCTCCATTCACACCGCTTAAGACCCCCTGACCGCCGGCTGTGGTTATGAGCGTTAGCCAGGATCTTAGCCGCAGGTGTTTAGGGGTAGTCGCTCGGTAACCCCCCCACCCCCCCACCCCAGGTGTTTGGACATTTCTTGGCTCCGTCTCTTGTCCCCCGTGGGCCCTGGGATTTTGGGATGGGACATCTCCACCTCTGGATCCTCAGTTGGCCACCATGGGTTCAGCCTGCTGCAAAGGTCGGTCCCCCCTTCCCCTCTTAACACCTACCCCCCCACCCCCACCCCACCCACTCTCCACCTCAGTTGCTTGACTCACTGCTCTGACCTTACACACCAACAAGGGAGCTCAGCCCCCACCCCGCCCCCCTCCCCCCAGAGACAGCTTGTGTCATGTTGAACTCTTGCTGGATCTATGCAGCTTTAGTGTTTTTTAAAGTTTATCAGGGACTGAACACAGTGACTTGAAAAGTGTGTGTGTGTGTGTGTGTTAGTGTACGTGTGTGTGTGTGTATGTGTGTGCGTGAGAGAGAGACTTAGTCCTATGTCTTTCACGGTTCCTCTTGTTTACTCTGTCCAGATGATGTAACTGTTCAGCCACACACATCTGCTATTTCATTACATCACTGCTCTTAAACGTTGCTATGGTTCCTCACGGCAAAATGGAAATGGTGAGTGGGGGCCCCCAAACCCCCTGAGGGCCCCTGCTCATGTCCCCACAATGACTCAGCGTTGCTCTCCTGAAACACTGTTGCACATTTCAGGGAGAAACGATCGATGCAGCCGGGAGGATTTTTCTCGTTTGTCACACGTAGCACCTACATTACCCACAATGCAACTCGACAACTGGCAGTCGGGTACAAAATTGTGTCCGGGAACCTGTAGCCTGTAGCCGGATGGGGGTTGGTCACTTCTTTCTTTAAATTCCCCTTTAAAGCTTCCCACAGTTTTACTGTTATAGTTTTTATCATCTAATTAGTGAATGAGGGACATTGTGTTGTCTGTATGAATGAGCTGCATTTAGAAAGTGCTTCCCTTTAATATTTTTCCCATTCACCCAGTCACAGCGAGCCGCCGGTGCCGCCGATGCCACCGCCGGTGCCGCTGCCGGTGCCGCCGCTGGGTCCGGGCGCCGGGTCCGGGCGCCAGCCCACTCACTCAGGAGCAGTTCAGGGGTCAGGATGAAATCAGGGTCTTGCTCAAGGCCCATGTGAACTCACTCTCCTTACACTGATTCATCAAGGCTGCTTTCACTGGGAGCTTTTGGGGGGGGGGGTATAAAATAAATCAACCAATGAATAAAACAGTATTTTTCTTCTTCCTGTTTACTCCCCATGTGGAAAATTTAACGTACATTCATCTGGTGAGTCTCTGATGCTGACAGGAAAACTGCAATTAATTGATTAGTCGATTGACAAAACATTAATTAGCAATCAATTTTATTCATCTGTTAATCATTTATCAAGCAAAACCCCAAAGATCTGCTAATCCCAGTTTCTCAAACGTGAGGATTTGCAGCTTTGGTTTCACTTTTTGTGCTTTTTTTTCAAACGATAATGAAAATAATCATTACATGCGGATGGATTCATCCTGCTTTACAATGTTTATATGCATATCGCTACTTTAATTTGTGTTTCACACAGCAAACAAGGCTCCTGCTGTGCACTAATCTGGTCGCGGACATTGTCCATAATCCATCGCATGTACAGAGGAATCAATCCCACACCGACCTCCACCATTGTGTCGAAGGATGCACGTGGGCTGGAGCGCCAACGCTGGTATCCGAGCACGGAGGGTGTCGGAATGCAGATGCTGATGCAGATACAGATGCAGACACAGATGTTTCCTGCCGTCCTGTACGTCAACTTTTGAATTCAAACTGGGCCTGATTCCAACACTCAGGTTTTGTTTTTGAAGCGACGGCAGGCGCCAGAAAATAATCTGGCCGGACAATGTGAAGGAGCATCAGTCTGCGGCGGCCGTGCTGTTGGTGCCTGACGAATGCAGCTTAAAAGCATCAATTCAGGCTTTTTTTATGGGCTATTGTGATTGGCTGAAGCTCTTAATCAATCAGACTTTTATTTCGTCTTGAGAGGTGAATAATCTAACTCTGGATTAAGGAGCTTGAGTGCGGTGAATTATTGTATCAGTGCAGCACCGCTGCCACTTCTAGTCGGACTCCCTCTCTCTCTCTCTCTCTCTGCACAGAGACAAAGGGGGGGGTGACGTGTGTGTGCGAGTGTGTGACCCATATACTGTGATTAATAGCCGGATATTTAAAGGGGCTGTGTGTGGAAACGTGTTAATTTATATTTGGAAATAGTTCACAATACTGCATTTTGGGGCAGGGGCTCCACCGAGGCCCACCACAACTGGCAGGTAGCCCCCCCCCCACCGAGAAAACAGTTTAACCATTAAAGGAATCATTCCTATTAGCATTAGAAGTAGTTTCATAGAATTTTTAGTCCCACTGTTAGTATTATCATTATTATTAGTAGTGGTAGTATTAACACATGTTACTTCTATTGTGATTATTAGTCCGACTGATGTTGGATTTTGAGGCAAGTGTCTGTAGTTGATATTGAAAATATCTGATCAATTATTGGCCAATATTTCCTTTTGCATAATCATCTAATGCAGAGACTTTGGCGACGATGCTTCAGGTTGTTTGTAATAATCATGGAGGCCAGTTTCCTCCAGGATAAAGAAAAAAGGAGATCAAAAGAAAGACATGATTAAAATAAGATCATTCATGGTGAGTGAATTATTGGACACTTATTGGACACTTGACACAGTCAAGGTGAGAAATATCAAGTCAAAAGTCTGAACCATAGAAGTGAGTCAGAATTATCAGGCCTGACTTTTCTTGGTGGACATGAGCTTCTATAGAAGACATTTTACTGTACAGCTGAATAAATCTGTTGTAGAAATCGTCCACATGAAATACAACTTATAATAAATCAGCTGGTTAAATCAGATGTTTTTTTTTTAAATCAGCTTCACATTGTTTCCTAACTTTCCCTCAGACAAGCTCCTTTATGAGTTATTACATTACTACATCCCTACACCATCAGACACTGCCGGACACAGTTTTGTGCGATACCTGGTTCATAAAAAGACACGACACCAGGAAATTATCCATAAATGATCAGCGCAGCCAATCATCCAACATATAACGAGGGACAATGACGGGTATTCAGCCGCACAATTCTCGCTAATCTCCCCATTTTTCTGTTTGTTTGTCTGTTTGTTTTTCCATCCATTCATTCATAATTCATTCACATCCATTTCTGAACGTAAATGACAACAATGCACAACATGTGCAGCTTAAACATCTGCAGTGTCACAGCAGAGCGAAGCCACAAAGCGACAATCAGGGAAACCAACCCCCCCCCCCCCCCCCAACACACACACACACATTTAAACAACTTATGTAGAACAGAGTGTTAACACCAGAATGGGCTCCTATTAAAGAAAAATAAAAAAGGTCATTTATTCTCTGAAACTACACACAAACACACGCATATATTCTTTAGGAAGTGAGCATAATGAGTGAGTGTGTGGTGGTAGTCGGGGGTTGGGGGGGTAGATATCTGTCATATTTCTCTTCTGCATGCAGCAGTAAGCCTGTGTAAGAATGATTGACAGATGGGCGTATAAGACCACCCGCTGCCAGAGTGTGATAATGCTGCAGGGAGCATGTGTGGACTGAGCGCACACACACACACTTTAACCACTTCCACACTTGTCTGTTCCCAGTTGGCTGCAGGATTTGCAGTTTATGGGCAAAATCTCTACGTTTGTTCGTTTGGGTTTGTTCTCTTCTCAAAGCTCAAGTGTATGCCAACCTTGCATTCGAACACAAGCCGGTTCCTGCAGGATCCCTGGAAAAATTTTAAAACTTTATAATACCCCCCCCCCCAAAAAAAAAAGTAGAATCCAGAGCCGGATGACAGGCAGTGGGTAAATACACGTCTACCTGTCGGCAGGTAAAAAGTTATCCGAGCGAGAAGGAACTCAATGTTAATGTTTCAGAGCAGGCAACATAAATCTCAACAATAAAAAATGAATCTGTTAAATATTCAGAAAAATTGTTTATGTCCTTGAAAGTGAAATCAATTAAATGTGTATCAGTAAGATTGTTTGTCTTTATCCTTTGAAATTATATCACATTTACATATGACTCACTTGACTATCATACATCTATAGAGACCCAGAATGTTCAAGACTGAAAAAATTGACATAAATTATCATCCAAATTAAATACAGGCAAAATATGATTTTATTAATCAAATTCGTTAAATTCTAAAACTCAACTTCTTATTGTATAAAATCTTTCTTAATCATCATGAGTTTCTTTTATATGCATTTTAGTTTAATTCAAGCAGATTTTTATGTTAAATGCTTTCAGTTTTCAGCCTCAAACTTCAGCTGCTTTCAACTTGATCCGCAAACTTCCATTAAACGAATAAACAAACAGTTGAGTTTGAGTTTATTATTTCATAATGCTGCTGCTGATGCAGCTATGGAATGAAAGGTACTCGGCAAGAGAACAGAAAAAGCAAAATCTTGAATTATATAAAATATATCATCATAACAACCAGTCAGATGGAGCTTGAATACAATAATATATACAGCTTTTCTTGCCCCCCCTTCCCTGCGTTTTAGTGCTGATATGATGAGTCGATTAGTAAAGTGGTAGAAAATTAATGGCCAACAACTGTTACAATCAAATTGAATTCAAGTGCTTTATCAAGCAAAAAAAAGCAAAACATTCTATGGGTCAGAGACCAAACGCGACACTTTCTTAAATTCCTGTGTTTTTATGTCATTTTGAAGTGAATTCCTTTTTGATTGTGGACTGTTGATCAGACAAAACAAGAAGTTTGAGGCCAAGATGACCTCAGGGAAACTGTGGCGGATTTTAATGCCTCTGCGCCGGCGGCAGCTGTGGCCAGAGGCATTACGTTTTCAGGTTGTTCATTTGTCCCGTTCTGGCCTCAAGGGATTTCATTAGAATCTGGTGCAAACGTTCCCTTGGACCCGAGGATGAACTGATCAGAGTTTGGTGGTCAAAGGTCAAAAGGTCAAGGTCTCTGCGACCTCACAAAACACGATTTTGGCCACAACTGAAGAAATTATACTCTATTTGTGACAAAATACACCTAATAACTTTCTTCACCGCCTGTTTTATATGAGACTGAACAGACATGGATGTAAACTACAACTTGATTGGTCGGTGGAAGCATGAAAACCACGAAGCCTGAGTCTGGTTCACTGTTTTCTGAGGTTCATAGATTTAAAAAATGAGCTGACGAATCCAAAAAAAATATGCATTGATTGGGGCCTTGATTGATTTTTTTCCCTTAAATTTGTGGACTTTGTTCGTGCTTATGAAGCCTAAAGTCTCAGGCGAGAGGCGTCGCTCCTCCGGCGCAATAAAGTGGTTTTATAAATAAACGAAGGCCCCACGTTAATTTATTCATCCGCGTGAAATGTTCTCTTCCCTTAAACAAGTCTCTCTCCTCTTTTCATATGTATGTGTGTGTATGTTGTTTTATACACACACACACACACACACACACACACACACTCTCATATCCCTGCTATATTTGGCTGACCGTGCCGACAGCCAATCCAGGAAGGACGACAGACTGACGCTCACAGTTTCAGCGTCTTGTCAGAGAGGAAGGAAAAACTTCATTCACACTGTGGCTGATTTATTTTTTTCATCCATGTGACAGAAACGACATTTTTTTTCTCCTTCAGTGGCTGCAGCAACGTCACTAATGAGTTGTTTTTTGGGTTTTTTCCCTTCATGCAAAGTTAATTTTTCTCAGAAAACTTGAGGCGGAAGCAGCTAAACTACTGATTGGTGATAACAGATGATATAATTAGATTCAACTATATGATGCGGAGCCACGTGAGCAGCATTTACTGATAAACATGGTTCAGTAGCAGCAGAAAATTACCTGCTATCTAATGTGTATGTGTGTGTGTGTGTGTGTGTGTGTGTGTGTGTGTGTGTGTGCGTGAGCGCCTTCCTACTCAGACAGATGCTATATGCATAATAACAGGAATATAGCTACAGATGCACATTACATGCAAATGACAATTATGTAAAGCACATCTGTGCTGTAGTAAAGAATGACTGATTTTGGGTTTTAATTCTCAGAATTCACTTTGTAGAAAAATCCAGAATTCTCCAAAAAGCATATCCAGCTAATACACTTTAAGGCCAAAAGTATGTGGAAACCCCCTGTCTATATTCTTTTGTACGTATTTCACTGTGGTCGTGTCTTATTTTGCAGCAGCAGCCTGTTTGGTTCCTTTTTCTGTTTCAACATGACAACGCCCATATTCAGCAAAGTTGAGTTCATTAAACAGCATAAATAATAATAGTAATAATAATAATAATAATAATAATAATAATAATAATAATAATTTTCCCGGCCCTGACTCAAACCCATTCAACACCTCTGGGATGTGCTGGGAAGCCAGCTGTGATCCAGAACCTCAACACTGGCATCAAGGCGTCGAAAGTGACGTCCTCTAAAGTCACCTACATTATGGGTTGAATGCTCCAGCGTCCATATACTTTTGGCAGTGTTGTGTATTCTCATGTAATTTGAATTCAGTAATCAGCTGAACGACACATAAAAACCTACAAGAGTGGGGTTTTTTGGATTTTTCAAAATAAAACATTTTTGTTTTTTCAAGACACCTCATTGGATTCTGAAAGATAAAGTGGTCTCTGTGACCCGATAGATTCTTTGTTTTATTTTGAAAAACATAAATCCCAAACGTAATATTTGGACCCATTTGGATGAAATGGCAGAACACTGTGAAAAATACACATGAAGGGGATCTGCTCCCATCGCTGCTTTATTGCATACTTTATGACAACATATGCTCTGCATGTGGCCATCTGTTGTGTTGCTCTTCTGTTGATGGGGGGGCGTCCACTTGGTGTACCATTTGTACCAGTGTGTCACCAGGCGTTCGAGTCGTTGTGAGAAGCGACAGAGGTGCGACCTTGACAAGCCGCCATGAGGCCACACAGGTGTTAAACCTGGCGTCCTTGGCGTGAAATAAAAGCGGCGTGGTCACAGACATGGGGGGGGCTTACGTTGCGTCACACGACGATGGGCAGGCGTGTTGGGTGAGCTCTAATGACGCATGGAGCTGGGCCTCTCTTGGTTACCTAGCAACACAAGGGACTTTCTTCCCTGAGAGACCGCTCGCCAGTCCATCGACAACCGGCGCGATACCAAATCCAGGATCCGTGGCCAGTTTCTGAACGCGAACTATGGAATAAAACAAAAAATTTCCACCGTCCGCTACTAACCCATTTGCCTCAGCTTCATTCTCTCCTTCCTTTTCCTCTGTGGAGCCAAACTTCCTTGTGTGGACGCCGACAGTTCCAGACTTTACGCTTGAATGTTGGTCCCGTCGTGTTCAGGTTCCCAAGAAATGTGGAGTATTTCACGTATTTAATTTGGTAAAACGGTCAAATATCCTCCGTCGATTATTCCCCAGATTTCCCTCTGATATGAATTTGTTTTTCAGAACCTTCACGAAACGAGTTCTCTGCCTGTTCTCTGTTAATCTCACTGTCATTAACTGCTTTATACAAAATATCCAGGCAACCACACACACTCCGGCTATTTCTGTATCTGGTGTAACTGAATTTCCAGAGCAACCAGGAACTTTTCAGGCTCCTTCACTAGTCGTTGTAGCTGAAATTGTTTAAATTCATTCTATACCCCATCGATCGACAAAACCCAAAAATGATAAAGCCAAAGCAGAATTTCAGAAATTTTGGAAAATTTATTAAAAAGGAAAAACTGGAATATTAACATTGAAATAAGTATTTAGACCCTTTACTATGACAGTTGAAATTCAGCTCAGGTGCCTCACATTTCTCTTGATGATCTTTGAGATCTTTCTGCACCTTGACTGGAGTCCACCTGTGGTAAATTCATTTGATTGGACATGACCTTGACACACCTGTGTCTATATAATGTCTCACAGCTGACGTCGCAAATCAGAGCATTGAAGGCTGCATTGAAGGTTCCCAACAGAACAGTGGCCTCCATGATTCTTCAATGGAAGAAGTGTGGAACAACCAGGACTCTTCCCAGAGCTGCTGCCAGGCTAAACTGTGAAGTCAGGGGAGAAGAGCCACAGTAAGAGAGGTGACTGAGAACCTGATGGTCCCTCTGGCTGAGCTCCAGAGATCCTGGATTGAGATGGTGGAATCTTCCAGAAGGGAAACCATCACTGCAGCACTAAACAGATCTGGGCTTCATGGATCAGCAGCCTGACGGAAGAATCTCCTCAGCGAGAAACACATGAAAGCTGCTTGAATTTATAAAAGAAAAGAAAAAAAAAAAGGACCGAAGGACTCTGAGACTGAGAGAAACCAGATTCTCTGTCCGGTCCGATGAGACCAAGACCGAACTGTTTGGCATCGGTTCTAAGCTTCACGTCTCAAGCAAACCAGGCACCGCTCATCACCTGCCCAACTCAATGGTGAAGCATGGTGGAGGCAGTTTCAGGCTGGGGGGGGGGTCATCAGGGAGGCTGGTCAGGGTTTAGGAAAAGCTGAACGGCACAAAGGAGAGAGATATCCTGAATGAAAACCAGGTCCAGAAAGCTCAGGACCTCGGCCTGGACCTAAGTCTGGGCCTGAAGGTTCCTCTTCCAATGGGACAATGACCCTAAACAGCCAAGAGCAACACAGGACGTTGAAGGACGACTCTGTGTCCCAGAGGTGCCCAGCCAGAACCCTGACCTGAACCCATTCAAACAGCCCCCGGGGAGACCTGAAGCTGTCCGTCCACCGAGGGTCCCCACTTAGCCGGACAGACACCGGGAGGATCCGTGGGGAGAAACAGCAGGAAGTCTCCAGATCCAGGTCTGCAGAGCTTCAGGCCTCATACAGGCCAGAGGTTCTCAGACTAAGTACTGAGTGAACCGTCTGGATGCTTCCATCAATGTGATACTACAGTTTTTCCCTTTTTAACTAAAACCCTCTAAAATTCTGTCTTCACATCTTGAGCGTCGACTGATGAAGAAAGAAATGTATTGAAACAAGTGAAACATGAGGCTGCGAAATAAAATAATGTGAATAAAGAGAAGGGGCCTGAATAAAATGTATGGTTTTAATTTGTGTAGAGGCGAGATATTGTTATAGTGTGTGTGTGTGTGTGTGAGTGAGTGTGTGCTTGCACGTGTGTCTATTGGTGTTTCCGATCTGCTCAGTCAGTCGTTGTTTGCTTTGTTCTTTGCATGTTTTATTAATGTTTTTATGTGCATATGAATCGACTGGAGACGCCCGAGGCGGCGACCGTGAGTTAGATTGGCAGGACTCGTGTCATTGTTTGACTCCAGTGGGACGATGATGTCAGAGTGTCAATGCGGAAGCTTTGAGACGACGGAAGAAGAAAAGCGTCTTTTTGCGTTGTTCTTCAAGCTGAGGCCATTCAGAGATCATTTGTTCCCGTGTTAAACACTTACAAAACTAAACTGAGGACTAAAGCGCAGCTTCGGGTTCCGGCCATTCAGGGCCACATCTGGACGCTCATTTGATCCAAGGCTCTAATCTATAGCGCCTGATATCGCAAAGTATTTCTTTTTCCTTTCTTTTGTGCATATTCCTTGATTCTTGCAGATTTTTAAAAATCTTAGAAAAATGTCCTGAAAACCTGAATTTATTCTCTATTTTAAAACTCAACTTTATCAACACAATTTACCACATGTGGCTTATATGTAATTTTTCCATATATATATACGACTTTACAGTTTTTTTCGGCCATAAACAAGCTTCTATAGTCACTCGCAGACGGGAGATGAATGAAAGGAATTTTTTTTAATGAGATGTTATGATTTGAACTTTATGAATTTATCCATTAACAGAAAATATTTGGGTACTGTAAGAACTGTGCTCACCTCTGCACGTGCTGCCCGTTGACTGGACTATTTCTGGTGTTGTGACATGGTCACATTTCATCAGGAGTGTATCACAATAAACCATCCAGATGTGACACACCAGTCAACAGTTTTATCATTATTATTATTATTATTATTATTATCAGTATTATTGTTATCGGAGTCTGGCTTGTGCAGGCATCGGTGGATTATCACAGATTTACATCATTTATTGGTATTTCTAGGTATTTGGAGGCGGTTCCGCTTCCATCTGTTCTGTTCAGCCATTTTTCCAACTTGTCACTGAAGCGAGGACGCATCCGCATTGTGCTTTTGTTTTTGGGTTTTTGCTATGAATGCGTCTCCTCCTCTAGAAATGACCCCAACTACAACAGGAGCCACAACTTTTACGCGCCAGGCACCTACTTCTGGATGACTCCATCACTTGTGCGCTGCGGGCTCTGCCTCATGGGATAGAGAGAGAGAGAGAGAGAACAGGAGAGAACAGGAGAGAGAGAGAACAGGAGAGAACAGGAGAGAGAGAGAACAGGAGAGAGAGAGAACAGGAGAGAACAGGAGAGAGAGAACAGGAGAGAGAGAGAACAGGAGAGAGAGAACAGGAGAGAGAGAGAGAGAACAGGGGAGAGAGAGAACAGGAGAGAGAGAGAACAGGAGAGAACAGGAGAGAGAGAACAGGAGAGAGAGAGAACAGGAGAGAGAGAGAGAGACAGGGAGAGAGAGAACAGGAGAAAGAGAGAGAACAGGGAGAGAGAACAGGAGAGAGACAGGAGAGAGAGAGAGAGAACAGGAGAGAGAGAGAGAGAGAGAGACAGGAGAGAACAGGAGAGAGAGAGAACAGGGGAGAGAGAGAACAGGAGAGAGAGAGAACAGGAGAGAGAGAACAGGAGAGAGAGAGAACAGGAGAGAACAGGAGAGAGAGAACAGGAGAGAGAGAGAACAGGAGAGAGAGAACAGGAGAGAGAGAGAACAGGAGAGAGAGAGAGAGAACAGGGAGAGAGAGAGAACAGGAGAGAACAGGAGAGAGAGAACAGGAGAGAGAGAGAACAGGAGAGAGAGAGAACAGGAGAGAGAGAGAACAGGAGAACAGGAGAGAGAGAACAGGAGAGAGAGAGAACAGGGGAGAGAGAGGGGGTGTGGTGTGCGTGTGTGTGTAAGGGGCGGGGTTAGGGGATTCACAAGCTCGCGTGTGTGTGTGAGAGAGAGAGAGAGCGTGTGAGAGGCGGGCGCCGTAGCGGAGGCTGCGCCGGATCATGTGCGCTGCGCGCCGCGGCCCCTCTGCGCCGAGTCGCTGTCCGCGGTGCTTAAAGAGGGACGGTCGGGCTCCGAGGAGTCCCGCGATGTGAACGGACCCACCAGCCGGAGTCAGGGCAGCAGAGGAGCCAACATGAAGTCCATCATCAATGCCTTAAAAAAGGAAGGTAAGAAGACTCCGCTCTCCTTTTTGCTACTTTCCAAAGGAGGCGCTCCGGTTCCGGACCTTTGGACTCCGCGCTGATCCTCCGCGTTGGAGCAAATGTCAGTTTTTCCTGTAAGAAAAGTAAAAGTCGAAAGCCCGTAACCCCCCCCCCCTTTACCGTCAGATGTAGGTGCGTCGGCGCGTATTTAGGTTACAACCAGAACAATCGGCTCGTGTCGCTTCTTTCCTCTCGTGTCGGACGGAGAAGAAAAGGAGGCGCGCGGCACCGGACTAGTTCCTTTTTTGAAGGTCGGAGGGAGAAAAGATGGAAAACGGGACCGGAGGCTGAAAAACAGCCAAGGACGGGACCGCGCTCCGCCCCCACCCGCTCAGAACCAGAACAGAACCCGGACAGAGCCCGCTCAGGACCCGCTCAGAGCCCGATCAGAACCCGCTCAGAACCCGAACAGAACCCGGACAGAGCCCGAACAGGACCCGCTCAGAACCCGCTCAGAACCAGAACAGAACCCGGACAGAGCCCGCTCAGGACCCGCTCAGAGCCCGATCAGAACCCGCTCAGAACCCGAACAGAACCCGGACAGAGCCCGAACAGGACCCGCTCAGAACCCGCTCAGAACCAGAACAGAACCCGGACAGAGCCCGCTCAGGACCCGCTCAGAGCCCGATCAGAACCCGCTCAGAACCCGCTCAGAACCCGAACAGAACCCGGACAGAGCCCGAACAGGACCCGCTCAGAACCCGCTCAGAACCTGAGCAGAGCCCAAACAGAACCCGAACAGAACCCGAACAGAACCCGCTCAGGACCCGAACAGAACCTGCTCAGAGCCCGCTCAGGACCCGCTCAGAACCTGAACAGAACCTGAACAGAGCGTGTGAAACCGCGTTAGAGGCTTTGATTCATCTGCTGCTTGTGTCTGTTTTCTCAATGGAGCTGGAGACTAGCTAGAGCAGCGGGGGGGCGGGGGGGGGGTCACCGGTGCTGTGATATTATCATTATTAACATTATATCATAATTAACATGTATATTTTCATTTAAAAAAAAAAAACGCTGATTGGCTCCGAAAGGTCGGATTTACTGGACCGACCGAGCTGCTGCGTTGGATTTAACACGTAGGTGTCGGGTGAAAGCGGCATCGAGATGTGTGTGTCGAGCGTGTAAAGGCTGCAGTTGGTCCGAAGGTGATGAGGGTGATGATGGTGATGATGATGTCACTGAAGCCTCCAGCACCAGAATCTATAAATTAGCCAGTAAAGATCATTTTAGTAGCACCAGAGTAATGTTTTAGTCTTTGAGTAAATTCACAAAACATCTTTCTATTCCTGAGACCCCAGCCCAGCCCCCCCCAACCTTTACATTTTGTAAAGTGGAAGCTTGGATTTAAGCGTCTGAGCGTCAGTCGGTGACTGAGTGGTTTGGCCCCACACGTTAAAGCCCGGAGGTGGTGTAAACTGCCTTCACAGATCATATTCATGCAATTGGTCAATGGCAAATGTTAATATTAACAACACGTCAAACCAGTCTCCAGCTACATTCCATCGCGGTTTCAATAAAGACCTAAATTCAGTGTTTTCTCAGGTGAAAACTGGTGTAAAGACTATAAATAATCTGCGGCGAGCAGTGAATCGCGGTTCGGGGAACTCGTGAATCATTGTCACCTTGCGTCACCACTGACGGTGGCACATAACAGTAATTTACCCATCTGTCATCTCCTGAGCACAGGCGCCGCACTGCATTGTGGGACACCTCGTGAAACGTAAAGGGCTTAGTTCAGCCGCCGTTTCCTTCCATCGGTGGGGAGGGAAAGTGGGGAATAATGTGATTACAATTCAGAACCCGAAATGAAAATGCTGCCGATGAGGTGGGATTGTGGAAACTACTCGTCTGGACCATGAAGAAGAGGCCTCCTGGCCTCAGGAACACGCTTCCGACCACAAAGAGAACCGCATTAGAACAACCGCGTAGAACCTAGAGCACTCTCCTCTGGCTGTGATGAGAACGGGACGAACTACACCCAGTGCAGCTTCCAGTCTTGGTGTCGGTAGAGAACTCGGACGAACACACAGTGGTAGTGACGGTGCGATTTGATTTATCTAAAGATGAGGCCAAATGGACAAACTCTCACTGGAGTGTTCATGCTTATATAATAGATTTAGAACTGAACGAAGACATTAGAGGTGCAAAGAGTTTTTGATGAATATCCGTTTCTCCTGCAGTGCAGAGCCATGCAGGAGTGTGTGTGCGTTTGTGTGTGTGTGTTGTGGTGTGTTGCCTCTGTTTTCACTCAGTATTGGCTCCTTTCTCGCTGCCAGAACTAGAAGATGTCGTCATGTGCGAGCTGTCCAGTCTCTGTGGGTTTTAACAATCCGACAGTTTGTCCCCGTGTTGAGGAAAAAGCAAAACTGGGCTTAAAGTCTTTGACCGTCGCCGTTGTTTTCCTGGTTAAAACAGCCCTGAGGAAATGAAGAATGATCGTGTTCCTGTGACATTCAGCCTGTGGAGACGTCCATTTCTCTTGATCATTGTCTGTTGTATTGTCTTGACTGTTGGTTGCATGTTTTAGTCGATTTGTTAATTTTCACTGAAAAGAACAAGCAACTGGAACAAACTGAATCTTCTGAATCCATGAATCCCAAAGAAACGTTCACAAACAGCAGAGTGAATATCTTTTAAACATAGATTCTTTTACTGGGAACTGGACCAACTGGAACCCAGAGTCATCAGAGTCCACAGAGTCCAGTTCGCCCAATGAGTCCACCTGGTCCACGGAGTCCAGTTCGTCCAGCATTCCCGTCATGGCTCAGCGTATCAGCATATTGTCAGCCGCATCATTTGGCCGTGGCTTAGCGCTTCCTGGGCCATGATCTCTGATCTTTGTCCTGTGATGCCACAGCGTTTAATTCTATAGATTCCACTGATTGCTTTTCCAGCTGTTGCGTAACATGTGGAGACTCCACACTCTGGTTTTACGCAATAATTCATCTGTGTCGGTGATTGTGTGCAAGGGAGAGCAAGTCGAATCATATGTGTGTGTGTGTTTAGCTGGAGCTCAAACCAGCCCCCCACCGGCTTGGAGGCGACACACACCTCAATGCTTGGTAGCTCCTAAACATGCTAGCTCATTAGTGCTTAGCACCTCTTCCCTTCATCAACACATCGACTGTAGACAGAGAGACCGAGGCTGAGATCTTCGTCTGGAAGGGTGATAATGACTCAGTGGACCCCCCCCCCCCCCAAGATGATCAGGGTGCCAGAAAGGGGGAAGAGCAGAAAAATGTGCCGCCAGTCAGCTGATAGGGAGACGATGCTAACCTGGCACCACTGCATTAATCAGCTCATAATCATGAGACCTTTATAGGAGCCCCCCCCGCAACATGCTCCTGCCCCTGCCTCTGCCCCTGCTCCTGTTCCTGCCCCTGCCCCTTCTGCTGCTGCTCCTCCTCCTGCCCCTGCCCTTGCTGCACCGTCATAGTTGCGAGGAGAGTTGGCACTGGTTGTGGACCTGTCGTGTCACGGTGTGATGGAGGGACGTGTCCGTGGGGAAATCAAAGCCAACCTCCTTTACTGTTGCGGTTTGACAGTACAGTGCAGCTGGGGGGGGGGGTTCAGTGTCGCTCATGTAATCCTGATAATCATCCTAATGATGGTCAGTAGGGGAGGGAGCCGGGAGCCAGTCTCAATCAATGCTCATGCGAGTCTGCGCTGCTGAGCTCTGTTTGCATGGAGGGGATGTTTATAGGCTTTATTGGCTTTGGCTGTGTGAGGGGCCCCGGAGCCAGAGAGGCAGCGATTAGATTTTGATGGATTGATGGCAAAAAAAATTGAGGAGACGAGACGTGTGCGATAAAAGCAGAGAAAGGGGCATGAAGAGGGTCGATGGATGAGATGATGGGAAGGAGACGAGTGGATTTACATGCATTTAGTCTCCAAGCAAGTCTGACATCACTGAGACAGAAATGTAGCACATCGCAACATAAAGCTATTTATATGTGGTCTCCAGCCCCCCCACGAGCACCTGAGGTACCTGGGGGGCCACATCCAGGTAACTCAGGAGCGACTGTGTGTGTTCAGAAAGAAGCTGCAAATACAGGCCCGTGTCACACAGTCGCCTTTTAATTATAAATTAATCTCATTATTAGAAGTAGCTGTCGCTGCAGCAACACCGAGTAACACTCAGCGTTGTGGATGAGACACAAGAGTCGTTTTAGAGACAAAGACACTTTAAAAGTAGCTTTAGAAGTCACATACGTGTCGCATGAAACGTGAGACAGTTATTTGTGCACAGAAAAGGAAAAGAGGTCAAGATAAGTTCAGAGAAGCTGAAGGACAAAAGATCCCCGAAGCTGTTGGACCCGTCAGGCCAGCGTCTGCGCAGCAGCTTCCCGGTTCTCTCAGGCCTCCAAATGCTCCAGTTATCGGAGTTTCCTTTGATTGGGGGGGGGGGCTCAGGTGTAGCATCTGCCGGCGCTTTGACACTGACCCTAAGTGGTAAAGGGCGCAGAAAAGCAAGAACTTTTCTTAATTTAGTGCCTTTAAAATGAGGGTTGGAATCTGTGGTTCTGCTGCAAATGGATCAGAGACGGAAGGTTGAGGTTTATCTCCCGGTTCTCTCTGTGTCCACCCAGAGTTTGCGGCTGGACTCATGTGACGCTGCTAATAGAACCTTATGACTTTAGAACTGTAGTCTCAGGTAGGTTTTTTCTAAGGAGCAGCTTTAAATGGCTGTTCTCCATGTAAACTCTGCGAGCGCCAGTCAGCAAAGCTGTTTGAGGTTTAGTGGCAGAATCCTGAGATTTAGTCGAACAGATTTGTCAACACGTGTTGTGTGTGTGTGTGTGTGTGTGTTTCAGTGTGTGTGTGTCTGTGTGTGCATGCTTACATTGGGGTTCTGACCTGTTCGCATGCTGCTGCAGCTGTTAACACTGGTACAGACTCTGGTTCCCTGTGAGCCTGCACGAGAGAAGCGGGTGTAGTTTAAAGAAGAAATTGCTGCGGCCTGTTGAGTGTGGTGGGTTTTTTTTTAACTCTGGATTCTTAAAAAAGGAGCAGATCAGTTCTCAGGTCAGCTCGTGGTCCAACAGTGTATCGGCCGTTCAGCGATAGACTTCCAACAGGAACACACAAGGGAACGGTTCTGGTGCTGGAGAGACCAGAATCTTTCTGAGATCCACAGCCGCACCTTCACACTGAGTCCGGTCACGGTGACAGACGGTGTAGTGGTTATAAAAAGAAAAGTGGCGAATCACGCTCTGACTCTTGTCCAAGGTCAGCGTGACATTGCCATCGCTGGCGCCGGAGAGTTCAGGGCCCCTGACCATTAAACTGACCCTTCACACTGCCTGAGGGTTTTCACTTAAAGTCCCATTATTTTTATATGAGCTGTGAAAACACAAAAATCTGATTTTGATTACAATACCAGTCAAAATTGCACTGGATTTGTTGTTTGTTTGTCTCCAAAGCTTTTAAAACAACACTGTCCAGCTCCTTTCAGCGCTTTCACATCAACTTTTAGTTCTTTCAGAGCCACAAGTTCAGCCACAGCTCACTCGTGACCTAGAAGGATGTGTGACGGGACCAGGAATCTCATCCCTTCTCCCCCCTTGTTCCTCCGCAGTGCCTTTCCGTGAGGCTCCAGCCTACTCCAAACGCCGCCGGGGTCCGTCGTCAGGCAACGGCAACGGCAACGGAAACGGCCAGTCCCTGTCCTCGTTATCGGCGCCGCGGGTCCTCCTGCGCTCCAACAGCGACAACAACCTAACGATCGGCCAGTACCAGCAGCAGCAGCAGCAGCAGCTGCAGCACGGCTCTCCCGCCAACTGGGCCCCCCACCCGCAGCAGCACCAACACGCCCAGCCCCACCCGCACCGGGCCCCCCAGCAGGGTCACCCGCAGCCTGGCTCCTCGGCGTTGCACCGCAGCCTGTCCCCCCAGCTGCTCCAGCAGATGCCCAGCGGGAGCCCCAATGGCAACGTGGTGGTGCGGACCATGGGGCGGGGGGCGAGGAGCCGGTCGCCCTCCCTCAGCCGACTGGGGGAGGAGGCGCGGCGCGCTCTGCCGTCACAGCGTCAGCCCAGGTGAGCCTCTGCCACACGCTGGGGGGTGGGGTGGGGGGGGCATTTGTATGTCTTTGAGTGAGTGGCAGACTAACCCGGAGGTCAGAGGTCAACAATTGACCCACAGATATTTTACCGTCAATATTTTTTGCTGTTTTTGCCATCATCATCACTTTGAGCTGCATTTCCTGAATGAAAGGTGCCATATAAATATAAAAAAGTTTTTTATTATTAGTAGTAGTAGTATTAGTAGTAGTAGTAGTATTAGTAGTAGTAGTAGTATTTCTCCACCTGCATTTCCAGAAAAATTCTGCTCTGGAAGAAAAATCAAGTACAAAGTAAAATGAAGACCACGAGGAAGATTAATTCTAGACTGTCTTTAAAGGATCAGTTCACCCAAATCCCAAAAATAAATGCTACTCGCTTACATTTACCGCTATATACCACATGGATAGTTATGGTTTTATTCACTCAGGTTTTGAGATAACTGTGTCTCCTATTTTTGCTCCACTCTACAATGCGATGGGGGGGGGGGGCAAAGCACAGAAAATAAGTAGCATACCCTGCTCATGCTGCTTTCACTGACCTCAAAATAAGAGACTCAGGTGAGAAGATTGAGAAAGGCAAAGAAAAAAAATAAGAAAACAGCATTTTCACTGACATACATCAATGAAAATAAGAAATCCTGAGATCTGATCACAGACCTGCTGCATGTGCACACAGATGTGCTGAAAGCAGGTAGCTTCAGTGCGTGCGAATGCGTTCCCTCGTTCCCTGCGTAACCCAGTTTCTCCGACTATTCCGGCTCCTTAGGTGAGTCGTGCAGAAAAGCACCGAGCGACACATAACAGAACGACAGCGTTCAACAGCGACATCGCTTTCCAGGAAAAACACTGTTGTTATTAATCGTTAGAATTCACGGATCTAGAGACAGACACTACTTCCAGAAAGACAAAATTTCTGTTGGATCTAAAGACAAAGGTCAAAATCTAATTTCATTTTTCACTTTGGTGTCTGAATAAATACACAACATACTCCAATAGTATAATGAACGTTGTGAGGAATCTCAAAACCCAGACAAATAAAACCTAAAACCACCTGTGTAGCCAGAGTGAGGAGAGAAATATGTTCAAATGTGTCAATTTCTGGTTGTAATTTGGTTGAATTTATCCTTTAAGCAAGTGCGTTCTCGATGGGAGCCCCCCCCCCCCGAGCTCTGCCATTACACAGTGTGTGTCTCTCCATCTACTGTACATACAGTACAACACATCCAGCCCCCCCATCCCCCACGCCGAGATGATGCACGACGGCTTCTGGGAAACGTGCCATCGGAAAGGCTCCGGCTTCCCCGGGGTAACCATGGCAACCATTACTATGGTTGCCTGCGGACACCTTGCAGATGCAATGCACGGTTTGATCGTATGGAGCATGTAGCTGCAGATTCCAGCTACGAGTGTCTGATGGTGTGTGTGTGGCCAAGTTCATTCAGAAATGCCACGGTGTGCTTGTGTGTGTGTGTGTGTGTGTGTGTGTGTGTGTGTGTGTGTGTGTGTGTGTGGTGTGTACATCTGCCTTCTGTCTAACGGTCGTGTACACCACCATGTGACGGGTGGAGGATTAAAGTGTGACACGCGTTTATCTCGGAGCGCTGTAGCTGTCAGTCCCGATCAAGACACGTGCTCCCTGGCCTCTTCCTCCACCACCTCCTCCTCCACCTCCTCCTCCTCCTCGGCAGATGGACCCATTTGAAAGCACCGGCGCCGCCCACACTCCATAGCTCCCGTCTCCGCCGTCCGGTGTCGAGCAGAGGGGAGGAGAGCGGGGTGAAGTTGAGCGTCGTAGGAAAGATGTGACGGCCAAGTGGTAGGATGAAGACAGGATGAGGAGCAGGGAGAGGAGGAGGAGGTGGAGGAGGCTGAAGAGGAGAGAATCAAAGCGTGGAATGGGGGGGGTTAGAGCGAGGGCGTAGGGGGACGGGGTTGCGGGAAGACAAGTGACGGAGGGAGATGAAAGATGGGGGCAGAGAGACGGGGGAGGACAGTTTCCTCAGCTTTGGCAGCAACATGAACGTTACTGCTGCGTCTTTTGACAAACTCCACCACAAAACCTGGGGGGCTGGTGGGGGGGTGGGGGGGGGTGATCATCGACAGAAGACTGTCAGCGGTTCGGCTCAGGATCCTGGCGAACTCCCGTGGAGCGAGACGAGCCTCTGAGTTACCTGGGTGAACTTCTCCTATCTTCCAGTCTGCTTTGGCTGGTTGTTTTCATGGGTTTGAAATGTCGCAGAGTTGGAGCCCCTGGCTCCATGTCAGCGGTGGCGGCGCTGGTGGCGGCGGCCGATGCACCAATGGATGATCCGTCGTTCGGTGACGGCGAACGGCCTTTTCAGTGGTTTACTCCAAACATGCTGATCAAATCTTCGTGCTCCTGCTGGAACCGTTTTTACTGTCGACTAATTGATCAGCAGAGAACCAAGTATCTTTTTTGATAAGAGACTGAAGTAGAAATTGCTGGTTTCAGCTGTTTAAATGTGAAAAATCATTATGTGCAATTGAAGATCCTTGGGTTTTGGTTCTTTGCCAGATAAAAGGAAAATTGAAGACGTTACCAAGAATCTTCCCGTTAAATAAATGTTTACGGTAGATTTGTGACGTAACGTCTTCACAGAGGATATTCAGCTTGAGACTTTTAACGAGACCTACTTACGGTGCGAACGCTCGACCCCTGAGGCACCGTGGTCGGATAATTGCCCTGGTTTTTTAAAAACCCCGTTCATCATCAAACGCAAGTGTTTTAATAAAAACTCTTTAAACATACATTTATATCTAATAAGTGCTGATTCAGTGGAAGTAACCTAATGACCTATGGATGCTAGGGTCATGTTGTCAACGACCGTGTGCAACCCACAAGCCCCTAATTCCTGCACCCTCTGACTTCCTGCTTCTGCTCCCGTCCTGCTCTTCTTCTTTGTACCCCCCCCCCCCCCCCACACACACACACACCAAAGCATCCCTGCCCCCCCCCCCCCCCACACACACACACACACACACACTTCTGCTCCCACATGACATGTCATTTGTTAGAGAGGAACCCACAAGCACATAACGGGCCCACACACAAACGCTCGCTCGCTGACACATACGCACACGAAACTGGCGCCCGTTTGACAGCTGTCAGTCAGCCAGCCAGCCGGCCAGCCGATGGGTTGTCATGGCAACAGCCTCCCCAGCGAGGAACGCGGCGAGGAACGGGATCCGTCTGGCGCCGGCTGAACGTCGGTGTCGCGAGGCTTCGACGTGTGTCATCGCAGAGAATCTCACGGTGACTGACTGATCTGACGACTGAAAAGCTGGCAGTGATTTTAATTTTTAACCATTAAAAAAAGCGATGATCGCTCGCACTCACCGGAAATTTCTCCTGTCACGCGAGCGAGGATGTTGAACCCGTTTAAATTTGCTTCCCTTCTGGTCCTGTGTGTCCAGAACGCCGTCGGATCAGGAAACCGCTTCCCGGAGGTCAGAGGGGGGGTCAGGAAGTCCTGGAGAAACGGAGGCGGATCTCGTAGAGAAAATAAAATTACACCACGGAGAAGATTTCCTCCGTGAGTTTGAAGACGTTAGAAAAACTCCCTTGATTGATTTGATCCGGCTCAGTCATAAAGCAATATTCACCTGAGACACTGCAAAAAGAAGCAACACTCAGACAAAATGAATCACACACACTCTGTATAACAGCAGGAAAATCACAGCGATTCATAGAGTACAGAACACTGATAAAAATAATAAGATAAAATAAAGATACAGTAATAAACTATGGAAATTTTTGTAACGCAAACAAGATGCTGAGTCAGTAAACTGAGGCATCAACCAGGATAAAAACATCAAAGTTGACGTAATAAACCTCATAGTGTTGAGGCAGATCTGTGCATTTAAACTGATTTCTGAATGAATACGTATAAAATAAAACACACCAGTCGAGGCAGAGCTGCTGGATGAGTCAACAAACAAGGGAAGTGACTCATGGCCTCCGGTTATTTCTCCTTCTCTAAGATGAGCTCACCTGTGACTTTTGGACGGGCAGCTTCAGGTAACATGAAGAGGCGGAGTTTGCTGAACCTTTTCAACTTTTTTGACAGATTAAAAAAAAAAAAAAAAAAACGTTGCCATGGTGGCATATAAGCCACCGTCGGAACAATGTCGTCTGAATCCGGGCGGATCTCGACGGAGTGGGAGCTGACAGATGTTGACCAGCGGTTTTAGTTTTCCTGAATTTAAACAAAACGAAAGAGGACGTTGGAGGAGATGGTCTGTATGACAGCGGCGAAGACGAGGAAGACGGAAATGCGACGCCAGCGCGCTGACCAATCACAGCTCTTGCTGTCACCGCGATGCGCTGTTACCTTTTTTGGGAGGTGAACGTCAGGTTACGCCGTAGGTTTGACGCGGAAGCATGAACTTAGCTCCTCGGTTCCCCTCAGCTCTACAGAGCCTCTCAGCCCATCTTGGATCGTTGTTTCAGTCCCAAACTTGTCATCCTCATTTCCAGCAGCAGGAAGCTTTTTCCAGAGAAAATAAAAAGTTTAATTAATGCAGCTCTAAAAAAGTGTCCTGACCGTCAACATTACACAAGTGCTCTACATGTATCTCTGTCTGTGGCCATCACCTGGCTGAGATCCAGACCACCTCAGGATCTGGTCCGGATTCTGACTCCAGTTCCCCCTCACGCCTGCATCAACGGACGTTTCTCCTGATCCAGGTTTCAGCTGGCGATTGCACCTCAGTACCAGGTGCATGCGAGGTCATGGTCTCTCACTCATTCTTGCTCTAACTTGTGATTCGTGTGCTGTATTCGTGTCTACACTCTCTCTTTCTGCCCCCCCCCACCCCCCAGTCCTTGTCCCGGATGATCATCCAATAATAGCACAAATTATGCACAGCTGGTATTAATCAACACTGTCTAATTAGCACCTCAAAGCCACCTGGGTAATTGCCGACAAAAAAAAAAGGCATGGCCGACGGTTTCTCAACCTCGGTCGGTTCCTGCCGATCCCGGAGGTCGGGTCCGGGTTCCCCTGGATCTGGATCTCTCACATCGTCACACCGACAGACGTAGAACTCCGTCCTGCGGCGGCGACGGACGGCGACTCGTTCCAGGGCATGGCGAAAACCTTTTATTTCATTTTTTTTCACAATAAAAACCTTTTTTTTCCTGACACACATACACCCACACACTCACACACCTCAGCTTGGGCCTGGAGACTGAAAGCCCTTGGCAAAGAGCTGGCAGCGGTGCATTGTGGGAACTGTAGGTCATGACCCATGCGATGGGGGAAACGTGGAGGGAATCTCTGCTTCTGATGCTCCGACTTTAATCCTTTTTTTTGTTATGGTTTTTCCCCCCGAACCTCATTGACCTGCAAGAGTAGGATTTAATTTTCAATATTGTAATTAAAACCTGAGGTTTCCGTGCTGACCTGTTTCTGATACGGTCCAAGCTGGTCAGTAGCGTTACCGGCTCTGTTTAGAACTTGTGTCTGAGGCAGAGTAGCAGGGTGGAGGAGGTGTGTGAAGGTTATGTAACAACCGCATCAGCGAAAAAAATAGATCTGGTTTATTTCCCTCTTTGTGGTTCTATCTTTGGTTTCCTCTTGAAAATAGGTTTCCTTAAAGGGAAGCTGGTGTTGTCTCAGCCCAGCACAGAAGAGACTTTTGCCTTAAAAGCTAATAGGTTGTCTTCATTAGCGCATCAGCACAGTGGATGGAAAATGTCACATTATGTTTGTGCTATAAGGTTTAACTTTTAAAATTGCTGGTTATAAGTAACATCATAAGAAAGGTATTCGCCACAGCATCTCTTCATATGAGGTCCGGGTTAAGTTTCCTTAGGAAAATTCTGGTTTCCCGACGACTTGTGATGCTGTTTGAGTTGGTTGGTTCTCTGGTTGGAACAGAAATAGTGAGTAGTGATCGTCACGGTGGTTCAGCCGTTGTCTTAGATATTAATCCTTCTCTCAGATCCTCGGCTCAGAATAATCGTGATGCCGTATGAATGAGGCGGCGATGCGTTCGCAGAGTAAAAAAGAAGTTAGACCAGGATTTGGGGTTAGGTCTCCGAAGGCCCCGCGGAGGTTCGAGGAGGAGCGCGGTCTGCAGGACAAGGTGACCCACTTACTTGAAAAAAACATTTCCTTCCTCCCTCTCTCTCTCTCTCTCCCTCTCTCTCTCTCCATTCCCTCCTTCCTCTTTAATCTAGGTTTTTTTCCTACGCTGAGTTTGGTCTTACACCCTCGACTCTTTCCGTCCTTCTCCATGAACAAGATGCTGAAATGAGAACGCGGGAAAAAAAAATAACTTGTAGACCTTGGACACATTTAGAAATATATTTTATTATAAGAAGATTCAAAGTCTAATGTCTTGTGTGTTCATCCTTTTAAGCTTGATATTTACGAGTGATTTAGAAATTCAGACACATTTATTCATGTAGAATAAAATGTCAGCAGATTTTTAATCTTTTTTACAAACAAACATTTCAGTGATGAGACGTTTACCCCTTGTGTAATGACACTCCGTTTCATTTTGCCTGTGGTGGTAAGTGTGGCTACGGAGGTTGGCCACCAAGTGGCGCTGTCTCATTACGTCCTGTCATACGTCGTCGTCTCCGTGGTCACGTCTCTGCCCACTGGATGAACGAGGCAGCGTTTGGAGATGCACAGCTTTTGGTTTAAATCATCTTTTTATAACCTAAATCTTTATTTTTAATATAGATATATAAACGCAGTCGGTTCATGCACACACAAATACACACACACACACACACACACACACAAACAAACACACAAACACATCACACTGGTCCTCTAGTGAGAAGTTTCTGTTGTTGTGGGCCCTGGGACGTGGACCAGTCCCATGTTTGCCCCCCCCCCCCCCAACTTGGTCTTTAACCTCCCCTTCCTCTTACCCAGAAGCCTCTGCAGCTCTGGGGGGGGGGCATATCCTGCCCCCCTAACTACTGCAAGACAGGAGCCTCTGAGTGTCCCCTCTGCATAATTGTGTGTGTGTGTGTGCGTGTGTGTGTGCGCGTGCGCGTGCATGTGGGTAGACTGTTAAAGAACCTCTGTTGTCCTAAGCTAATAATGTTCCTGTCTTATTATTTTTACACTGTCAAAGGTTTTGATTCGACCTCCGGAGCAGGTGGTTTGAAATGTTTTCCACCTTTTAACCTTCATTGTTTCACCTTCAGAAGCTTTAAAGTTCAATCAAACACTTTTTTCCACGACGATGTCGCACATTTTTTCTTGTCTTCTACAGATTCTCTGCAGCAATATGGACACGGTATTTGAAGTCATTTTAAGGTGCCATGATTATTCATAGGAATACAGAGTTCTTCTTGACTCGGCCATAATTTCACATGTAATTTTAGCATAGAACATTTTAACCGCTGCTTAAAATAATTTTGCAGGGTTTGCAACTAATGCAGCAGCAGGTGTAACCAGAAAGCTGCTCAGCAACACAAAAAATACATCATCATGAGCTCAACCAAACTGTAGGTTTCCTCCACGACTGTTGATTTATTAGTTTCTGTTATTGTACCAACTACATGTGAACTTCTTCTGCTTTTTCTTCCTCTTCTTCCTCTTCTCCTCCCCCTTTTTCATCTTCTCCTCCTCCTTCTTCTCCTTCTCTTTCTTCTTCCTATTCTTTCTCCTCTTCCCCTCCTTCTCCTCCTGCTTCTACACCTTCTCCTCCTCCTTCTTCTTCCTATTCTTCTTCCTCCTCTTCTCCTTCTTCTCCTCCTGCTTCTTCATCTTCTCCTTCTTCATCTTCTCCTCCTCTTCTCCTCCTCCTTCTTCTTCTCCTTATCCTTCTTCTTCATATTCTTCCTCCTCTTCTCCTCCTTCTCCTCCTGCTTCTTCACCTTCTCCTCCTCCTTCTTCTTCCTTCTCTTCTTCCTCCTCTTCTCCTCCTGCTTCCTCATCTTCTCTCCTTCTTCTTCCTCAGTCCTGGCGGTCACAGCGAGCCGGTAGGCACCAGGAGGAAGCTGTACAGTGCGGTTCCTGGGAGGCACTTCGTGGTGGTCCGGCCCTACACGGCCCAGGCCGAGGGGGAGATCAACCTCTACAAGGGTGACAGGGTCAAAGGTGAGACGGGGGGGGGTCTTTCTATTTTGGTCTTTCTGGTTCGTTTTCTGAACCTTGACCTTGGCCTCCATTATAATCAGTGTTTTTCAAGTATAGTAGGACAGCAATACCCCCACACACACACAAGCACACCAGGAGAACCAGAGCATGTGTGACCCTGACACCAATGGAATCAGTCTCAGCACCACAGAGAAAACAGACTGACACAGAAAATGTTTCAAAAAGTCAAAGTATTATGAATAAATTAAACTTAGCGTACCAAGAGTTAAAAATATATATATATATTATGCAGAGTGACCCATTCCAGGAGAATACATCATATTAATTGAATATAATAATTGATGCATTAATTTGTAAGCATCACTTTGATATTTTTAAAGTAGTTAAAACTATTGTAATCTAACAATTGATTTTATGATTTTATTTTGGTATTAATAATCCAAATCTAGTAAAGTATCCACTAGTAACTAAATCTGTGAAATAAAGTACAAGTAAATTACTCGAATAAATGTACTCAGTTACCTTCCACCACCGACCCCAAACCAGGGAGAAGAAGGTCGAATTATTTTTTTCATCCCGTGCAGGTGAAGGATGAATATCAAATCTAAAAAGTGTCATCGTTGTTAACTCGTCGCCATCGCTTTGCCTCCGTCTCGTAATTGTTTCTGAGGATGAGACGACTGGAAATCAAACGGCAGATTTGTGGCAGATTAGCATGTCTGATGAAAATGACTCCGACGGGGTCTCAATACAGATGCAGAGGAAGGAACGTCCTCCTCCTCCTCCTCTTCCTCCTCCTCCTCTTCCCAATGGGCACCGACTGATTTATTTACTGAGGAATCGTGGGGGGCTCGGTTAATGGCAGAAACAGCTGCTGTTTGTTGAGACACCGTTGATGTGTAAAAAGAATATTATGACCTTGTCTTTAACACCGGCGGTTTATTGGTAATGCTTGAAGAAGGCATCGCATAATGCTCGTGTTCACAGTGATATCAACCCTGTTGCCAGTTTTTTTTATAAACTAAACCAAAATCTCAGGTGTAGGATTATTACTGATTCACACAGAGCTCAGTTATTTTCACAAACCGAACGAGCTCTCGACCGAGTGTGCAGGTGGTGATGCAGTCAGCTCGGGGCTCGGTTTGACAAAAACACTCCATGTCGATTTGTCTTTTAACTCAGTTGACACGGGCCCCCGCTGAATCAGTCGCCACGGACTCAGGATCAGCAGCCGAGCCCTGTTCAAACCCATAGGACTTTTCCTCGGACCTAGTGGAGACCCAGTAGTTTCCAAGCTGCTGGGTCTGGAGGAAATGTGGAGGAAATGTGTACAAGACATATAGAATGTTTTCATTTAAAGGGTTGATGCAGGACATTTAGAATCATTTCAATTTCATTGGAAAACGTCCTAAAGCTTCACTGAAGGGCTGGAGCAAGATGGTGCTGAAAAACTGTATGTGATGCTGAATGTGGAAAAAGATCATTTCCCAAGTTTAAAAGGAATAAAACTCTATGCAACAGAGTTAAAAGAGCAAAACAAACTGTGACTATAAAAAATGTCTTAATTATTCCTTCCTAGGCATAAAATCTTCGGATGCAGTGTTGTCAGGTTTCATCGTTCTTACATTGCTTAGTAGTTTTCCTTTGGTTTTCGTAGAAGATGGAAATAGAATCAGAAAAAAATCAGCAGTTCATTTACAAACTTAACTCTACATAAAACTGGACTAAAGTGTGTAAATCTCCTCATACAGACCAAAGGCCATTTTCCCAACACCTCATTTTAACAACGAACCCTCGACATTTTCACGCAGGCGCCTTTTACGATTTTCCGGAGACGATCTTTGAGCCCGTGGACGTCGTGAGGCCGCGGCCGAGGCCTCCTGCGGCTCACGCTGTTAAATAAGGACCTCTATTCACAGCCTCTGCCAGGTTTGGGAGCCAGACTTCGATAACAGCGTGTCTTATTAATCTGCTCCATGGCGAACGTGGTAACGTTCCTCTATGGCAGCGTTCTAGGCGCCTCCCGCTCCGGCTGCCGTCGATGTAGGACTCTGCATAAGCAGATGTTGTGGTGCTGACTATTCAAATGTGGTATTTACATTAAGTGCTTTAAATAATCTCTGGGGATGGGTCACACTGTTCTGTACTTTCATTTGTGCTGTGAAACCAAAGTCATTTTTCCCCACTGTCCCCACCTCTCTCTCCCCTCGGTCCAGTTCTGAGCATCGGAGAGGGGGGGTTCTGGGAGGGCAGCGCCCGCGGCCAGGTGGGCTGGTTTCCGGCCGACTGCGTGGAGGAGATCCCGGCCAAGGCTGCCGAAGAGAGGAGCTGTAAGTTGGGATCGCCCTGGGGGGGTCGGGGGGGGGGGCGGCAGGAGGTGGGACACCGACTTAAGTAGGACACGCACTGTTTGCCATCGCCCAGTTTCAAGGGGGAGGGAGGCGGCGACACAAAAGGCCAGGAGCCTGGGTTTAAACGCTGCAGGTTCCTGAGGCGGCGTGATGGCACGTGGCCTCTTTTTTTTTCTCTCTCCTCCATTGCATGAGCTGCATGTGTCTCTCTCTGTCCCAGCCCCCCCCGGCTGTGGTGCACAAAGCCAAGCACTACAGTGTCCTGCCAACTCAGCCGTGCCCTGATGTCCTCTGGGCGCAAGCTAATGAACATATCACGGCACGCTCCGTCCCACATAAACATCACATCTCTCCTCGCCCCCCCCCCCCAACACACACACACACACACGACCTCTTTGTGCTGTGAGTGGTGTATTTCAGTATTTCAGCAGGTTTTTAGGAAAAAAGGCTCAGTTTTTCCTTCTGTCTGTCCTGAACTCCTCCTTCATCCAACATCTTTTTTATCCTCTGGTATTTTGTTCTCCTTTATTGTTTAATTATTGACATTATCACCAAGCACAGTGCTGCTGGAGTCCCCCCCCCCCCCCCGCTCTTAGGTGGGTCCGCTACGGTAGAAACAGATGGGGGACAACTTGTTCTGCTTATTCTCTGGCTCGTTGCCTTGCGCTGGGTGGCTGATTGTAAAGCCTGACCCCGGGCCATTGGCGCAGGGGGGGGTCCTCTCGTACTGTGCCGTGGCCAAAAGTGCCCCCCCCCGGTCTGCCTGCAACGAGAAAGCCTGTCAGGAAAAAAAAAAATGGGAGCAAAGTATGGTGCCTCGCAGAGACCGGTTCAAAGACGGGTTCAGGCCGAGGCCACAGACCACAGACCAATCAGGCAGCCGGTAATTGGCCTGTAAAGGGCCTGTAAGCGGCCTGTAAACAGCCTGTAAACGGCCTGTAAACGGCCTGTAAGGGGCCTGGCAGTTTCAGCTTTTTTTGTGTTAGCTGTTGGTACCTGCTCAGAGCTTGATGATCTGATAAATAAAAAACAAAAGAGGAGACGCCTTTATAGTCGAAATATTTAACATTTATATACAAGGTTAAAATAATTTTCTTTTTTATGAGCAATTTCTGTTTTTTTTCTGTCTTTTTACCAATTTCTGTTTTTTACCTTTTCAGCCCCCCCCGGCTCCCACACAGACACAAACACACACACACTGAATTAGCTTAAACACCTTTAGCTTCTGATCTAATCCCTCTATTCAATAAATGTGATACAGCAGGATTAAGCCCTGCTTAGACATTGCTTTGTTGGGGGGGGGGTGGACCCTCAAGAGCACATGAGGAACTTTGTATGGGAAACAAATGGGAAACACACACACACACACACACACGAGGAAACACACACTCACACAGCTCAGTGGTTAAGCAGGTATACTGGTATGGTGTCTGGGGGGGTCAGGGGGGCAAACGCTGCAGGTTTGTTCAAGGCTTTTCTGTGTGTGGCTGAGCTGATAGTAACCAAAGGTCTCTAGTCTCTGGCCTTTAGTCTCTAGTCTCTAACCTCTAGTCTCTATACTCTGGCCTCTAGTCTCTAGTCTCTGGTCTCTAGTCTCTGGTCTCTAGTCTCTGGTCTCTGGTCTCCAGTCTCCAGTCTCTGGTCTCTAGTCTCTAGCCAAGTGTTTTTATTCAGTTTACTATACATAATGTAGTAGAGAAGCTAAAACAAAGCTAAAACAGTTTTATAGGGACTAAAATTAATTGTATCATAGAAACAAAGATACATTTGTTCCCCATCCCAGTGCAGACGACTCTGGGGAAAGTTCTGTCCACCAAGTTTTTGTCGTCCCCACTCGAAAACCAGATCCTAGCTGAGGGTTTTACGTACTACACCTCAGTGGCAGTTTTCAGTTTTAGCAGCTGCAAGAAGATGCTGTTTATCTTTACACTGCATCAGAGCAGCATGACTTTTTCTACCAACGTTGGTGACAGACTCTCTCAGCCAATATCTGCACCAGGATGTTCGCAGGGCCATGGCAACAATTCTTATAAGCCCCGCCACACACACACACACACACATCCCATCACCCTCAGAAAAGTGTGACCACAAACCAAGTTATATTTATACAGCCCAGTATCCCACATCCCAAAGTTATAATAATAATAAACTTTATTTATAAAGCAACTTTCATACAGGAAATGCAGCTCAAAGTCTTTTAAAATAAAACAGACAAAAAGTAAACATAAAAAACAGGGACTGATGCAAGTGAGGATTATAAAACTGAATAAAATAAATTGAAGAAAATAATCAGAAAATGTCACAGTTAAGGTGAAAAGAACAAACTAAAAACAACAATAATATAAATAATTAACAACAATAATACAAACAACAATAATAAAAAATTAAACAATAATAAAAAATAAAAGCAGTTCAGCAATGCAGTCACGGCTTTGACTGATCTTTATTTCAAAACAGTGAATCCATTGACATTGTCAAAGGATTACTGAAGTTATTAAAGTTCAACCTGAGGGGAGCACAAATGTCTTCACCACATTTCATGGAAATCCATCAAATTTGTTGTTGAGATATTTTGCTAAAGATAATGAAGGTCGACCTCATGGTGACAGGCTGGCGCTGGCACTGGCGCTGGCGCAGGCATAGACGTTGGCGTTGGCGTTGGCGCAGGCGTCCCAAGAGCCACAATAAAATAAACTTTATAAAACTAAACAAAAATTTGATAGAAAAGACGAGTAGGAAAAATTTAAACTGGAGAGAGATTTTCAGTAAATCACATAATCTGAGCAAAACCAAACAAACACAGAAAAATAATAAGACAGAGTCATCTGTTACAGTTCGGTTGACGCCGCTGAGCAACGAATCACGCCCCAGGTAAGGACGGTGCCTCAGAATCAGGCCGAACAGACTCACATCCTATTTGGCCAAAAAAAAAAAAAAAAGTGTGGCATCAAATCCTCCGTCTCATTCTCACATGGAGAGGAGGGAAAAATAAAGAATGCAAGGAACCTGGGGGGTGCACACGTATACACACAGGCACAATAACACACACGGCGACTGTGTAAACGGCTGAAAGAACAAAGACAAAAAAATACAGATGCAGTGGAGTGTGCATGTTTTTCAAGCAACATGCAAACATGAATACTTTATTTTCAAAGTCACTTATGCATATGCACAAAAACACACACACATACACACATCGTGCATGCATCGTCTGTATTGATCTGTGACCATAGAAACCAGCTGGCTGCAGTCGGACAGCCGTTGCTAAGGAGCGTGACCACGTTGTGGTTATACTATCCTCTCTCTCTCTCTCTCTCTCTCTCTCTCTCTCTCTCTCTCTCATTTCTCTCTTTCCTTACACCTCAACTATGCCCCCCACCCCCACCCCCTCCACCACCCACTACCCATCTTTTCTGTAGAAAACAGAGCTGTAACTCATTTTTCTCTGTTTGTTAATCATCTGCATCCCCCTCCTCCAATCTAACAGTGTGGACTTAGAATTAAGGGGTGGGGGAGGCGTGGGGGGCGGGGGGCTGTTCCTGCAAAGATGACAAGATCTAAGCCGGATCAGAGGAGATGGAGTTTCTGTGAAAGTGTGACAGCTGGTGTGAGAGTGTGCGAAGGACTGGGGGGGGGGGGGTAGAACAAATAGATGAGACAGGCTAAGACGTGAGGAATCTTCACTCTGGAGGTCGTGTGTGTCTGAAGTGCACGAACCCAAACCTTTATTGTCCATCTTTCTTTAGTCACTTAAAACATAGAGTTTACTGTAACTGCACAGTGAAGTAAAACCAGTGAGGAAGAGACGATGAAGGAGGTTTCTGGGAAATAGTTTCAAGGGGCTTAAGATTCTCATTCACCTCAATGACACCAGCGTTTGATGAAATGTTTCGGAGTAGTTGAGGCCTTTTGCTTCTGTTTTCATCTTCTGTGCATCGATAATATTTAAAAAACCAAAACATCTTTAGATCACTTATTTCTCTGTCTATTAGCCAATATTTCCATCGCCTGGATCCAACCAAGTGACCAGAAAAATGCAAGTAAATTAAATTGAGTTCACTTCCAAACTTTTTCCGAAGAAATGAGGAATCTGAACAAGGAACCAAGATATCAACCAAACATTTATTTAGATAGATGATAACCTTTAATAATTCTCTCTAAAAATTATAAAACATGTTCTAATGTCCTGACATAATTTCTCTTTCCTATATCTATCCATATAATTATGCATTTTATTCCTCAGCCCATCAGTTTTTCGTGTGCAGTGACATTTTTAAAGCTTTGATTTGTCAAGGGGCCATAGTTTTACTGCTGTGTGTTGCCCAAACAGCGACGACTGGGCGACACCGGTTCCCAGTCAACATTGGGACTGACCACTGATCCGGTTCTGCTGGGATTTTCTTTCTTTTTCTTTCTTTTTGTAGATTCCCGGACAGACCGCGCTGACCGACGGAAGCTCTTCAGACACTACACCGTGGGCTCCTACGACAGCTTTGATGCCTCCAGGTAAAATTGTGCAAAGATGCAATTTACGTCTCATGTACACATGCATAACAACCGAAAAGTCAAGGAAACAAACTTTTAACCTTTGGAAAGATTGAAGATTTTTGTGGGTTTTAGTCTAAATATTTACAGTCTCTCAGGTGCTTTGAAATCCACACAAGGAACAAATACAAAATCTGAGTATTAATTAAAAGGTTTTCTCTCTATTTACCAAGCTGCTCGGTTTATAGTCTTTAGTCACCTTTTGATTAAAACCTTTCCACTGTTACTCATAAAAAAAAAGGAAAAGCCGTAATTGGAAGAAAGGATCTAAGACACAACCCGTCCCCTCAATGTCTAACGTTCCCTGGCGTTTGAGTCCCGAGATTCCCGACGCCTCCCGTCTCGGGTTGACCCGCTCCATTCGTCTCCTACCTCCTGTTCTCCGCCGTCACATCCACTTCGACACAGGCGCCGTTAGAAACGGAGACGGATGCGTCCTCCTGCGTCTCCCTGTGTTGAGCATTTACCTATAAATCCAGAAAAGTTAATGATAATGTTGGGCTAAAATTAAATAACGTTTCTCATCAAAATGTATTGATTTGACTTAATTAATTAAAAGTTACTCTACATTTTTTTAAATTTTACATTTAGTTAAGTATTTTCTATTTTTTGCTACTTCATATTTCCACTCCTTTAGGTCTTATATTCAGGTTTTATATACAAAATATTCAATAATCATTTAGATTATGATAAATTTTTAAAGATTTAACTACAAAACAACAGTGCATAAATTCGTTAAAATAAACTCACCAGCTGCAAAATTGATATGTTAATATATTTATCCATTAATTTAAAAAATCATCAATTGATTTGTTATATAATAAAATAAGGGCCCATTGTGCATGAGAGGGGAGTTTATCTCTGATACTTCAAGTTTATGTTACTGGTAATACTTTAGTTGAGGTAAAAGATCTGAGTAATTCTTCCACCGCAGACCCTTTGTCATCTTAAATAAATTAAACCCTTCCTGCGTCCGAGGAGCAGCGCTAAGGTCGTTGTCTGCACCGCCGACGTCATCGCCATTGGCCCCGTTTTACGGCTCTCACCCCACAGGTTGACAACCTCTCATCAGCTAATGGACCGAAACCCTCGGCTAAAGGCCCCCGGGCGGACGTCCGAAGGACGTCGGCACATCTGACATCCGCCCGGTCCCGAACGACCAGGGCAGGTCCCTGGACGCAAATTAAAAACAGCAAACATGCTCGGATCCTTAATTCACCCGAACGAGATGGGAGAGATTATCAATAACTGGTGGAAACAGCAGCCTCTTTGTCAGCTTTACAGCCCTACGCTTCCCTCTTTACAACATAAGACAAAGCAGGAGGCCTGTGTAGTTAGATACAAGCTGCGGAAACGAATGTGGTGATAAGTTTCGGGAAGGACGAGGGGACGTTTCCCTCATTACTCCGCTGGATTTTTTTTTCCTCCAGCAGGACTCGGTCAACGTGCCGGAAGGTGTTTTTTTTTTTTCGCTTTCCCCCGGCGAGCGTCCGATGTGGGTCAAGGTGAACCGTCCCTCAGCCGCCGCAGCGGAAAAAAAGTCTGCTCGGCCAAATGTGACCCATGTGACGTTAAAGGTCCAGGGGGAAATCTCAGCCGGAAAATGAAAACTTTTAATCTGGATAGAGACCGAGCGGCGACGGTTTCCATTCTGTTCTCATTAATGGAAAAACCTTTATCGTAGCTTTATCGTATTTTTTCTCCACCTCAGGTTTTTTTGTACTTTTTTTCAAGGTGTTCACGTCGGGTCTTTCGTTTGCTCTTTAAATATTCATACTTGTTTTTTTAACAAGCGGAGGGGGCGCCGCCAAATCTTGCATGAGGCCGGAGTGTTCCTGGTTCCGTGTGTTTATGGGCAGAAAACTGAATGGAGAGAAATCCTAATAAATTTGCAGTGGATGCTATAAACCTGGAAAACAGCCGGGTGTTCACGCACAGGATGTGGGAAAGAGAGCCAGTTTGATTGGATGATGAAGTGTAGTGACCAGTGACATCATCTGAGAAACTACCACAGATACGTACAGATATCCTGTCAGGTGTT